>OW679197.1:16143711-16187194 GCA_940337035.1 Agriotes lineatus
CATGTCTCATTATATTACCAGGGTAGGATGAGCGATGAGATTTGGTAGAAATAAAATATGGTAAAATACATTACTATTGTGCGGATTAATTTCAACTTGAATAAATTCTTTAATGCGTAAAGTCTTATTTGGACACAAATCCGGGACTATTTAAATTAATATTGCGATACCGCCCGGACAAGAAATTTAGCTATCAATTTCTGGACATGTCCGGGATTTTCCGAACGATTGGTCACTCTATCGTATATACTAATTTATTGAGTTTACCTTAAGGCATGCTCATAATTTCATGCTGTAGTAGGTAGGTACTACTTACTAATTTCTCTCATTTTTTCAGGGATTTCGTATATAGCAGGTTCCTCTACAGCAATGCGATAAAATGAATTTTCGCTTGTAGCTTCTTGAGTCCACGCTGTAATTCACACAAAAATGTTATTACTAAATAATAAGCATATCATTTACTTATTTCAAATGATTCACTGTTGAAGTTAGTTTTAAGTAAAATTGTTTCTTAAATTATTATGAATTATTCGAATTGTTAGTGATATATTCGATACATTAATTACTAAACATACATATACATAATCCGGTCCTCTTCTACCTTAGGTGTCGAGGATTAATTACTAAATACGGTTTTAATTTATGTAATATCATAGATGATATCAAAAATAGGTAATAGTAGCTACTTGGTAAATTCAGGGTTGGTAAGGAACATCTGACCAAACCCTTCCTTGGTCCACTTTTGCAAACGTCCAAAAAATGTTGATCACACACTTTGAACGAGTTATAAATCTCCGAATTGGATTTATTCGTAAATTTTAGATTTCCAATTCGGGCAACCCACACTTGAAAAACTTCTTCGTCGTTTAAAGGAAAATTGTGGCGTGTGGAGATTTTATCTTCACAGCTGGGCACACAACACTTGCGCTTTTCCATTTCAGTACTTTCAAGCGCTGAACAACTTTTCACATTACACACCCCAAAGTGCAAACTGTCCTTTGTTTTAATACTGACCCCACCCGCCTTTGTTCTTTGATAAAGAAATGCCTTTCTGCCTTTCACAGACAAGAAAGGATGCCTTTGTCAAAGAACAAATAAATACGTCTTTGTGTTGTTCGGGGTTTCCCGGACCATAATCGCGGTTATTAATTCGTTTCAATTCGTGTTAAATGTTTTATCCTTTTTTATTAGACAAAAATAGGTGTATTGTGGCGTCATCTAGCGGTTAATGCAAAAAGCGTGCAACAGCGCCGGTTTTGCCAATACAGTGCGCATGGCATGGTTACTAATGCACCAATCGCCAGCGACGCGCGTGTGATGAAATATATCGCCCGATTTGCGCGACCGTCGTCCTTATTAGCCGTGAGCCTAAGCACTTTATCTTGGCTTTTATTGCTTACCGCTTCACTTTACCACCGCCGATTTATTACGCTGTTATAATACGTCACTTGATGCAGCTCACCTCACACCTTCCACTATTTAAATTACGCACCGACTTTGTTTCGCAATAAAATTTGCTCTGCGAGTCCGGCTGCTTGCTTAACAGTTGCCTGACGTTGCAATTTATGTAACAAATAAATAATTATACTGAAATTATATTTTTTTCCTGTTTCAGTTGTACCGGTAAAATTTGAACGGTGGAAAAATGGAAATTTTTAATGAGCGTGTTGAGCATTATGTATTTAAAGGGTTGGTAAAACTGATTGCATATTGCATCCAGTGAATCGTATAAGAGTTCACTGATTGCATTGGAAATGCAGAGTTGCCAATTTAGTAGATTTTCTAATAGATCTAAATTTAAATTTTTAGTGTGGATATTGGGATATTAGAAAAACTGGTAGATACCAATAGAAAATCTAGTGTACATAAGTATAAGAGTAAAAAGTACATGCTATAAAGAAAATTAAAAATCATCAAATACTGCTGATTTTAATGACTTAGACCACGATTTGCTAAATATTCCAGATTCCATCTAAAATACAGGGTGTCCCAAAAACATGCCAAGAACCTTCGGGGGCTTATAAATAATGATATTGAAACATAAAAATGTTGCAAATATACTTTTTCTTTTGAATCCCATTCCTAAAGATTTTTACGGAGAAGATGATTTGATTTTGTCATTATATATTCTGTTTTTTACACAAACGCTATTAGTTTTACAAAAAGAGTAAACGAGTAAAAAACGTTTTTTTTAGAAAATTAGGCTTCTCACTACATATTTTTTAAAATAAAATTTTTGTCCGTTAAAAAGTTGTAATAAAAACATGTAAGTATACGGGTTACTAATTTCAAACCCTTGAAGTCATACATAATAATTTTAAAACATATCATTAATAAGATTGCTATTCGCAGAGCATATCTACTAATTTTCACTTGAACGCCTTTTTTCAGTTTCCAGGAAAATGGAAAAAAAACTAATTTTAACCCCTCTCTTTAGGAGGGTATAGCTTTCAAATTTGAAACATCAAATTGTGTGAACTATCACCAACGGACAAAATATGCCTAAAGAGTTTTGCATTACTGAGTATCGAGAAACTAAGAGACAGTACTCTTGGTTTTAATTCACTGATAGATATGGTAGCTTTAGCAAAATCTCACAAAAGAGAGTTTAATTAAAGTGCTATACCTACATATTTATATATCTACCGGGTGAGTTTTTTAAAGTGTTACAAGGCGATATCTCGAAAACCGTTTACAATATTTTCATGAAACTTTTGTGAAGTAATAGGGAGATGAGGGACATATTTAAACATATTTTTGACATTTACCTCCTATCTGTGTTTTGAGGGAAGGGGGGTAACTTTGGAATTTTAAGTAGGATGATGTACTTTTGTTTATAAAATTCGAATCTACGTAGGTAACAAACTACATATGTCTACAAAAGATTTTTTGATTCGCTTTTGTTTACGGAATTATGATTTATTAGGTTATAAAATTCAAAACATGTAAATTTTTCGTTAAAACGTCAAAATTCTCAACTTACTTAAGTAGAACTAACGCATTTCTATGGAAATGAATTCTAATTTTGAAATAAGTGAACTTAATTTATTGGTAAAATGTATTTATTTTTTAATTTCTATTAAAATTTAGTCACCATAATTCCATAACCGAAAGAGCAAATCAAAGAATATTTTGTACATATACGTAGTTTTTTACGTAGATTCAAATTTTCTAAACAAAAGTGCATCATCGTATTTAAAATTCCAAAGTTACCCCCCATCCCTCAAAACACAAAAAGAGGTAAATGTCGAAAACATGTTTTTAAATGTCCCCCCATCTTCCTATTACCTCACAAAAATTTCATGAAAATATTGTAAGCCATTTTCGAGATATCGCCTTGTAACACTTTAAATAACTCACCTGGTATATATTTTATTTTTCTTGTGAATTATTTAAATTTGTATTCCTTTTACGTGGTTTTTGTTTTTGTATTTTCATATGTATTTTAATGTTTTATGCTATATTTTGCGAGTGTTTGATGTAATGGTAAAACCTGTTCTACTTTTTGGATCGGAATCGTGGACAGAACTGGTAAAAAGCTAAAATTGCAGGTGTTTGATAGCCAGTCATTATTTCGAACAAAGATTTTTGGGACCGAACAAATCAGGTGGACATTAATATAGAAATTAGGAGAAGAAAATATGGATGGTTAGGGCATACGTTGCAAAAAAATTAAACTGAAATTTGCAAAAAAGTATTGATTGGGTTTCAGAAACAAAGGACGCCCGCGAAAAACGTGTAGGAGAACTGTAAAACAAGAGACAGGAAAGACTATAGCACAACTGAGCCAAATAGCAAAGGAAAATGACAACTGCAGAGAATATACGAATACCCTATGTCCCAATAGGGAATAATGGGATTATTATTATCATTATCATGTTATATTTAATAAAGGATTGAATCATCCAAATGTGTTTTATTTTGCAGTAAGTAACCTTTCATGTTAAGAAAAGAGCTTATTAATTTTCGTTTAAATTTAAAGTGTTGCATGACCAAAAATTGCCCCCCCCCCTCTTTTTTCTGAAATTTCTTGTCTACAGCGGCTATTATTTATTCTTGCACACCGGGGCCAAACCGTCTTGTTACGCCACTGACTCCTATTACTAATGTCTCTTGTCCATATACATTCATATTAAGTGTAATCATTCTCTCTGATCTGAATTTATAGTTCTTGATGTATTTCATTAATGATGATTTTATATGTATACTCTTGCCTGTGCCTTTTCTGATTTATCCCGTCCTGAAGTGATGGTATTCTTTGAAGATCTCAGTTCCTTGGCTCTTTTTCTTCGTCTCTGTTAGTAACTGTGATGTTTTGTTTGCCATGGTGCGAATGTTCCATGTTCCAATTCTCATTGTCCTGTTCTTTGTCAAACGTCGTAATCTGTTTCTGTTCTGTTTCCGAGGCTTTGCGTTAGCATTTTTAGCGGTTTATCATTTTTATGAGTAACTAGACTGCTAACCCATTGCCTTAACTGCCAACTTGGAGGACCAGGTAGTTTTATTTTGGAGTTTCCTTCTCCTAGGTGAATTGCTTTTCATGACTCTAGAGCTCCTCCTGCCCTCCTCTATTTGGTCCGCGGATATGTTCTATACCTATCCCACTTATATGTGGGGCGTTCCCCAATCCGCCACCCGGGGACGCACCATGCCGGGGTTGAGATTTCCCAACCAGTTTCACACTTGCAGTATATGCCATCCCCCTACTTAGTTCAGAGGTGACCTACAAGTGATATACACTGGCACTGTTATAGATGATGTTGAAACATAAAAATGTAGCAACTAAACTTTTTCCTTTGAATCCCATTCCACGGAATTATACCCTCCTAAAGGGGTACTTGTATTAGCATTTTTTACGGTGAAGTTGAGTCGATTGTGTCATTATATAATCTATTTTTTACACACATACTATTAGCTTTACAAAAAGAGTAAACGAGTAAAAGAGTTTTTTTTTAAATTAGGCTTCTTACTACATATTTTTTATAATAAAATTTTTGTTCCTTAAGAAGTTGTAATAAAAGCATGTATACGGATTACTAATTTCAAACCCTTGAAGTCATACATAATAATTAAAAAACATATCATTATTAAAATTGCTATTCGTAGAACATATCTACTAATTTTCACTTGAACGCTTTTTTCCAGTTTCCGTAAAAAAGTCTAGTTGGCGGGTTTCGTAAACGTACTAACATAACCTAATATCGACGTAGGCGTCGGATTTGCATTTCTAAGTGTTGGCAACCATGCGCACATGTCGCTAACGGTCGCTAATTTTGTCGGTTTCGTTGACGGATTGCGTCGATTGCGATAAAAGGGCAACACATTGTTTGAGTTCTTTTTATTTTTTATTTTAAACATTGCAGAAAGGTGAGTAAAATGTTTCTGAAATTTTGAGCACTCTAAAGTTCTAAAAGTGGAGGAAAAGCGAATTGTATGTAACCGTTTCGTGTTGCTAACCCTAAAACCATAACTGTTTTACGCCTTTAAGTAACTGATAGAAACGTTCCGGTTTTGCACTTTTAAATATGTAGCTTTTTCTCAGTTGAACCTTAATAATTGTGGCTTATAACGTTTTATGTGTTCTATGGCACCCCCTGCTCGATGGGGATTATTGCGACAGTTGCTGGGCATCCTCTGGTGTACCTCGATGTTTTTTGCATACTACATTTTTCATGAATTTGTGGACACCGATTCTGACTGACTGTAAATGTTTAAAAGTCAAGGCATAAACCAGCCTATGGTAAGTTTTGTAGATGTGATTAATTGAAAGAAGCGTTTTTCAGATACAGCCAGCAAACATGCAAGGGCAGAGCAATGAAGTGCTAACAATGAATGGCCAGCAAATGATGGAGCATGAGAGGGGTGGAGTTTGTGACAACAAGACAGGGCTTATTATTAATTACATACCACAGTTTACAACGGAAGAGGAGCTGAGAAACATTTTTGCCCAGGTTGGTCAGATCGAGAGCATACGCATTGTAAAGCACTGCTGCACTCCCTACAACAGGGGTTTTGGATTCGTCAAATACATCTTGCCTGAGCACGCAGCGAACGCAATCGCAGTTTTTAATGGAATGCATTTTAGGTACGTTATCAGTACTAATAATATGGTGAAAAACAATGTGAAGGGTACGGAAGTTCCTTGTTCTCAGTTTGTTATTAACCATAATTTATTCTTAGTTAGTTACCGTAAATGTTGCTTACTATTCATCTATATAAGGAGTAGTTTACTGAAGCTTCATAATACAATTTTACTGGCATGACCAAGTCTCTACATACTAATTTCTTTCTCAGAATTTTTTTTGCCTTTTAAAAAGCGTAGTTTTCTCATTGTCAGTGAAATACTATAAATGTCGCTATTGCTAATAGATAGTGTTGACATTGTACAAGTAATGCGAAGTGTATACAAAACTGTCTGTAGTTACAATATCAACGTTTTACAATATGGGGGTTTGTTTGTAACAGATCAAATATCTTGTGCCGTAGGGGGAAACGTTTGAAGGTGTCCTATTCACGTCGCCTCGGTAAGGACTCTGACCTCTACATTACAAACCTGCCTGACAATGTTACAGAGGAAGATATCGATAGGATGTTTGGAGAATTTGGAGAGATTATTCGGAGAACCATTTTGAAGGACAAAGTTACTGGGTTCCCTCGAGGTGCAGCCTTTGTTCGGTAAGAAATCAATTATTCCCGATATAGAAAATTGTACCAGTAGAGAGCAGTTTCTACACTGATAAGAGAGATAAAAAAATTACCAGTGGGATTACTTATTTAAAATGATCCTTAACTTTCTAAACTTGCTCAACTCTAATGAATAATTAGTAATGACATCTAAGCAGGTTATGTTAATGACTATGTTACTATTTCATTAGTTGAGAGCGCTGCAGCAAAACCTAAAGATGCAATTAGTGGATGTGGAAGAAAGGCATTACAAAATTTTGGCTTTATTTAATTATCTTCTGTCGAGTGTTTAGGAAGTTATATTAATATGGCTTTGAATGTTATGTATATAAAAAAAAAACAAAGAGAAAACTTTTAAACCCGCAGTTAAAAAAAGAATCTACATTGACACATCAACTTCAACTGCCAGTCCCAAGTCTGCAAAAAGTGCGAAGGCAAGTTCTAATATGATCATATTCATTTTCAATGCAACCAACAATTTATAATTATTCTAAAATTTTGATTTCCGCGAACCACCTTGTAACTTGGAAAGAACAGTATGAGTTGCTATAATAAATAAACATTTCTTAAATAAATAATTTTCACATTTCTACGGCCACATTTATAAGAAGCAATTAGATACAGATGCACTTTAATCAGTTACTCTGAACTGCTTTCTTGACAGTATAGAGACTGCGCTCCTCTGTTGTAGAAACTGCATTCTCTCTGTGTAGGAATTGCGCTCATCCTTTTAGGTACAAGTTTTATGCAACCTCATACCTGTTCTTACCCTGTAGGAGCTGCAACTTACTCAGTTGTACAGGAACTTAATGCAGTTTGAAATAGGTCAGAAAACCTGATCCACAAATAAGCCGTTTTTTGAAATATCAGGGGTTTTCCATTTTGACAGTTTCTTTAAATAACCTGTTGATTATGTAAATATAGTTATTGACACTTGTCACTTGTCATTAGTCTTGCAAGATTTTTGTCATGCTAATACAATGTATTCGAATGCTAATATGACTGACATCAAAGCAGTCCGTATTATTCCAGGCCATGACACTACTGTGAAATGTCATATTTTAACTTAAATTATATACATTAACTTGCTGTGGATGCATTATCGTTTGTTATGATTTGTACAAAATATCACATATGTTGTACCATTCTGTTCCTTGTAATCAGTAAAGCATTTCACCAAGTCGATCATAGTTTTGTGCTACTCACTATGATAGCAGAGTGTGGTGAATGCTGGTGTGTTTTATGGTCGTGTTTTCGTCTTGAGTTATTTTACACTTCGGTTGTAAGTGGACTAAAATGATGGAATTTTCACGGCATGGAAAAGCTCTGTGGTGCGGAAAACTGGTGGATATGGCAATTAGCAATTAGAAATTTGCTACGTGGTATTGATGGTGCAGGGGATCGAAGTCCATAGGCAGCAAGTCTAAAACTACGAGGGAAGTTAGAATGGGTAACTCGTCAGATCATTGGAGGCTAAGGTAATGCCATTGCTTGTTACTTGTGAAAGTGCCAGCGATATGTGGGTAAAATTAGATTCCGTTTTCTTGCAACAAACTAAGCAGGCTGCCCATACTGAACAGTCAGAACTTTTCAGACTTAGTATGAATGCCACCGATGACAGGGTGACTCATATAGCTAAGTTTGAAGGGCTAGCTTTACACATGCAGCAGCTAATTGTTAAACCGGAAGAGTCATCGCTGATTGTAAAACTTTGTAATACATTGTCAGATCACTACAAAAGCATTTTGACAAGCCTGGTGGGTTAAATCAGGGATCCACTAAACAAATTTAGTTTAAGTTTTCATGTCTGATGAGAAACGTTACCAACATACAGTAAAATAGAATGAACATTTCTCACTGACAGCTGCGAGAAGTAGAAATAAAGGAAAAGACATGGCCCAAGGTATGTCCAACAACAGCTGTAGAAATCAGTTAAAGAAGTTAGAGAAGAGAAAAGACAAGTCAAATTTCAAATGTTACCGTTGTGTTGGTAATGGCCACATACGAAGAAACTGTTACAGCTCCAAACAGAAAAGAGCAACAAATAGTGGTGGCGGTAGCAGAGGTGTTAGTGACCAGGAGTTTATGACTGAGGCAGTGTATGCTGAACTGTGCCATTACACCTGGATTTTTTACTCAGGTACAACTAACCATATAACTCATTGCTGTGATTGGTTTTAAACCTCCGCAGAGTTCCTGGTGCCAATTAAAATAAAATTGATGTTCACTCTACCATGGATGCCCTGGGACAATGTATATATATACAGTGTGTCCCAGGATTAATGTTACAAGAGGTGAGATGGACTAAAAATGTTTGAATTTTATTTTAAGATTGTGGGAGTAGGTCCTAATTGGTCTGAAGAAAATTTAAAGAATATTTTCAGTTTTTGAAAAAACAAGTTGGCCTTGACAGTGAAGCGAAAACTAATTTCTTTTCAGGTAAACTAAGCTTTTTATTCACGATACGGCAAAATTTTTCCAAGAAAAGTTGTTCAGAATGATAAACTATGGCTCTACACAAAATTTCAGGAAGATCTACCTCCTTAGACTTGGTATGATGAAACGAGACCCGTCGGGTTTCGTTTCATCATCAGCCATCGCCGAACACCAACGCGATACCGGCCATAAGATCCTTTTTGATGAAACTTCCATTATCTGCAAATCCCCACTCTTCTTTAGTAGAGAGATTCGCGAAACCATTGAGATTTACAAACACCCTAACAATCTCAATCGGGACCAAGGCTTTCCCCTTCCTTCTATGTGGAAAGTGATAATTCCTAAGCCCCGCCCACCTCCGCTGAACCGCGACGGCACTTGTTGAACCGCGATGGCATTTGCCTATAAATTCTCGCCTTTCTCCTTTCGGTCTTTAGAAGAGTTTTGCCTCTGGCGTGGTTTACGCGTTTAGTTAACGTGCTCCTCTATCCCTTCCCTTGCAAAAGAGTTTCGCCTCTGGCGTGGTTTATACGTTGAGTTACCGTGCATTCGTTTCTATTTTATTTCTCTCTTTTTGTGTAGTTACCAGACTTGCGTCTTTATCAGGTCTGACACGGCAGGTAATCGACTCTGCATTGTGGCCGTGCTCGCTTATCTGCCAGGTATGTCAGCTGTTTGATAGCATGTTCCTATGTCAAATGTTTGTGTTCTGGAATGATTGTTTTCCTAATTAACTCACTATTCTCCTTCTACACGTCTACTCTGCCATGCGTCTGTCACTTTCTAAGTTTTCATGATTACTCTCACTTTCCTGTGAATTTAAGTGCTACAAACCCTACAAATTTAGAAATTTTGCCAGCACTCACAATCCACTTCCAACTTCAATGAAGTTCATCGCATCCTTTCGTTAATCTTTAATTAATATAGAACACAACGAAACAGAGTGGTTGATATGATTAGACAACAGAAGAGACATTATTACAACACAAAAATATATATGAATAGGCACGACTCAACAGAAATGAGGAAAACAAGAAAACAAATTAGTTGGAAGAAATAATCATACAAAAAAGACAGGAACATACTTTGATGGTAAAATGGAGAAAGACCAGAATGTAATAGGTAGCACTAGTTTCAATGAATATTTTATACACAGTATTGAAGCAATAACTCCTAAGATTAACCAACATGACATCGTAGAAGTAATAGGAAATATAGAATATTCAATGACAAATATGTCAGAATTTGATTTGCTTTTATTAGCTGAACTGCATTTACAGTGAAAAAATTAATAAAGGAAAATTGCAGTGTAGAATGGAGTAACAACAAAAGTAACCTACAAAAATCATTTGAAATAATTTGTGACAGATTTGTGCAACTAATAAATGTCAGCCTACAATATGGAGTGTTTTCCAAAAACTGGAAAAAAGCAACAGTTGTGCCAATAGGAAAGAAAGCGAACACGGAAAGATGTGAAGAGTTTTGACCCATAAACATGTTACCTACGTATGAAAAATTATTAGAAATTGTGCTGAATAAATAGTTTATAAACCAATTTAGGGAAAAAAACCTTTTTAGTGCTTATCGGGTAGGGTTTCGGAAGGACACCTTCTGCGAAACTGCTCTACAGACTGTATTAGTGGACTAGAAAATTGCCTTAAATGAAAAAAGTTATAGCTGTTGTTTTTTAGGCTTTCATAGAGCCTTCGAAAGTATTGCCCGTGCATTGCTTCTCGAAAAGCTAAAAGGAATGGTTTGCAGAATGCGATGTTTAAATTGGCTTAAAGGACTCAAGAAACAACATACATAAATAAGACTTCAACACAATCTGAAAATCTATTTGGTGTTCCGCAGGGGACAATTTTGGGCCCTAATTTGTTCATAGTATACAGTGTGTTAGGAAAATGAATGAAAATATTTTAAATCGCCATTTTGAGTAAGTTTTCTTTATAACAATTTTTCTGTTTTTTAATATCCCCCTCCTGATTTTGACACGTTGTTCGATATATCAGGTGTAGTAGTAAAACATCAAAAATAATGAACGAAAAAGTAAAGGTGCTTTAGCATGAAAAACAATCTTATCGTAGTTTTTGTGACAAGAAATGCGTTACGTGGTTTATCGTGTCGGTTTAAAGCTAACCGCGTCAGCTATCACACGTGTCATTCGAAATTTCAAGTTGTTGAGTGTGCTGAGTGCCAAAATAGTAAATTTTACCAATTCTGAGTTAACAGACATGGTAATCTTGTACGGTGAAGCACCTAGTTTTAGTATTCGTAGACTAACTCTCTCTGCGGATAGACATTTCAAAGTTTATTGTATGGAGAACGCTTCATGAGCAGGGATTACATCCTTACCACATTCAATGCGTTCAAGCTTTAGAACCTGGAGATCTACCGCGAAGGTTGGTATTTTGTCGTTGGTTAAGAGACAAAATTCAAAATCATCCGGATTTTCTTAACAACCTCTTATTTACCAACGAAGCTTGGTTTTAAGCGTGATGGGATCTTTAACATCCACAATACTCATGTTTGATCAGATGAAAATCCCCATGAAATTTTGATGAGAAGTTTTCAACGAAAATTTTCTATTAATGTGTGGGCTGGTCTACTTGGAAATCAATTAATTGGGCCGTACATTTTACCTAATCGTCTAAGTGGTGGCATTTCCTGGAAAATGTATTTAATGACCTTTTGGGTGACATACCCATAGTGAAAAGAAGAGACATGTGGATTTACTCGACGGAGCTCCACCACAATACACTAGAGTCATCACCAATTGGTTAAACAATAACTTCCCAGAAAGATGGATTGGCAGAAATGGACCAGTATTATGGCCAATTCGTTCGCCAGACTTAAATTCTTGTGATTTTTTTGTGGGGACACTTGAAACAGTTGGTGTATGCAACAACAGTTAATACAATTGAAGAACTGACGGATAAATTTGCCAAGATCCGGAAATAATTTCAAGAACACAAGTTTTGATGGCACGACGAATTCAATCTTACATTGACAACGAAGGGCATCATTTTAAGCATTTGCTGTAAAGTGAGTAGATACATTATTAAATCACACCCACAAATCATCTTTTCTTTCATAATTGCTTCGCTGCCTAGAGCTAATTGTAAGATCAACGTGTAATATCTGTTCTTATCAGCTTAAAAATTGAATCATAAATGATTAATTATTGTTATTTATTACAGACTTAACGCAATATTCCATTATTGATGACTTCATTTAAAATGCAGTCAATGACTTACTTGAGTTATTATTTAGGTAGGTTAGTAACCAGATTAATTTCTATTATGGATTAAAATATTTGCACTCATTTCCATAACACCCTGTATATAAATGATATACAAAAATGTTAAACAAATGTAATATTCGACTCTTTGCTGATGATATTCTATTATTTGAAGTGAGAGACTATGTCAACGAAATCGTCAAAACAATAAATGAGGAACTAACAATATTATACAAGTGGCTTGCTCAAAATGGATTAAGTGTAAATACCTACAGAAAAAACAAAATGTATGATAATTAATGAAAATTTAACTTTTTTCCCTCATGCTGAATATATGACGAAAAGAGTTGCAAAGAAATGTTTCTTTTAGGATTAACAATTTATAAAGTAATTATCTTACCGCATTTTAATTATTGTTGTTTGGTTTTGTATTTTGAACACTATTATTGTTTTTCAATGTTTTTTATATTCAGTTAGATAGGTCAAAGAATTTGTTTCACGTTTGTTATGAACATGTAAAACTTATGAGTAGGTACATGGTTCCTTTATCCAAATGTTTTTGTTTAATACTCTGTTACTACTTTAGTGCAGAATATAACAAGTTAATGCACATAGGATAGTGTACTCTTTACTTGATCTAATGCTCATTTCAATTGTTTTAAGTATGCTGTTATTTTTATACTACTCAAACTAGTTTTTGAGGAATATGATAGATATAAAGGTGGTATTTAAATTGAAATATTGTAAATCTAATCATTTTAACAAACCTTTATTTTCTGAAATGATGAAATGATTTAACAGTTGCTCATATATTTTTGAAATTCAACAGACACACTGCTCATATAATTATTTTAAATTGCTAATATGTTATCCAAAGGTTTTTTTTAATGATTGTAACTTCTATTCTTGATGCTAGTTGATATAAACCACTGCCAATTAATTCAAAGCATTCCTATGTAATTTTGTTTGCTGTTTCTAATGCCAATATTTTTAATGCAATGCACAAATACTTGTACAATGCTTCAAATTAATGCTCATTTTATATAAAATACTGAGCCTTTGCATTGTACTATTTTTTATGTTGGTGAAGCAATAATGGCATTTGCTAGTGGACAATATGATAGCCAACTATTTGGCTTGTGTGTCATGGCCTGTAACAATATACTTGTCGATCGTCTTAAGTTTATGCAAAAACGGCTAATTTGCGGACCCATGCTTGCATTGTCGAATTTTTGGCACTTTTTGATGCACCCTGTAGATAGTTACTTATTTATCATCTTCAGATTTGTGAAGAACGCAGAAGCACAGGCTGCTATTGCCGCCTTGAATGGCAAGCAGCTAGAGAATGCCATGTTTCCACTAAGCGTTCGCGTTGCAGACAAAAAGCACCATTAGTGATGGTTATTTATGTAGAACATTATTAGTAAGTGTTTTTCATGCTTCTCTTATTCATACAAAGTAATTAAATGTCTTAAAGTTTTGATGTAGTTTTGTTTGTAAGCCTTGCATTATAAGTTCTAGTTTACTGTCACGTTTTTGATTTTTGCTAATAAAGCTAATCTTGCTCACATGGTAATTTTCATGAATCCTAGTAATAGCTTTCTTCCTTTTCAAAAATTTTGCCGAATATCCTAGAACGATTTTCATGTTTTGCCCAAGAAACAGATAACTGAGAGCTTTTGGTATTGAATGTTTGTATTTTAATGCAACATGGCTAAAATTACTAGAGCAATGTAAAAACTAAAGGAAAGAGTTAAATCTGATTGTAGAAGCACACAAAATGTATCATACTAGTGAAAAAAACAAGAAATCGCAAGAAAGAAGATTAGAATGGGCCTAGAGAAAAGACACATAACAATCTAAGGGTAAATAATGTGGTATATCTAGAATCTGAAATCAATGGAAGCGGCGCAGTTAGTATTGAAATGGAAGAAGAATTACCTTAGGTATGAGGAGTGCAGGAAAATTATTCTCGGTGAAAGAAACACATCCAGAAACGCAAAAATGAGATTATATAAGACTTGTGCGTATACAAACGGGACCTGGATATTAATAAACAAAAATATTATAGAATTTGGGAGAAAAGATAAGATTGTTAGAGCTCATAGCAAAAGAAGATATTTCACACGTTTTTATCAAAACAATCTTTGCCCAAAAATGTGTAAGAGTTTAAAAATTTCATTTACTTTACAAATGGGAAATCCAAAACGGATGTTAAAATACAATTTGAAAAACTAACTAATCTGCTCAGTGCGTCGTATTGCTTCTATAATTATCTAGAAACATTCGTGACAGTCAGGCTTTGGATTCTTTTACCCCTTTCCTAGTGCAAGGTTTTGACTAACATATAGCTCGAAGAACCCGCTTTACAACAGTTTTTGAAATTTTTTTCATCTAATTTACCGTTTCTACAACCTCATTATGTCTGGTGTCCTCAAATTTCAGGCAAGTAATCAGTCACTCATTGCGGAAGATAATCTTGTCGTTAAAATTGATTTTCAATGCAATTCAAAACAAGAGTTTGTAGATTTATAAAACGCTCTTGAGAATTTCAAAATTATCATATGGAACTCTTAATAAAGATTGCAAACTGGCCTTCAAGACTTTTTAGTAATAATCCTAAAGTGACCTTGAGATTTCGAAAACGATTTCATGATTTTAAAACCTCCTCAAAGTGAATTTAGAATATGATCATGGAAATTCAGAAGCAACATTGAGAATTATATATCGACATTTCTAAATTCTGTACTTTCATAACAATAGTGAAAAATATAAGATCAACATCAACATTTTGAAACTACAAATGGTTTTGAGACTTTGGGAATTTCAAAACATGTTCTTAAAATTCTACGACCTACGATCTTGAGCGTAGCATACAACATTTTGTGACATTGGCTCTGAAATATAGTGCTTCTATTGTTTGAAAAATGAGAAAGTAGTATTCGAAGAGAACTACCAAGAACAAGCCGACACCAATGTGTGAAAGAAGATGTACACAAACCAACAAAAGTAGCTGGCAAACACTCTGCATTAAAACCAACTGACCTGGACAGAAGTGCTGCAAAAGGCCATGAGCCTTTTGAACTAACGTATTCATGATTTTTAATGCATCAAGAACAGCCTGTTCAAAAATTTAAGTTGTCGAATTTCTACTTAAATCTTTCTATTTTACCTGTTTTTGCATTTATCCTGTATTAGCTTGTTGACTAGTTGATGCGAAAAAATTTGAAGCTTTGTCTTTTACATTGGTGGAAGCTTGAAGGTTTGCATGCACTAATATGTTACAGTGCCAGGCAGTCCATAATTTAATATTTAAAAATGTTGCTGTGAAGATGAAGTATGCCTGTGATGATGATTTTAACTTTGATTCTGGGCGACCCAACAACAGAAGCCTTATAACTCGGCAGGTTAACAAATTTCAATAGAATTATACTAAAGATGTAACATCAAGTAATGCACGTCACAACCACGAAGCTAATATCAATCATTAGTCTGTACCTATACACTTACTTAGTAACAAATAATGACCTTAGAACACAATCAACAACGTAAAGCAAGAATAGCCAACATTAAATAAGACATAGCAATACAATAATAACACAAAATACTAATAGAACTCTTTTACTGCTCCTGTTAAAGGCAGAAAGTGAGGTTAAAGGTACGAACGATTGAAAAGTTAGATTAAGAGTTATATCCTAATTTACAAATACCAATTAAGAAATTGCCTGTGCATGTACTGCCTGTTGCATGCAGAATTTTAAAAATATTTTGTGGAAAATAATTTTTCACAATTATCTCGTCGTATTATTTATCTATACTTCAAATTGTGTCATTGATGACTTGCATTACTTGATCTTATGCCTCGACTATGGAAGTACGGAACAAAAATTCTGAGATTTGGCTCTCAGATATTGTTTTGTCATACGTAATATAGGCAACCGTAATAATAGTTACACCAGTAATTAATTATTTTTATGTTTACTGCTTTTTTATGTTGTAGTAATAACTAACGCAGACCTTTGTTGCACTCTTTAGTTATTCACTATATACAACAATTCAATAAAATTTTAATATTGACCTTAACCCGGATTGTAGCGTGCCAAAGCCAGCATCCGAAGACTTAGAAAATTACCTGAAGCTCTTAAGAAATCTTAAGTTTAGAATGATTATTAGGCAGTAAGATGTCTACCCTATATGCATTCATAGACATAGAGGACGCTTTTGATAAAATGGCCTTTAATGGTACAGAGGTAGCCTTTTATGAACATGGGGTAGGCAACACACTTAGACAGTGGATTTTACAGTTTTTGCAGCACAGGGCTCTACATGTTAGTGTTGGAAGCATCACAATCAGGGGAACGGTAAGTAGAAGCTGTCCTCTCAAGATGGTGTTTTGTCACCACTACTTTGGAACTTAGTAGTGGACAGCCTTCTCTGTTAAGTTAACGCAGCCAGCTCCTACACTGCAGGTTATACGAATGACATAATCATCCTGCTTAACGGCAAGTATGGGCAAGGGCTATGCAATCAATACAAACGGCAAGACTAACTAAACAATGGTGCATGGTACAGTCCTTAATAAACCTGGAAAAACTGAAATGATTCTGTTCACAAAAAAGAGGAGAATAGAGATCCTTACGGCACCACGATTTTTCCAAATACCATAGTTTCCCCTAACTTTAATCCAGCTACACAAGATTGGTCCATGACGTCGCAACAAATTCAAAAATTATTTACACAATCCAATGCTATTATACATAGTGTCTCAAAATTGACGCCCCTGCTTCTAGGATTTAATTCAGGGGGCTAAAATAAATCGAAAATGAAGAGTGGAAAATTTTCCCATTGTCATTTGTTATCGAGTTATTGGTGAAAATGTAAATAATTGTTGTGTAACATTATTTAATGAGGTGGCTATGGCGATGTTAAAAAATTATTAATCGTTCTGTCGTATTGATAAGTAATTTCTTCGGTTTTGTGTGCTTACCTGTTGTGAATTATGAAGATGTCGTAGTTCGTATTCACGCTGCTGTGGTGTCAGTCAATAGACGATAATATGCTACAGAGCGTTCGTGTTTCCATGATAAGTCGTACGAATGTTTGCCTTGAAGTAGGGGGCAACCTAAGACATTTTGTGACAACAGATGTGTAAAATAACTTGTTTTCAAATATTATTCGTTTTTAATATAGTTTAAAGTTTATATCTTAAATTTTTGTTTTTAATTGATAACTCGATAACAAAAGACAAACGGAAAATTCTCCACTCTTTATTTTCGAGTTATTTTAGCTCCCTGAATCAAATCCCAGAAGCACGGGCGTCAATTTTGAGACACCCTGTATAGACAACTTCTTGTATATTATAAATTTACAACTCTTTCAGGCACCTAGTGACAAATTGTGAAAGTTCTCAGTTTAAAATTTTTAATGTTATGAGTCAGGGCAACATTGCTGTTAAAAAGTTGTCCAACTTTCGTTCACCAGGAAAATTAGGTAAGTAGTTTAGTAAGAGTTTACTAAGTTACTTATTTATGATGCCCCATGTGTTGTTATTGTGCTTTTATATTAATATTTATTCTGTAACCCAACATTTTTATAAAATCGCTTGGATAGCAAAAATTCTAATTGGGCATACAATATTGGTCCAAATCTTTATGGTGGACCAATGTTGGATGTGTTTATGTTTCGTGAAAAGATGGTAGTTGCATTGCCAAATAACGCCTAAATATTTTATTAGATGATATTTTTATATAATTACTGAGTTCTTTATCAATATCATCAACGAGTTTTGTTTTTCTCAGATCATGGTTGGACAAAATAGACGAAAAATTGGCGGCCGCCCTTATGCTCTGCATAAGCACTAGATTTATGTATTTCTCAAATACAATCGAAACAGTTGAACTAATGACAGGCTTCTAAGCAATACAAAATACCATTTTAATCAGCACGCAATTGCAATGTGTGATTTTGGATTTCCTGTAACTCCAATCGATTTTAGATATATAGTTAAAGCTTACTTAGATAATAAGGGAGCAACAGTGGCTGAATTCAAGGATAACTTTCCAGTAAAATGTTGGTCAGAAGGTTTTCTTAAAAGACATACAAATGATCTTTCAAAAAGTCTGCAGCAATATAAAAAGAAGCCATGCTGCACTAGAAGATGTGATCATAAATCAGTATTTTGACAATCTAGAATCTTTATTGGATGGGGTAGCTGCTGCAAATATTTGGAACTACGATGAAACGAATTTGGTTGACGACCCCTGAAAGAAACATGTTCTAACCAAGAGAGGTTGCAAATATCCAGAAGCAATTCGAAATTCTTCAAAAGCAGCGATTTCTAGCGTGGTGGGTGGTTTCTAAAACAATAAATGTTAGTAAACCTAGCCTTCCGTGGCTGACAGATACCATTCGAGTTGCAATGAAACTTAGAGACCAAGCCTTAGCTAAATATCGCCAAACTAAGTCTTGTAGGAAATGGGAGTACTATAAATCGTTACGTAATCATGTTAACCATATGCTTAAAACCGAGAAAAAGGCATATTTTCAGTTTTCTGCTAAAAATTGCAATTCTAAAGAAATATGGAATAAACTAAGAAATCTAAGCATTGGTACAAAACCAAAAATTGAAATTCCACCACATTTAGCTAATCCTAATGCAATAAACAACTTTTACTTAAACTCTATTCCCGATATTGATAATATCAATTCTGATACGATAATGCAGTCTTATAAAACTAATAAAGTAGTTTCAAGTGAAATTGAATTTCAGTTTAAAGTAGTGGATACTGAAAGTGTACTTTAATTTATTAATGATATTAAAAGCAATGCTACTGGCCATGAGAGCCTAAATATTGAAATTATAAATTCTGTCTTTCTATACTGCTCCCCTACTTTACTCATGCGATTAATTATGCATTGCTTACAAATTCTTTTCCTGACAGTTGGAAGAAGGCGGTAGTATTGCCATTACCTAAAACATCAAATCCGGAAGAATTTAAAGATCTTAGGCCAATTAGCATACTGCCTGTTATTTCAAAGGTTCTAGAAAAAGTCATGAATTTGCAACTGCGAGAATATTAAAAGGAAAATAAAATACTACCAGACATTCAATCTGGTTTCAGGCCTAATCGAAGTTGTTCGACAGCCTTGCTATATATTGTAGATGAATTGTTAACTGCTTCTGATCAAGGCAAAATGTCGATCCTCACACTACTTGATTATAGTAAGGTTTTCAATACAATTAATCACCAAATGTTGCTTTCCATCCTTCAGTACATTGTCTTGTCTAGTTCAGTTGTCTCTCTATTAAAAAGTTACCTAACAATGCGTGAAAACTTTTGGCAAGGCATCCAATTTCTTACCAGTTGTGAAAGGAGTTCCTCAAGGATCTATTATAGGACCCTTAATGTTTATAATATATACTTCAAATTTTTAGAAATCTATTAAGACTTGCAAAATAAAAATGTTTGCAGACGATTCCCAACTGCTGCATTCGTTTAGTCCCGATAATTATAAAGAAAGTGTGAGTGATATTAACAACGACCTCAATGCAATAAGCCTGATATCACGACAGCACTCTCTAATTATCAATCCCCAAAAATCACTTGTATTTACTTTTGTTTGAAAAAAAAGATGTTGTTTCATTTTTTTCTGATGAAATTAGCGTGACGATTGACGGTATTCCCATTCCCATTAAGCAAGAAGCTAAGAACTTAGGTCTCATCATGGACAATACGTTTAGATATGAAAAACATGTCAATAACTCAATTAAAAAGAGCTTTCAAGCTCTAAAATTAATTTATCCTCTCAGACACGATTTATCGACAGAAACTAAATCCTTGCTTTGTAACTCATTGGTTCTATCTCATTTTTCCTACTGCAGCGAAATTTATGGTTCATCCATTACCCAGGATATTGCTAATAAAATACAAAGAGTTCAGAATTCGTGTTTACGCTTGATATACGGAATAAATTTTTTTTATCATATTTATCACAAATTAACAGATTTTCGATGGTTAAATATGCATAATAGGCGTCATTTACAATTTGCTACTCTTTGTCACAAAATTATTACAACAAAGCTGCCGGCTTACTTATATAAGAAAATAACGTATAGGACTGATGTCCATGCCATAAATGTAAGATCCAAAGGCATAATATCTCCACCTTCACATAAAACGGCCTTATTTGAGCGTTCGTTTCAATACCAAATTTATAAAACCTACAATAATCTCCTTCCTACGTTTAAGCAACATAATTTAAGAACACTTAAAGCTAATATGCGTGACCATCTATATAAATTGCAGATAAGATAACAACTGTAAATGAAACCTACTATTAATTTAAAAAAGTTTGTGGTCTACTAACATAGCATAATCACAGAACCTTTTATCTTTTATTTTAGTTTTTTAAATATTTTTTTGTTGAAAATATTTTAATTTTTTTTACTTGTAGATGCATATTGGTATTTTCTTAATTGTATATTCTCGATTACTCCAGGGTTTAATGGAAGATCAAAGGTGGTCATCTACCTATTTGAATTAAATCCTTGCGATTTCTCAATTGTGCGACACTTTAATTGTTTGTTTTGTATATGGTTATGTAACTATTGAGAAATAAATGCATTATTATTATTATTATTATTATTAAATACTGAAGGCGAAATATGTTCACCATGCGTTAATTATGGATCTCTGCATTTGTGGGATTCTGGGACGGAAGGTGGGCCAGATGGCGCACGTTATAATAGAACAGCTGTTACCCGTCTTTCTTATTCAACCACTAGATGGTAACACTTTGAAGACGTAGGATTCTTTTTCCGAATAATCGTATTACAAACAACATAAACACCAGTTTTAATAATAGCACATAAAGTTTATTTAACAATAATAAATTATCTTTATTTATTTATTTATTTAATTCGCACTCAGCCAACAGCCGTTAGGCCAATTATAGGCGTCGCTGTGCAGTTATGAGGACTTCCAACCCCACTAACGACTGTCATGATGTTGTTATGACCGCCGGGACCAACTTTTTTCCGTGATAGCCGTACCACGAGGCGCAGAGAGATGCAGCTGTGGAACTCCCATCCAAAATTGAAGCTACTGTCAAAGTTTACATTTCACGAAATTTATACATTGTGCCTAAATTTTCAAAATTTTATTTTTAAATACTATTTGAATTGTTACATATTACTATACAGGCTGTGTGTAGATCGCTAGAGAGCTCGTAACTTCGTTATAATAGAGATATCGAAAAGAACTTTCTCTTTTGCCAGTATACAACCTACAAATTGGCATAAACCAATTTAAGCCATGGCCATCTATTTTTACGTAGTGGTGCACTACTTTGGATTTTTAAATGGAACACCCTGTATATTTTTAGATATTTGAAATCAGCACTAAAAGTGCTTTATGATAGCATTCTTAAACTTAAATTTTGGAACTTATTATTTTTCAAAATTAAACATTTTTGTAGCCAAAGAAGGCCATGAATTACGCAAAATCACTAACAATCAACAAGAAATGCAAAACAAACTCCACTTGGCTCTAAAAATTTCTCATGACCAAATTATAGCACCAAATGTACAGAAGAGCACGGTGCTCTGTCCCTTCCCTGCAAAGAGTTTCGCCTCTGGCGTGGTTAACACGTTGAGTTACCGTGCTCTTTTGCTTTTTTCCTCCTGATGAAGCCCCTTACGAAAGTGGGCGAAACGTTGAGTTCTTCGATCTCAATCATGACACGGTCCAATCCCGGAAGTCGTTTGTTACTTAATGACAATGGCCGTGAAAGCCTCAAAAATCAACTCGGACTTAGTGTAAGTTGATTATTTCAAATTTTCCAGTCAATGTGAAGAAACAATGCTCAATTTCAAATCTCATTTGTTCCAAGCAGATTCCTTCAAATCTTCCTTACACTATATTCAAGAAATAGCAGGTATTGTTCAGAATTTTGCTATTAGACTACAAACATTTTTAAAATTAATTTTACACAGGATTTTTTGAAAATTTAACCCACTCGTTTAAAAACACCAAAACAAACGCAAATGATGTAAACCTCAAGTCTAGAAACTTCAACTCCTTGGTAATAATGTGAGTCTCTACAATTCACTTTATGACGTGTATTTGTATACCAGAAAAAGTTGACAAGGATGGTGAATTTTTATAGGTTAGGCAAAGTAAGTTAGGATTTTTATTAATAACTACCGTTCTTCGCCCAAATTGGGAGCGAAATAATATTTTGTACAAGAGTGATCCATTTTGTGTGTCGAGTTAATTTGAGGTTAGAAAATCCACACAAAAGAAAAAACACTTATAAACATTTGAAAACCCTACTACTGGCTTACTTGCGTCGCCCTGAGTCGATTGACACCAAAATCAGCCAATTCGGCCCACGAGTTCGCTCTCAAAGTGGTGACAAGCAAAGCAAATTATTATGTCGGATTGTAATGCATAAGCCACCATTGCATAAACTTAAGGTTTCTTAAGGGTAGTAGGTAGTTTTGTAAGCATTTTGCTGCTGGATTTAGCACGGGTGGGCAAAATAGCTTGATCATGTCTTGCTAGTAAGAAAAATCTATAGGTAGTCTGTTTTTAACTAGGAGGAACGATTTGAGTTTGCCACTCTAAATTCTATAGCTGTGATTGGCTGCGTGTATATCGAGTTTACACGCTCAGGGCGAGTAGACCGAACTCAATAGACCGAAAGCAGTTGACCGAACTCAATTGACCGAATAGAAATAGACCGAAACGTCACTAGACCGAAGCAGCAAAAGACCGAAAATCACTTGGTCGAAAATATATTACGGTTACATTTATTAACATTAATAGCATCAACTTCCCTTCACACTTTATTCAGGCTTAGAACTGGCAGCATAAACTGCCGGCGTGTTTAGAAGTTTTTTTTTTGTTTTTGATTCTATTTTAACTTTATTCTAGTAAATCATACGATACTTAACAGATATATCCTACTCCTACCCAAGTATTTACGCACAAACTGGAGAATGTTGCTAATGGGTTAATCCTGCTAATGCCGTATTTATCTTCATTTGCGAAAATCGGTCGTGAGTAAATATTTCTATTGATGCTATTGTTAATAAATGTAATTTTTCCAGATATTTAATGTGCACATTTACCGAATGTGTACTTCAACCGTACCATATTTTCGACCAAGTGATTTTCGGTCTATTGCTGCTTCGGGTCTAAGACATCTCGGCGCCGCCACTTCGGCGCCGCCATCTCGACGCGGGGCCAGCTCGGCGCCGGGTCAACTCGGCGCAAGGCCATCTCGGAGCCGAATTCAAATTTGCAAACTACAGTGTGCACTACGTAAGAAAATTATTATAAACAAATAGCACACAAATGGCACTTTACTTAGTTAGAAAATGGCGTTTTTCGAAATTGTGTAAATTCAAAAAGTGCTATTTTTCGGAAATTAAGCAAGCGTTCATAGCGACGTCGTTTTTTGATCCTTCGATGTCGGCTCTTCCTATCATTGAGATTTTTTATTGTGTGTTAGTTTTAGCTGACTGAACAATTTCAAGGCCAGAAAACTTTTTTTCGTAAAATGTGTCTCTATCTTGACTAGTAAATGCATGTTTCGTAATTATTTTAAAAAAATTTAAAATTTTACTGATAACGGAAGTCACGTAACAACTTTTGTTTGGCCCATTTGAATTCACTTTGCAACCACCTCTGGTTGTCAGTGTTTGATTTTCCAATAAATTCTAAATACTTTTTTTTATTTGATGCCAGCTGTTTGGCGATCACTTTATTTATTATTTGTTTATAATAATTTTCTTACGTAGTGCACACTGTAGTTTGCAAGTTTTAATTCGGCGCCGAGTTGTCCCGGCGCCGAGCTGGCCCCGCGCCGAGATGGCGGCGCCGAGATGTCCGGCTTCGTGCTGCTTCGGTTTAGTGACGTTTCGGTCTATTGCTTTTCGGTCAATTGAGTTCGGTCAACTGCCTTTCGATCTATTGAGTTCGGGCTATTTACCTAGAACGGAGTTTACAATGTATTGAAAATTTTGCCAAAACCGTAGAAAGT
Organism: Agriotes lineatus; assembly: GCA_940337035.1. Classification (NCBI taxonomy): domain Eukaryota; kingdom Metazoa; phylum Arthropoda; class Insecta; order Coleoptera; family Elateridae; genus Agriotes; species Agriotes lineatus. The sequence goes on from OW679197.1 coordinate 16,168,121, forward strand.
ACAACATGTAAATTTGTGACTCAATGTGGAAAATGAAATCGTTGTTGAAAGCAACTTCTCCAAAAGAGTTGAGAAATGCTGGACGAGGGATGATGCAACATATTTTTGGTTAAGATAAAGAAACCGGTTTGATTTTTTTTTTAATTTGGCAGCTGGACAAAAAGTAGTGTGTTGCCTGAAACTGAGACAACGGATGCTCGAATTAATTACATCAATAAGCTAAAGAAATAATTTTATGTATCACAGGTCTCGTACAAAAACTATTTGCCACAATTTTCATTACATCGCCACGTTACATGAAAACAGAAAATAATTTCTCTCTACAATCACGTAATTGTATATTAGGTAGGTAAAATTCAGACAAGTGATAATTTACTTCAACAGGCGAGTCATGTATACACACTTTTTTGATATGTATTGTATACTGTTTTTTCTGAAATCGTATGATTAAATTAAAACAAGACAATTGTGGAGATTTGGGGTGGTTTTGGAGGGTTTTGTGGTGCCGTTTTTTTTATTTTCAATTTGTTTGAGCTTCGGGATATTTCGTCCTGGATCCTGTTGGATAGGTTACGTGCAAAACGCGTATATAACGTTAGAATTTATTTTGTTGCATAAACTTGGTGGTATAAACGCTTCTTTATTTGGAGCGTCATAGTCGTGTAAACGTAGATTAATTAGCCGCTTACATATCGCGCCGACAGTGGTTATCTAATATACCGGCAAACATTCGTTTTCTGTCAGCGTTCGTACCATATCGTTATGCGTTGAAATTCTTATCTTATAGTGCAGGATCCTTTTGTTTCGGTTTTCGAGATACTAGGCGACCTGTTGCAAATCGAATAGCGTTCTTTTCCTTCTTTTCCGTGACCCCAGTTTGGCAACTTGCATGGAATTTTCTTGGTCTGGAGTTAGCCCGTTAGCTTCGTGTATTTTCTTCCACGTCGTATAAGTGGTTTCTTCTAAAACTTCTGAAACACTCTCTCAAGAAACCCAAGCCACGTCACGGAATTCAGGAGAGAAAAAACGCTGTTACGGGTTAAAAGTCATTTACAGCTATTTATTTAATTAACTGCTTTAATTTTCGTTACAGCTGATTTTTGCCTTATCTTTATTTAAGCCTAAGTTTGCCTACAATAATACTGAGCATTCAGATCATCTACAAGCTATATTTTAATCTAAGTAAGTCATTTAATTCAGAATTAGTGCTCGAAAGCCCCTGGAGTGTAGACTTCACTTTAAGCATAAATCTTTTTGGGTTGCATATATCTAGTCCCTTCCAATTTTCGAATTGCGTTTCCCTATCAGGTTTTTGGGAACCATTTTGGCATTCGCCATGTGGTGCTGCTAAAGGTTCGGTGCTTTTGTGGATCTACGTTATGAAACGTACCTTAATTGGGTTATTTCGCAAGCATCTTGCTTGAGAGGTTAATTTTATTGTGTATGAAGTATTCCGATGGTGCTGGTGTAGGCCTCGTGAATGGTATTTTGGTAACTTCTCAAGCCCAAACTTCGTTTTGGATTTCGTCTTGGCAAGCACCTGTTTCCCCTTTGGTGAGTTGAAGCCGTGAACAACTACGGGTATGTTTTATTGAAGTCTATTTAGCTCGATTCTATGGCTTGTTGCCCGTTTTACCTTTTTACGATTGGTGACGTACCTGTTGTTGGGCTACTTTGTTTGGTGGCGTCCTTATGTTTCATGGCATCTCGGTACCGAAGGCTCCTCCGTTGATGTTGGATATCTCGCCTCTTGCGAGCGCATCTGCAGCTGGGATTGATCGACGAAGATGGCCCCCAGCTGCCGCTTCGAGTTTGGCAAGCACTTCGAGATCTTTCGCCTACAATATAGAGCTCAGGTGAATCCATGTATGAACTTCCTCGATAAGTTACCTGCAGGTCATTCGTTCTGCACCCTTGGTCGAGCTCCTTTCTACGCCTCCTGCAGCATGAGAAAATACTCGCAAGGTTTGGTTGTTCCGTATTATAACTTTGGCCACTCGAGCTTCGGGACCCATTTTATTTCGTTCTTGTGATCAGTAAATATTAGACTTATCTTGTTGAGTATTTTAAGTAAGTAATTTACCCGTGTAAAGTAGTTGATGTAATTTTTCCCTGTAAACAAATTATGGCGGTAGGTCATTCTAATTAGCCTTTAGCTTTTTCGATGAATCGAACGATAGTATCTCACGTCCCGTTCGAGTGCTTTTAGTATTGCTATTGTGAGGCATTTGCATGAACCTTGTAGCAGTACATATCTTAGCTTCTACAATGATACCGTTCGGTATTAGTTAAACTTAATAGATAGGCAACTTAAAGTGCGTGAACAGTATAAGGGGTTGCCTACTCTTTTTATAAATCTAAAGCAGACGTAATAGAAGGCTCATGGTTAAATTATTAAAAACAATAAATAACAAAATTTGCTACTTCCTTTTTGGTTGAAAAAGCAAAAGAACGCTTCTCTGGGTAGAAGCGAAGTAAATTAAAAGTCCTAGCTTAAAAAGGATACACGCAGACAATAGTAAGGCTTTATTTACTCAATCCAGCATATTATTAAAACATAATAATTTTTCAGGCAGATAGGATAAATCACACAAACATTTTCTTCCTGAAAAGGGCAGTTATTACTTAACTGGTAGGTAACTAACAAGCTAATACATACAAATCATAATAGAGGGTTTTCCTTTATTCAGCTCTTAGAGACTCCTCGATAGCTACCAGCTCTTAGGCTTTTTCACTAGTTCGCATCTCCTGGTTGATTATATCTTCACCATGGAAGAGGGTATTGATGTGCTCCAAGTTGATAAGGAGAGAAAGGAGAACTTAGTTAGAAACTGCTAACAAGTTAGGAAATCACTCACCAGTCAAAGACCATTTCTTTGGTTAGATGAGGGGTTCTTCTCTGTTGATATTGGAAGATGAAGAGGTCCGAATTCAATGGTTCTCTGCATTAACCGTATGTTAATCCTGAACGAATTAGATATTGTTAATTAGAATTAGACCAACGTCATAGCTTGAATATAGTTAAATAAGGGCATAAGCCTTAATGATAATCGATAACAGATTAGTTTCAAAGTAAAAGAATTGTTACTTACCTAGTGTTGATCCTGAATGGGACTTGAATTGGTTTACAGCTGTCAAGTTAGTATTTCAATCACTTGTCAAATAACAAGCTTTTGATCATACGGGATTTTTCTTATACTCCCTGGAATGATATCAGCTAAACTAAACACCGATCATTAATTGTGATTAAGGAATTCGAATGAGAAATACGAGGGTATAGAGAGCTCTTTATATTTTCATCTTACTACTCAGAGGTTATTAGTTAAATATGTATAAGAAATATCCTGGATACTTATAGATTATTTAATGCAGACGTTTAATTAGAACAAATTCTAACTTGTCAGGGTAAATTAGGATTAGTAATGAATTGCATAACATTTGTCAAAATTAAAAAGGCATAAACCTTAACAAATAACATATAATAAGTGAATTGTAAGAAAGAATACCCAATTATTGTAAACATCTTAAAATTAACACTTTATAATAAAGTTATGGCGCCCATTTCTGTTGATTAATGAACTATTATCTTTATGTGAAAGTGAAGCGAACTAAAAAGCCCACATTGGTTAAACCCTAATAAAAACAGTACATTGAGCTAGTCGGAGACGTGTGAGCCATCCAAGGTAAGTTATAAAAAAGGGGCACAACAGGTATTCGACACAATTGGATTCACCTATTCTGTTGTATTTGTTACGTTTTCATAGTACAAATTATGGATTTGAACATCAAAAAAGGCGTGTGAAAATGTCTATGTCGCCATATTGCCACGATAAACGCTTGGACTTTGTCAAACGTGCTCTAGGTGATACAGTAACCCAGCGCTGTGCGTGTCCGCGTAGCAAGCACCGCAGTGCAGCTCAAACGAGATAATGCTCAGCGCATTGAAGGCAACTTGTGTCGAGAACTCACCTCGAGAAAACATTCAAAGTCTGGGAACCATCTTAAGATCCTGACTCCTGTATTTCATATATTGTAGAGCCGATTTTCGGTAGAGAAATAACCCTTGTTTCGTTATCGAGCCGCTTTTCGTTAGCAAACAACCTGGGTTCCTATGCCGAGCCGATTTTTGGTGACAAAGTAACTTCTCAACCCCACTGTCGAGCGATTTTCTGAAGCTGTCACTATTCGGTAGTCCGAGACCGAGGGGAACATACCTTAGAATTAAAGATCGATAAGCAGAGAGACCACGAATATCACCCGCATCCCCATAGAACGGGAATATTAAACACCTTCCTTATCAGCATTAACGGTGTGTATACTTTTAGTTAACAGAGAACTGCCGACTGAACACGCCCTCCGAGCGGCTGAGTCGCCTTAGCTGCGGACATCTAGCACGAGAACCAGCGATGCGTAAAAAGGATTATGCTTTCTTTATACATCTCTGTTGGTATATGCTTGTGATTTCTATTTTAAGTTTAGTGCAGAAAACAAGGGCCCACACATACCAGGTGCAAAACTACTAGGATGCCTATTTCGAGCTTCATTTTTAAAAGAAGCATAATGTCCTGATGTTTTTTCCACAACTATAGAAAAATTTGCTTTTTATGCTGGACCGACTGCTCCACAGCTTTTACATGGATTAGAAGAGAAGAGAAGTAAAGTATATTTAATGAAAATTGAGTTCAAGAAAGAAACATTTTAGTCCTAGATCAAATCTTCTTCCAAAATGAGATATTTTATTACGAGTCAAATGTCATTTACAAGTAAATCTGTTTATGCAATTAATTGCCCTATTATTGATATATGTAAATTTTTACCTAGAATATAATTAAGCTATCAGTCAACCTTCATACTTCAATGCATTAGGATTTCTAAATAGTTTACTTTAGTGTAGCCTTCACTCCACTCACAGATCTGCCTTGATTGTCTATCCAGAATTCTATAAAGTTTTTCAAAATTTTGGAAAAGGCTTTTATCTTTTTTCACCATTTGCCATTGTGTGCTGCTGCAGAAAAGTTGCCTTGTGTATTAAGATTGTAAAGTCAAATGTGCCTTTACTTATGGAATTTTTACGGGCATCCTACTTGGAAAATCGTGTTTGGGTTGTTAAGCTCTTCCATGAAATCCTGGTAAAGTTCCAAGGTGTGGTATTTTTAGCAATTTCTCAAGAACAAACATGGTTAGGATTTATACTGTGCAAGCACATATCTCTATCCTGTAAAACAGAGCAGAGCATCCTACTGGTAGACCTAGCTGCCTTTTGTATTAACCGGTTAGATCTCATGGCTTCCTACTCCATTACCTCTTTTTCCCGCACTAAGGGAATTCAGCTCCTTGCAAACGCACTTCGTCCTTGAGTAACCGCAGCATCATCGCCTGGGACTTATGTGCTTGAGGGTTCCCTTTTTGCAAGTGGTTCGAAGTCAGATTTTCATCTACCGAAGATTGACACGCAAAACTGCTGTTCAGACCTGGCGTTAAATCTTAACACCTCTTTGGGCTCATCGAAAGGGTTTTCTGCTACGTCTGCTTATTACTTGGTGAATCAGCTGCAAAAGGGCTGTTGCAATCTGTTTTATTTTGCCCTGCTCCAAGATATATTGCCAATCCTGGAATATGAGATTCCTTTCGATGTTAGTGTTTTTGCTTTAAATTTTAATGTGTCCGGCAAATATGAGATTTGCTTCATGATTAAATAAATAATAGCATAACGTACAACTTTCCTGATTAGAACAGCTTATCCCTTTAATTCAATAACTGTTTACAATTAAAACCCTGTCAATCTTAATTGACGTGTTTCACGTTCCATTCAAGTTAGCATTACTTGTAATTTTGGGTTTTGTAAAGCGATTCTGCATGAACCCAGTAATTTAGTTTTGGACTTTTGCTTCATAATAGTGACCGAATAACACGGTTAAATTAAGCTCCATTTAATTTCTCTACTTGCAAGATATTGCATTAATTAATTCACATTATCCGATGATTTTAAAATAATTACCACGCTTATTTCGGGATATATTGCTATGATATGATATGTGTGTTTTTATTATTATAGAATAAAATAAATTAAATTAAAATTGTCTACAATACCAATTATTTTGCAAAGATCGGTAAATGTTACATTAAACTGACTAATCTTGGGTTCACCAAATTAACTAGTAATATCTATGGTATTTTGCCCTCTTAAACATTGCATATAACCGTTATTGATAATATTTGCTAGCTCCAAAATTAAGAACATGAAAACTCAGCTCTCAGGTGTCGGGTTCCTTAAATTTATTTGAAAATGGCAGCACGCCACTGAGAAATAATATCAAAACTGCACTGCGCCGGTGCTCGAGTTGACAGTTAACCTTGACCTACATAAATTTCAGTTTGTGCGACTTTCTGCGTTGTGAAATCAAATTATGAGCAAATTAAAAATCAGGTGAGTTATGGATTGATTTTCGCGCCTTTGTGGTAGCGTCTGTACATTCTTTTGTTCTAGGAAAACCGGATCTTCGTTGTTTGCGCCTACTCTTTTGTTTTTTGCATTCTAACCTCCAAATTTGGATTAAATTGAGATTTTTGGCTGATTATTGTTGCCTGGACAGAAACTAATGCTGGCCCTCGGTTGTGAAGCTCACGAGACACAGGTAGGCTCATATGTTTTACGCCCTTACGGTCGATTAATGAAAATTCCCACACTAACCTCGCTCTTGCATCGGTAGCTGTTGCGAAAAGCCTTCCCTGGTGCCTGCGGTACCTGCGGTCGCCCTTTGATGCCGGTATTGCTGCTGGGACCCTCGGACAGCCTGTCTCCACCTTCTGGACCCGTTCGTAGCCCTCCGGAACGCTGGGATCTCGATTGCAATCTCCGCGGGTGCCTGCCGTTGCTGGTTCGTCGAAGGAGGCGTGAAAATTGTTTTCTCTTTCAAGATGGATCGCCCCTTTTAACACCACTGGTTACACACATAAAACTGCACACTTTGGTAAAGTTTCAACTCTGTATCTTTATTTTAACCATATAAAAACTTTAATTAATTGCAGAGTAAAAGGCAGATGCTGCTGGTGTCAACGTTTAATAATAATTGAGTATCCAAGCTTCTAAAAACAAATGAACATCAAAAATCAAATACAAGGAAATCAGCTTAGTACAAATTAACAACATTTAACATTAAGTTCATATTTTACAAACATTTAACTAGAACTTTTAATACTAAAATTATTGTCTATCAAAGTAAATTGTTTATAACCTATCTTCTTGTCCATTAAATTGTTTATAACAAATGTCTTTTTGCTCACATCACTTTATTGACTCACTAATAGCACTAAACCTGTCTATTTCCTGTTTACTGTTTCCTTTTCTTCAAAAATAACTAACTGTGTCCTTTTTGCCAAAATCTCTTTTATGCTAATCTTGCTTGCATTATCCAATTCGTAAATCCTTTCTCACCTTAATCAAATAAGCTCACAACGTCAGTTTTTCTTTAATTACTGTACTAACTAACGCTTCATCTCAAATTCTGCACAATTTGAATTCTTGTGTCAATTTTAACTAATTCATGTCTGGCTTCTACATTGCCAAACTTTTGAAATTATAATTGAAATTCTTTTATTAACTCCAACACTTGAAATTGAGTTCCCCTATTTGTATACTCATTTGAATGCTTTTAAAGTTAATTGTCCATTCTACCAGTATTATTCTGATTTAATAAAATTACATGACTTTTCCCAGTTATTTGCATTGCCTCGACTTTGTGCCTTTGTGACTGTATTTTGTATTTTCTGTATTGCAACCAGAGCCGAGTACAGGGCTAAAGACCATCGCAATATAACACCCTGCTTTAAACTAAGATCTTAGAGTCTGTAGGACCTTTTTTTGCTACTTATTAATAACACCTGAATGTTCCTGCATTTGAGAATTTTGGGTCAAATTCAACAACCAAAGTTAACTTTTGATAACATTGCCGCGATCATACGCCTTTACCAAAAACCTTCAAGTAATGCAACTGCTGTAATATTGTCCTATTGAGATATTTATGGTGATGCTTTGATATGGTCTACCGTATTCGTTTATTTTTGTGTATATTATACCGACCATTTTTATGGTTAAAAATTATACTAATTCGTTATCTGTATTTGCGAATTTTATTTGTCCCCTTGTCGTTTGCTTTTTTCAGGGATTAGTTAGTAGCGCCGTTCGATGTGTAACTTTATTTGATTGGCAAAGTGCTTGAAGTTACTTGCTACTTAACGTCCATATTTTTTTATAGCTTAAACTTAGAGTCTTTCGTTTAACTCACGACCAGCTCCGGCTGAAAAGTTGGCTGCCTTTGCTTCTCTCCTATTTAAGGTCAGAGTGACGGTAACAACTTCTATCGAATTAAAATCATCAAAACGTTGGATGCGGCTAGCTTAGCTAAAAATCAATCAACAATATTGAAAGGTTAGAGTCAGAAGTTATTACCTTGGAAGGAAAACACCTCCCATGCTGGCCAAAGCAAACATTAAAAACCAACCACCATAGTTTTAAGAGTAATAGAAAAATGTCAAGACCGCTTCATACCAGAAAACTAATTATCAGTCCCATGCAGCAACTAAAGAAAAGAGTACATGATTTTTTATCATAGAAGGAAATCAAAGAAGAAAATTTGGGTATTTCTAGAAAAATCCATGAAATCCACTTCAAATCTAAGAAAATTGATGTCGAATTGAGAAAAGATAAAGTGTTACATTCATCCATGGCAAAGATGACTCGTGTTGCAAGATACTAATTTCGCGACCAAGCAATGGCCCATTGCAAAGCAATTACTTGAGTTTGCTCAAAAGTTATTTTATCATGTAGGAACTCATTTGTACTTTGAAAAGCTTGGAGAAAGCCCTTCAATGATCCAAGGAAGACAAAAATCTGTAATTAACCATAGGCTCTCTGCAAATCTATACCAAGTTATCATACCCCTTGCCTTAGAAATAAATTAAAACCAATTGTACAGTTCAAACAACTGCAGTTCTTTGAATACACATCTTGGCACGCCTTCCCAAGTTATTGTAACCCGGAAAATTATCCGAGTTACCGGCTGGATTACTGTTGGGTAGCAAATCATGTTTCAGTACTTAAGGTCTTAATAAAAATAGAAAAAAAGTGTAGTTGTTGGGAGAAACGTGTACAAGTTTTCAATTAGTAACAATTTATTTTAGACTTACCGCAGTTTCCTAAAACGTTGTGTCATTGCTGTGCATAACAATATGATTGAATTTTCGGTCAGCATCTTGAGTTATTTAGTGGCCAATTCGTCATCTCAAGAAACCTTTAGGGAACGAGCCAATTGGAACCACTTGGCGCCCGTTAATTTAAATTAATCGCAATTATCAATGCAACAATAGTATCCTCTAACACTCCATTGTTGAACCCGCAGGGCAGTGCGACGTTCCTCCACCCTTAAATACGCTGTCATATTAAGCTTCATTTATGTCCCATTTGGTGAACTTCTCGATCAGTTCCTTAATCATAATATTCAGTGGCATTTTAGTCATTAGCGCTGTCGACCTGATTATCTATAGAAAAATAAGGACGCAGGCAGTGGTCGTATAACTATAGTATTATTATTACCCTTTTACTTTGCTTGATTTCGCTGTGAGGTACACACACTGCAGATATTTCATTAATTATTTCAATTCAATTGCGAAGTGATATTTTTTAACTTTAACGGTATTTTCAGAATTCAACTAAGCTAAATTCTAAACATTTTACGACCAGTGCCGGATGTATGTTCTCTATTAAAAAAATATTTGGTTTTTATTACCGATAAAGACGTAAATACGCCCCTGCAGGACCTAATTTTCGGTCACGCACCACTGCTGAGATATACTAAGTCAAAATATTTCGCTGGCAGCAACTAAATTATACGTGCCAAACCTGGAACTTTGCCAGCTCCCATTATTTATTGTTTTGTTTCATGGACCGCATCCGAGCATAACCACACTCAATTCGCGAATTGTTATCTTGAATCAATAACTGCCCTTGGGAGAACCGGCAATTCCCATCTGCTTTATAAACACATAACTATAATGTTATCAAACAAACAATGGATATAACTTTTGATGGATTTTTCCAGATGTAGGTAAACACTATTGTGTAATTTTTATTCAAATTTTTCTGTAATTCTTGATAATTTTATGGTTTAATAAAACACGTTTACATATTTATTTATTTTTAAATCGAATTTCAGCTATAACGCGTATAAAAGTGTATATAAGACTATGGATTTCCGTGTTTTAATGTTTTTTTAAATAATTCTGTTAGGATACTGTACGCGTACCGTGTGTTCTAGAAATTGCAATAAATGCCAGGTAGACATGCATTCTGATTAATATAGTGCGTAAATTTTTTTTTACTATTTGATAATTAGTTTTGGAATACATGCGGGTCTACCTTACCGGTTTCGGTACATATTGTAGAGATATGGTGATGATAATTTATAACTAATAAATAATAAACTCACTACACATCCTATATGCTATTATTTAAATCAAATTCTTACTAATTAAAAGTAAATAGATAATTGTATAAATGGGTTCAGTGATTGTAGTGTTATCCCCTTTATAGTAATTCGCACATCTGCAAGTGAAATAACTTATGCCTAGCTTTCAGTATGCATGTAGGCTCAAAATCTGCAAGTTAGGTTCACCGATATGTTCATATTTAAAACCCGTGTTACGCCACTGGGCTGTGAAATTAAAAAGCAGCAACGCGCAGATTCACGGCGCTGTCAAAATTTATCTATCAACAAATTGATCTTTCGTGCGGTTCGTTTCTGTGCGATTACAAATTAATTCAAAAGCAAATCTATGAACAAATTATCAGGTAATTAGAATATCGCGCTTTATTAAGCGTCACTAATGGTGTTTTGTTTTAAGATCGTTGTTTCGTGACGTAAACCGACGCTGCTTGGCTTAATTCATTTGTTATTCGCTCCACTTAACCTCACAATTCTAATTTGGGTTAATTATTGGCAAAATAATTTATCTGGAGACTTGGATATGCTTGCTGCTTACTCGAAATGGTAACGTTTCGCTGGTACATAAATTTCCTGCTCCTCAAGCTGCCAAGGAAGTTTTTACAGTACCTTAACCTTTTCAGGTGATGCTACGTTATTCCCGACTGAGACCCAAGCTGGATCTTCTCTGGAACTTGCTGCCTTTGATGTAAATGATGCTGGCCTTGTTGCTACAGCTCTACACGATACCTCGCAATCGTCAGCTCTGGTCTTGGACCCCTGGTTTAATCGCAGTCGACCATCGTAAATTTCAGTTGGCCACCGAGCCACGTTTGAAAGCTTGCTGTGGTGCAATAACTTTTTGATTGAAAAAACGTTGCCCACACTTTCACTTATGCTCAACAATTTTCTGATCACAATGGTATATTTATTTTTTCTTTATTTTAATTTTAAGTAGCTTAAAACGCAATTAATATGGAGACACAAATTGCACTGGAATCAAATAATTTTATTTCAATTGTTTCTCCCATTTGTTAGTTAACATCCACATTTATGAAGCCAGATAGGCATTTGTTGTTAACTAAGTACAAGTCAAATACCTATAAACTAAAATTTCAACATATATTATAAAAATTTACAAAATCTTAATTCTACAATTATTGTTTTTTCATGTTCGTAGTTAAACTAGATTATAGCGCCACTCACTGTGTTTTATTTGAATTGTTTGTTCACTTATGTCATTTTACTGACTCATTTTTATAAACACAAATCTCGTTCGTTTCCTGTGGTGTAAATATCTTGCATTTTATAAAACTTGTCTGCTTTTCACCATTATTCAAATATTACCGCTCCATTCCTTTTATAGCCTCATTTGATCTAGTATAGTGCTCTATTTGCATTGTATTGAGAACATTCTGTCCTACTTACCTTTATTTAATGTTCACAGAACTGTACTTATTCAATTAAACTGACATGTAAATTTATTTAACACGCATGTAATAAACCCTTTGGTGATAGATTTGTTAAATTTTTGATTGGCTTTTCTTTGTACTAACCTCTTAATTTATGCTAATTGATATTTCTGTGACTCTAATTTACGAATTGAGCTCTGCCTTATTGTCATTTATTCTGAAGTAATTCTATTTAATATCGGCAATGCTTTACCAATGTAATTATGAATTAAAGTTTCTTATGTAACTTCTTGCAGTTGTCTGCTTTACCCCAGCTCTGTGCTTTATTGACTTGCTTTAATTATCTATGTTGCAAGCAGAGTTGAGTAACGGGCTAAATACCATCTCAATATATAGAGATATCAGCATAGGAAAGTATGAAAAATATGGTAATTTATCAATGAATACGTCTTTTGTACATTAAAACTTCAGATTTCTTTTATAAAAATGTGTTGAAAATAAAAGATGTATACTTCTAGCGAATATAGCAACATCGTCAAACCAAATTTATGCGATTTTCAAAATTTCAGTCTTTTATTTTGTCCCTTTTATGGTGTTTGTGGTTCACTAAATAATCAAGCAGTAGTGCAGTAGAAGTGGGGGGGGGGGGTTGCAGGCAAAAGAGATCCCTAATAAGCTTATCTAATTCTCATAAGCAGTAGTGCCCCAATAGTACAGGGAGCAAGGTTCAACAATTTATCATGACACTCCGTTGTATCATAAGGAGGAGTAGAAATGCTGTGAAAAATCAATAAATACAAAAGAATAGCAATAGCTAGTGTCAAATATCGATAATATATTTTTAATCGACATAACGATCTTAACACACCTAATGTGTAAACATATGTTCGCGTAAGTACTTAGAAAAAACCAATTACACAAAGTAGTACGCAAACAAGTTTTATGGAGATATACACAAGTAAACGGGTTTAATTAAATAAAAGCGCACGAAACTGATTAAGCGAAGTGTGGAAATCCTAATTGAAATGAATTCTATAAGGCGTTCCAAAAGATATATTTGATGCATCGCCTCACACAACGAAGCTTCCCAGAACGGACAAAAATAGTGATAGGCACAAATCAACGTATTAACTGATAATTGTTCACTTCTTACACTAGCTTCAATAAAAACTTCAAGATATATCTATGATGGGTAGTTTTCATGATATATACGACTCAATAAGCTACACATTTCACTCGTAATGGGAAGCATAGCATGCGATGCCAAGTACGCGAAAGGTTGGAACGATTGAACAATCTGACCCTAATAGCGGCGACACGTGCTGAGAATCCTGGAAAATCTCTCGTGCCTGCATTGCGACTGCAGATGCTTCTGTTTTTCGTATCGTCAGGTCTGCAATCTATCAGGCAGAGGGAACAGCAAGGTCAAGCCCCTCCACACATCCATGGGTTTTCGACAGGTATCACTACTAACTTTGACCTCGTCGTAGAAATATAGCAGCAGTAACACAGACTCAACACTAGGCGAATAGTAAAAGAAAGAAGTAGAAGAAACACGAAAAATAAATTCGACCGAGCACTAGTCACGTAAAAGCAGATACCGTCAAATCTTACCATATATTGCTGGCGGCCAGCCGTGATTCACTTCCGAATACCTGTTACTTCCTGAGGCAACTAGATGGATGCAGCAATTCACCAATTTTACCCCACATTGAACGCAATTATTTTAAGAAAAATTTTACTCTTAAAACGTTACCAAAAGTAAACCTCGAACAAGCGCATCATATAGCTTCGAAACTGGTACATAGGACTGAATAACTTTTCTCATTGGTAAATAAGCTTACAAACGTACAGCAAAGCGGGACTCCAATAAATTTCTGAATTTTTTAAATAATAAAATCTGCAAGAAATGCGACACAGACAGAGTCACAGTACACTCTGAACAGAGAAAGATTCTCAGCCACGCTCGTTGAAATAATACGAAATTAGTACACGTTCAAGTTAACCAAAAATATAAATCATGAAAAATTCGACCTTTACTGATTTATGCAGATAAAATAGCTTCTAGGTATTTAGAATGTGTACTATGGAATATTGACCATCCCTGGTCGATGAAAAGAAATAACATAAAAGTACAAGCTGTATCTTAAAATAAAAACACCTCTCTATATTATTCTACCTCGTTTCTCAAAAGCAGTAAATATTTTCCTTAGACTTAAAAGCTATTTTTCCTCCAACGATTAAAGACTACGTTGGCTAAATGATAAATATCCAATAAAAAAATTGTTATGTTGTTAAGTTTGAAAAGCTACGAACAACACGTCTACTGAAAATATATATGTATTTGTATAGATGTTGGTTAATGATGCGCAATTATCAAATTAGTAGTGCTACAGTTGGTATAAACTAAACGCGGAAAATATATTTGCTTGCCACAAGCTACAACTGGTGGTGTTAATTATCCCAATATTTCGTTTCAGTACCAGGTAAGTAGAAGACTATAGTTGAAATTAAAGGCAATTGAAGTAAAGTTTCAGAGATACCTACTGAAAACCTGTGCTGTTATTGAATATCTGCAATTCCATTATGTTTGAAACCAAGTAAGTGTCAAACGTAAGTTACCACAAGTTATATTGTAACACCTGGACCCTTCTTTTTAAGGGATTAATTATTAATTTACCTCGGATAAGCTCATTAGTCGGAAACAGAGTTCAAACGTACTTTTCAGCCACCATACGAAGTTAACAAATACTCAAACAGAATTTCTTGTATACACTTTTATTTGTTTTAACTATGTACAAAATAATAAAGCATGAATTAACGAAAATAGGAGACTTTCAATCAATTTGACAAATGATAAATTACAATAACGGCGCGAGCTGCCGTTTTGGATGCCGCAACCCAATACGCATGCGGATGAAAAATGGACGTCAGCGGCTGGTGAGGCTCGCTTCGGGCGTTTCGGGCCTGTTCGGTACTCTCGGACTTACGTGGACCCGCGCAGTGGCTGCGTCGCAGGAAACAGCTGTCAAAGTTCTCACCTCGTGTTTCTGTAAACAATCTACACATTAAATCTATCAATACACTATTTCCACCCTTTCAGGGTGACGACAATAGGTTGAAATTAGAACCCCGGGAGGGATGCCGTGGAGCGGCGTGATCACGGGAGGATTTATCCAAGCCCCGTGGTTCTCGTGAATATGATTGTGGAAGCCTGCACGTTCCGGCGAAGTGCCGCAATTTTTAACAAATAACAGGTAAATTTACATTTACTTTACAAGAGTGGCATGTTTCTATTTGGCCGGCGGAATGCCTAATTTTACAATGTAACGGTAGCCAACGTTTATGAAGTTACGGGGGTTTCGGCGAGCTCGCAAATTAATATTTGCAGCCGGCGTAGAAGTTCGAGTTCGAGCGGTGCAGGCACTCGATTTCAAAGCGGTCCAAAATGTATCGGGCTTTATTTCATTAGGGCCGTATATTTTGACTGGGGAGAATGGATGACATCTAGATATTCATTTTGGCAAGCCACTAGGTCAACCCACGATAAACAGAGGACAGGCAGGCGGATTTTCACCACTGAGTCGAATTCTGTTTAGTGACGACTGCGAGATGTTTCCCAAAATAATTCACTAGGTCAAATCTACTCTCGGGGAAGTTAACTAATTAATAAGTTGTTGACATCCAGGCGGATTTTCACCACTGGGTCGAAACAACTTATTATCTAGCTTGCTAAGTTCGGTCGGGGTCTCCTGAAGGGAGCTGGTGCTAGCAGGAAAAATCTCTCTGTCGAATGCCCTCCACAAGAGCTTTTATATGCTGCGCCAAAGCTTATGAAGAGGGGATTCGGCGCGCGTCTAACCTTTGTTTCGATGCCCGGGCGGGCTTATCTGCTCGGTACAGGTGGAGGGTCTAGATAACGCTACGTGAGGATGACGACTAAATTTGATCATATTATTTAATATGGATTTTACCAAATTTAAACGGAAGCTGGCGTTACACGGTGTCGGAGTCGTTTTCGGTATCGCATTATGCGAATTCATGGACGACTTGGCTTTCGGCATGGTCATCGATTGAGGGTTTCGGTGAACTTAGTTTTCCTTTTCTATTACCAATCTTCTTTGACAACCCCGAGTCACAGTGGATTGACCATGGGTGACATACTGTTGTATATAATTGTTCGCTTCGTTAGAATAGGATAGGTTAGTTTAGACTAGGCGGCCTTCAAGGCCTTCGAGACTCCTGTCGTTCGTGGCCACCCCTTTCTTTGATCGTTTGTTGCTGTGGGACAAACACAAGAGGCTGATCCCGTGACGCCTCGCGTGCCCTCTTCAACGGGTCTTCGAGAGTTAGGCTGCGAACCTTGGGGCTTCGTAACCCTGTGTTCGATTGGTAGGTTGGACGGAAGAGTTCACAGTGATAACTTATACCCTATTGTGACAAGCTCTTTCAAGAGCAAAATAAATCCCAGGTGGGACATCAACCCTTCTCTCTCATCTTTCTTCTTTCGTTCTATCCTCCCTTTACCGTGTGTCCGGCGACACCTGTCATTGTCCTCACCCGTTTTGCCTTTGGCACTTTTCCCTTTAAACCGTGTCATGGGGCCGGATAGTGAGTCGGCAGTGGGTCGGGTTGCCTTGCTTACCCGTCACCCCATAGGCGCGTGCCATGGTCGCTTGGCCATGGTCGGTATTATTTTGAGAAGTGGACACCATCCTGCTTGGGTGGAGTGGTCCGTGTTTTACGCTATTGAACATTTTTGCTGTGGAGTTTCGATCGCCAAGTCGAATGGGACCCCTGGAGGAGTACCCTCCTGTGGGACAAATTACGTTTGTTTGTCGCCCGATTTCCTGGTCCGGGGAGGGATGGTCTAGGCTTCAGCAAACCGTCAGTGCCTGATTGAGGTTTTACGTAATTTCCACCGGCGTAACCGGTCTTTTTGGCAATTTCTTCTTCCTTCTCACTCTGTCCATTGACGCTATCCGTCATCGCGTGGTTGGGATCCTGAGTAGTGACGGCTATCTCAATCCGCACCTTAGCTTAAGCGATTCTTCTAGCAACTCTCTCGGTCGTCTCAAGGACCAATTTGGGAAATTGATCTCTAGTGAGGGGGGTGTAATGTGACTTTAATTTTATTCCGACCTCGTTCGTTCTACCTAAAATTTCACTGGATTCGGCCCTGTACTAGTGACTTTCGAATTCATTTCAGCCAGCGTTCAGATGCTCGTAACCTGTAAAATTCCTTTATAAACATTTTATTGGGACGGCGTTTAGGTTACATTTCACCGAATTGTAAATATGAGCTTATTCTTTGATTTCTTATTGTCGATAATGCGTGCTAACATTTTAAGTTCTACATATTGCAGTTTGTTGTTTTTGTAATTTGATATTTACGCCCGTGGACTTCCGTGCGTGGCATGGCAAGTGTGTTGAAAACCTTTCCTTTGTGCTTTATTAATGATCTCAGTCGTTGAAGGCTTTCTTTGTTTGCATTTTCTACCTACGCTTTTGGGCCAGGGAAAAGAAAGTTTCGATAAGCACTTGGTTAACCGTGCATGTGGGATTATTAATTTTGGAGTTCAAAACTTTCTTCCGTTATGTTGTTCTTAAACCTTGGGCATTTGAAAGAATTAATCAGTATCCGACACTCACAGAAGAAAGTTGTGTGAAGTTTTGCACCCCCCGGCCTTCGGAAGCCGGGGGTTGCGCTGATTTGCGCATAGTAGTTTTGGAGAACCTTGTGAAGCAACTAATGGTGTTCTTGTGGATTTTTGAGTAAAGCTCGAACCTTCGAAGCAATCATTCTGGTGCGTTTTGAAAGTGCGCGCTCGGCGAGCGGATTGAAGTAAAGTAATGTAGCCGGCATCGTTACCATAGTCAGTGGCGTCTCATATAGTTTTGCTTCCCGGGGGAGGTCTTGGTTTTAATTCCCCCTTTGTTAAGAGACGTCTTGAAGCCTTTAACTAACTTTTCCCTGTTAAGGGGGAAAACCATTGCTTAATGCATATTTAAGTATCAACGCCGTGCTTGAATTAAATAGAGTGCTCGCCGCGCGACATTGTATTGTCTGCTGTCATTTCTTCTACAACCGTTGAGGGGTTCCTGCCCACCCTTGTTTGCCTCCTTCTTGGGGTTTTTTGCAACACCTTCGTCACGTTTCACCAGAGCTTCATCCCAACAACTCCGTTTGCACTGCAGCCCTCACTCTGACAAGTGACTCCACCGGGAACTGGTTCACCGCTCCCGCCGAAAACACGCTTTGGGGCCAAGGTAAAATTGTTTACAGTAAATATGTGTTTTCGCTTTGTTTAATTATATGCCGTGTGAAGTGATATCGAACATTTGTCGTGCGCTATCTAAGTTTATATTGGGCATTGCGTACGCCCGCTCGATTGAACTATTCAAATTAATTATTATACGCAGGGGCCTCTCCTGTGATTTTGTTCCGCTTACTTGTTAATGATGTTTAGATTAAGTTAACTTTTGCTAGGGGACCCCCAAATTCCAGTTAGGATGTACCCTTTGTATTAAATTCAAACTCACCGCTGGGTGGGCTATTAAACATAAATCTTGGCTAATTTCAGTCTAGTTATTTGTTGTCGCTGAACCCTTTAGTCATTAGTTAATTACGGAAAAATCCGGGTGTAATTAAGTGTGAACCCAAAGGCTGCCCTTCAATTAAGAACGCCCCTAGATTTGGGCTTGTGTCAGTGTTTTCTTTTATTGCTCTAGAAGGTGTGGCCATCAAGGTAAGTCATTTGTCGCAAGGCCACACCGGGTATACACCAACAGGCCCAAAGGAGCTTGGCGAAGGGGACGCTGTAGCGGAGTGCAGTTACCTGGAGGACCTCCCCATAGGCTACTTGTGTGTTCTTGTTTCTAACACGTTAGCCATTCCCTACCTAGAAACAAGTGGCGCTCTAGGAATCTATCTTAAGCAATCCATTAGGGTAAGTGCCGCCGGTTTTTCTTTGTACTTTCGAACTACGCGTTCCCGATTGAGCTAAGTGCGGGTAACCGGAGCAACAACATCTGTTCCGACACATTAAGATCTGTGTTTTCTGGTAAAGCCGGCGAACCCTGTAGTTTGTACCCGATTTTGAACCGTAATTATGATCAATGTCGATCTGAGGAATTAAAACTGTAACAAAATTTATCAACAAGAGAGGTTTTCAAAAGAAGAG
>OW679197.1:16187217-16310531 GCA_940337035.1 Agriotes lineatus
TAAAAATAAATAAAATGACAAATGTCAACTATAGGAACCCTTAATGCCCTAGAGCATAATCATCCTTTTTATGCCCGCGTATCGAAGTTGTTAAGAGCTAATAAGGTACTGGAAGACATAAAAGTTATTTATCGAAAATATATACGTTTTAACAGTGAATTTATATAATCAGTCTAAGATCATGTACATTAGACGACTATTTTCTAAGGTTACATTACAAACAATATTTAAAGATAAGAAGGTCATTGAAGACAATGTTATAAAACATACACAACCCGTAATAAACAACAGACAATAATTAACATTCCCTTATTAAAAAATAATATTGGGCAAAGAAGTTATGAATTTTTGGCTGTTAAGTTATATAATATTTTACCGCATAATATCAAAAATATAAATATATACAGACCTTATAATAAAAGTGTTACTGATTGGCTGTTGTCGAATCCCAGATCACAATTGCATAAACTCTTTTGAATCGAGAAATTCATTGAGGTACAACTTCCACGTTCCTGAGTATTCTCCTGACTTATTAACTACATAAAATTTGGTTTATATGTACTACGAGGATAGTTCATCATTTACTGTCCCTAATATAGTAGGCATTGACTGACAAATGAAAAACTGTTTTTATCCGAAGTGTCATTTATTCACGTTAGTGTATGTAAAATTGCGTCTCTCTATCTTTTCATTTATTGGAAATATTAGTTCAGTTCTCTTGTGGTGTTTGTAATTTTATCAAAATGGATAAAATTGAAACCAGAGCTGTTATAAAATACCTCTGTAAGAAAGGTTTATCACCGCAAGAAATTCATAAGGACATGACTGAAGTATTAGGTGATTCTGCGCCTTCATACCAGGTAATTAAAAATTGATCTCGAGATTTCAAACTGGGGAGAGAGTCCTGTGAACACGCGCCAGGTGCAGGACCACCAAAAACTGTGGTTACCAAAATATTAATTTGGTCCATGATATGGTACTGAATGATAGAAGAATTACCGTCAGATGCATAGCGGAGACATATGGCATTTCAGTTGGGAGAGTTGAAAAAAATTTGCACGAAGAATTGGGTCTCACAAAAGTCTCTGCACGTTGGGTACCAAAAATGCTAACAGCAGATCAAAAACGCCTCCGACACGTTACCGCAGCGACCGATTTGTCAATCATTAACAGAGACTCCGATGAATTTTTACAAAGATTCCTTACAGTGGATGAAACTTGGGTTCATCACTTTGACCCAGAGTCGAAACGCCAAAGTATGGCATGGCGGCATATGGGTTCCCTACCTCCTCGAAAATTTCGTGTTGTTTCTTCGGCAGGCAAAATCATGGCAACGGTTTTTTGGGATTTTAAGGGAGTTATTTTTGTGGATTATTTACCACGTGGGCATACCGTAATAGACCAATATTACGCAGATTTAATACCAAAACTTCGAGAAGCAATCAAGGAAAAGAGAAGAGGAAAATTGAGACGAGGTGTTCTGTTTCATCAGGATAACGCCCCGGCCCACAAAAGCTGTATTTCAATGGCAGCCATTCACAACGCTGGCTTTGAAATTTTTGAGCAACCTCCCTATTCTCCAGATTTGGCCCCTAGCGACTATTTTCTTTTTCCAAAATTAAAAGAACATCTTCGGGGAACCCATTTCATGAACGACGATGAAGTGATGACAGCCGTAAATGAGTGGCTGGCGGAACAAAATACAGATTTTTTTTCCAAAGGCATTCAAGCACTTTAGCACCGATACTTAAAATGTATTAACCAGTCAGGGGACTATGTTGAAAAATAAAATTATTTCGTTCTTCTCAAACGTTTGCTTCTATGCTAGGGACAATAATTGGTGAACCGCCCTCGTATCCTTATAGTTATAGTTAAAAAGCAATTACTCGATGTAATGTCATAACTATAAGAAAAGTTTATTTTATCCACACACAAGTTGCCTAGGTAACTTAAGTAGGAGTACTTATTTATTTACAATGTACAAGCTTTTGTTTTGTAAATCGAAAAACAAACATGTAAATAAACTCATTATTATTTATTATAGAACCACTTTGTGGTTAAAACAGGCCACTGGCCTATAATAAGGGGAAAGAGAAGAAGAAGAGCCTGTATACCGGGTGTTTCATTAATAATTGGAAATATATTAACTGTAGAATCCTGGGCTCAAAATATTAATATTTAACCCAGATCACTTAGATAAAATGTAGCTCCTTACTGAGATATAGGATGTTTTATTTAAAAATTTAAAAATGATTTTGCTCCATTACTTTAAAACTATTTGACGTATCCGTATCATATTTGGCAGGAAGTGTAGACACTGTAAACCATGCTAAATTATGTTAAATAAACGTTTGTGGTTACTACCAGAGGCGTACGACAGGGGCACGTGATTGGTTGACTTCTCCCAAATTCTACGCTATGCGGAATTGGCATTTTAGCACAATTTTTCGATTGTCCAATACTTTCTATGTAAATAACATACTCTTCCTTCGTAATGATAAAGTCATTATTTTACGAGATATTTAAATTTAACATAAAGCTGAACAGTTATTTTGATTTTAATGTGGATTAATTATGTCTGTGTTTTTTGTCATAAGATTACATTTATTACGCAAATGAAACTTTAATTTAAATATTAATATTTTGAGCCCAGAATTCTACAGTTAAAATATTACCAATTCTAATGAAACACCCTATATATTTCTCAGAAATATTTTAGGTTTCATGTCAGGTGTCAGGTAGACATAATCTGCATGTAAAATATCATCTTCCTCCAACAAATAGTTGTTGAGTTATACCGCCAACGGTCAGACAGACAGACAGATAGATAGACAGAAAGAATTGAGAAAACCTCTGAAACATGAAGATATGAAGAAATCTCGGAAACTGATTTTTGGGATTACAATACTTCCTTCGCTTTTTTGACGAGGGAAGTAAAAAATAGAATTAATTCTTTTCCAACAATTTTGCTTCCGGCTAGGACATACTATAGTTGTCATAAATATACAAATATAATTGAAAAATCAGTAAAAGACAGTAAGTCTGCTTTGTAATCTTTTTAGATGCGGCTTTGACAATTGATAAAGCCTGGCACGTAAGTTTGAACTATAACTGAATATATATTTCCTAAAACAATACCCCAATATTGCAATGATCCTTCTCTGAATATTTAAATAAATTGTCTTTACTTTACTTTTAATTGTTGCTCAAAGCTGTGTTCATCTAGATATCAGATGGACTTAACCTAAAATAGTAGTCTAATGGTTATGTACTTTTTCATTTTAATAAATTATCCAGGGCGCAAATATGTTCTCTTTGTTTTGCAGGTCGAGCATTAAACATGGTGGTGCATTCGTTTTTGTTAAGGAACATTTTAAACACAATATGCTAGCACTAACGAGTTGCTGTATTGAACTACATGCTGAATTTGCCGGAATTGTTATACAAGACATAAATACTGCAGTAATTAACGTGTATATGCTATGCAGTGGTAACGTACAAGTATTTCCGACTGAGGTCGAAAGACTTTTAAGTTCAGTAAGTAGACTGAGTAAGAATGTTATAATAGCAACTTTAATGTTAGAAGAGGGTGCTTATTTTAAAAATTTTATTTGCTTCTTACCGTTATTAAGTTTGACTGCACAAACGAGTATAGGATCTTTATTTCTATTTAACATGCGTGGAACTTTATTTGTTGGAAGGCCAAGTGCAATTAGTTCTTTTTGAATTTCTTTTAATGCAAAGGAAATTGGTAAGTTTTTAATAACTACGTTTATTTTCTTTATTTTGATGATTTTGAAAGGTGTAATAGTGAATATTATTACCTGTATAATATACAGCGAATTTATTTTAATGTTTAACATAGCAGTTTCGTTTTTATGCCGGAATTTAATCATACAGGTCACTTCCATAGTTACCAATGAAATCAATAGGGTTTAGCGTTTATTTTACGAGTTAACATACGAATTTGAATTAGGTACTTGCTAATCAGAAACTTTAATTTTGTTACCGGAATGTAGGAACAACTTGTGTGTTGTATTATTTCTTCAGTGGTATACATTAGGATAACTTTTAATTGTCTTTTGACAAGTGTTAATTCCTATGTTAACTCGTAAAATACACGCTCTAATCTATTGGTCTCATTTGTAATTATGGAAATGACCTGTATGATTAAATGGTGGCATAGTAACGAAACGCTTATGTTAACTATTAAAATAAATTCCCTGTATTGTTATTTTGCGGTAATCATCTTTGCTTATCTTTAAACTGATTTGAAGGAAATTCTGATAATAAGTTGTCGTAAATTCAGCTTTACTATGTTTTAATACTCGTATTATTCACTATTACCAAGTGGTTGTTATTATTACTTATTAGCGCTTGCATTGCGCAGGTAGATAGAAGGTATCTTTACTTTTTGTTTGGGTTTTAAAGTCGGTTTGTCAGGTGATTGAATTGTGTTATCATTCTCATTTTCTTGTTCGTTTGTGACTGAACATTTGGTGGTAAATAAAATCCGTTAGATGTAATGAGTTGGCCTGTTTTTAACATGTATCGCTTTTGCACATCATTTGGTTGCGGAGATAAGTCGTCTAGTTTGTTTTTTCTCGTTATTGTGGATTATCGGTCATGTTGATTATCGCGGGGTTATCAGCAGGATAGGGCACGGTAGTCCACCCCTTCCGCGGAGCCTAGATGATTATATTGCTTATTTATAATTTATTAATATTTGTACTACTGTACTGTTAGGAATGAAATATTTGATGGTTTGGGGTGCATTATTTTTAAGTTTTAAATATTAACAGCGACCGGTATATGTAAGAGGTTCTTGCTTTGCTGGTCGACTATGTGATAGCCAAAGAGTTGAATCTCGCCAAAGCACGATCTTTCGCACAGTCATTCACGGAAGCATGAGGTTCCGCAATAATCCCCATTACAGCCTAGCAATATTTACGGTAATTACTGTACTGTGAAAGACCAGTATCCTACGAGTTCTTTCCGACTCTGTACGGGTTGTAAAAATCGTTAATCTAGTGGATTACTATTGGGCAGTACTAGCGAAAAGTATCAAGAGCTAACCTAACCAGTGAAGGCAGCGATGAGATGCGAAAAGGTTCATGCTGAGTGATGCAAGGTCAAGCATTTTATCGTCACCGGCAGAAGTAGGGAGGGCCAGGGGAGCGTCCAAGCTCGGTGAGTACAATTATTATTATCGATGAGATTTACAGGTCAGTAAGTTTATGTTTTTTACATTTAACTGCCTGCCTCCGCCACCGGGTCAAAGAAGGCTCGAACCTGCACTGTTTGCACCCCGTTGCCGCTTTGTGATCATGGGTGAGTTGCATCCACCACTTTGACACATTTCAAAAGTATCGGAAATTGAATTTTATTATAACACAAGAACGCGTCTAATAGTACGGATTTTATTTTTACAAGTTTGTTACGTTTAGATTACGCCGACTTTCTTAATTTCGAATCGAATGGTATTTCCCCGCGCATCGCGCGACTGGGACATTTGGCTGCGATGACCTCGATGTGCTTTTATTGGGAAAATCCGAGTGCCGTCTTCGACGCGTTCTTTTCCGCTCGCTGCTTGAATCGAGCAGTATAGTGGTTTTAGCAATTCATGAGCTTTCGAAGATGTTTAGTAGGGCTTTTGGTTAGTTTTACGCTGTGGTGATATGCGAGCCCTCGCGTTTTCGTGGCTTTAATGTCCCGAGCTCATTAAAGGAAGTTTTCCTGCACCTTCTGCGGATTCGTTTTGGGCAATTGCAACCACGAGCTATTCCATGTGCCCAAACTGTCATCCGGGGTGAGTAACTAGACGCGCTAGGGCCCTCTGTATTTGTCTATTCTATTCGGACCTCTTTCCCTCTTCACAGCAAGCAGTGCCAGGCATAATTAATGCCGGTTTTTTTAGCTAAACCAGCGAAATTTTGGGCCCGTTCGCCGTGCTGAATTGGCGCGACGCTCGATTGTTCCCGTGTCCTCGGTGACCTGCTGCAGGGGTTTTGCGAGTCGACGGTGTTAGGACTTCATGGGGCCGCTTTTTCTTGTCGCTAACGCCTATTTAGGCCACAAGAAGGACCCGTATTGGGGGTGGGTTTGGCCTCCTGGTTTTGGCACCTTAACCTCCCTGAAAAACACCACCTATGGCCGTATGAACTTCTCGGCCGAAAGATCGACACCGCGTTCAGTTTCCTCCAAAACTGAGCCCATGAAATCTGCGGGCTAAGTAGCTTGCGGAGTTGCATCTTTTAAATTGTTGTAAATTGCTGTTTTGTGTCATAAGACTGTAAGTATATTGTAGCATGTAATAACTAAGTTAGAGCGACCCTGCGTTCGCGATGTATGCTATTTATTGTGATAATTACTGTAAACGTGTACTGTGATATTTACTCTAAAATTATATGATTTTTATTGCCAGTAGACAGGGTGAGTTAGTTACGGTTGATTGCATTTATTTAGAGCTATCTTTCAGGAAGTGTGATATAGCCTGGGTATTGAGTTTACAAATTCTCGTTAGATCACCGGGGTGCATTCGGCGTTATTTCAAAATTTGTTAGAGCTCTTAGCATTCAGTTAATTATTGTTTTACCGTTTCACTTTCGTTTTTAAGAACTACACGCCTTCAATCTCTGAGCTGACGGACGGATTTTAGGTACAAAATCCGTCCGCCAGCTCAGCGTGTATCTAATTTTTATTTTCTTGGAAGATCGCCCAGAAATTAATTTAAAAACGCCTAACAAGTTCGAAAAGCAATTTGAGACTGCAAACCTAGATATCACTTGCATTGCACAGAATACAGAGCATCAGACGGATTAGTTTTTGTAGATTCTTCAAGTACAAATCAATAACTCAGTCTATACCTTTCACTTAATTTCCTAAATACTAGACTTCTTTACTATTCCTGTACAATCTACACAAGTTTTAGCCCCAGAAACATATTCTGTTCTATTTTAGCCCCAGCGATCAATGCCGGCGTCCTTGGGTCATTCGTCTTAGTCCAGAGGTTCATGTTATTTCTATGACCTACATTTGGAGTTCGTCGGCCCCGCGATGCCCCATTTCGCTGTATTTCATGTTTTCTTAATCTATGCTTCTGCTTGGCGGCGGAAGCGTCGCGGGTGCATCTGATCATTCGATTTTCTATTTTATTTGACGTTGTATACGTCTCGATATGTATTGCTCCTCGGAATGTGAAAACGGCGAGATAATTCCTCGGGACTTTATGTTCCCCAGGTGGTATGGCATGATAAGAATATTGCAACTTGAAATATTTTTATTGCCGGTGTGTTTACACCAGGATGTGGCTGCAATGTTATTGAATTGTTTAATTTAGAGTTAATTTTCTCCTGTATGTAGTTGTAGTTTATAGTTGCCTTTGAAGACTAATTAATTTTTTGCAGTACTTCAGCCACCGAGTCATTCATTAAATTTGCTGGATACAGGAACTGCATAAATTCTAATACGCATACTGTATAAGGATTGCCAGGCATAACGATCCTGCTGCAAACATTTACTCGAATTGCATAGCAATATTTTAGGCTGGATTAAGGTCATTAAAATCCACTTATTTAAGTAAGAAGGCATTCAAAATTTTTAATAAAGCAATATATATTATACCTATATTATACTCGTGTATAAGTAGTCATTAGTCAGTTCGGAAGCAGAAAATTCGTGATTAACACGTGTGCCGAATTTTGGGTGTAAACAAGGGAGAAACTGTTGAGCGTGCCTGTTCATGAATATTGTAAATATTATAAATATCTCTATAGGTGAAGTGTGTTGGAAGTGTATCGAAAAGACATGCATGTCAACTGTTTGTGCTATAGTCTCGTATAGTATTTTAGAGAAGCATTGTGAATCAGAATCACTAAGCCATTACATTTAATGTTATGATGAATGAAAGAGCAAAGAACAAATTGAAGAAGAAGGCACCCGAACAGGTAAGTGAAATGCCACTGAAGATCATTCATACAGAAACGAATCGTCAATATTGGAGCTCCAAGTATCATATACTGTTTGAAGCTTTCGTGGTTACTCGAATTATTCTTGTTAACATAGAATTTCGGCTTAGACCGCGTAGTATTTGTGGATAATCACCGAGCATTCTCTGGCTTAACTTGCCTTGCACCTTGTAAACTCGCGCAAGAAACCACGCGATAGCCATGCACTTGAATGATCAATCAACGTTACGTCACTCCGCGTGCCTGGCACAGAAGACTATAAATGACTTCACACCGACCTTCAGTTCTTAGTGCGACTTTCCCTCTGATGATTCAAGCAGCAAGGTTTTGATAAACGGGTGTACAAACAGCAACAAGGCCAAATCTGCCTAAGTATCATCGTTATAAAGGTACTTAAACAACAAGAGCCGAGTTCACAAGTTGTAAGGCACACTAAGCCAGTGAAGGCTGGGCGTTTATCCACAAATACTACTCGGTCTAAGCCGAAATTCTATGTTAACAAGAATAGCTGCAAGTATTCTCATCTCCAAGAACATAACTCCTCACCTGGGTCTGATACTGCTGCAACTATTTAGGTGACTGTCGTACGCAGTGCCGTGAGATACTAAACTTGTGTCTGTCGCATTTTAGAACTTTCCACAATTTTTCAAAATTCGCGTGCAGGTGATAAATAATGGGACTGCGGCTACGGCCCTGAGACAAAAGCCAGGCCTCCTCAGTGGAAAATGCAATGTTCACTGTTTTTGGCCATACACATGTTACTCACCAAGTACGCTCCACAAGGTCAGTTGGTGAACCAGGAATACTACCTGGAAATTTTTTGAAGATCATCCACACATCGGTCCCGCCCCGTAATCTAATCTTAGTCAGAATCAAACAAAGCATTACATAATCTCGTCAAGTCTCTCTACACTCTACAGCCATGACATGGCTCTTTGTGATTTGTGACTGTTCCCAAAATTGAAAGCCTCCTTTAAAAGAAAAAGATTTGAGCATGTTAAGCGGACCAAAGAGAACGCTGCGAAGCAGCTACATGTTCTTGTAAATAGTGAAGTGTGGGAGGAACGTTGGGATAAAGCTGTGGATTCCCGTGGGAAGTATGTTAAAGCAAAATGATACTCCGTTGTCTTAGATAGCAACTAGTTTTATAAAATAATCTTGAACAAACCTCTTACATCCGAAACGACGTTGACTGTGGTAAGCGGAAGACCATCTCCAGGTTACTAAAATCTGTGGATTTTAAGTTTGCAACATATGACAAATTTGTGAAGGTCAAGACTAAGCGTTTTCACACCGTAGTGTGTAAATAACATAATTAATTGAAGTACGGTGGTTGTCAATGTTTTCATTCATTCGGTGAACATCTCCCACCAATTTCTTGTTTTGAGCAATAACAGTGGGCTGGGATTTGCATTTTTTGTATAATATTTATCTGGTTACTTGACTTGATGGACAGATAGGGTCACAGCTACTAATCGTTAATACAATGAAATTGTCGTGCCAGGTTGTTATTGTGACACTACTGTTAGTGTCCCCTTTATTTTCTTTTATTATTATTTTTCGGTTGGAAATGGGCCATTTTTCAATACACTTATATTGAATCATTCCAGTATATCCTATACCAGGGGTGGCGAGCCTATGGCACGCGTGCCATTGATGGCACGCGGCAAAATAATTTGGGCACGGCCTTAATTAAGGAATTTAGGTACCTCATCGAAACAATTTACTTTTTCGTCTACATTTGAGGTCATAGTAGCAAAGTTAATTGTGAACAAGGCTGCCTGTGCCGGAACGGCAACAGACTGCGCGACAGAGATAGGTAGATTTAGCGCGAATTTCTGACCGAACGGATGGGAGTGAGCTACGGAGTGAGCTAGCGCGGGCGACGCGGAGGGACAACGAGAGGGGCGCTGTTACGCTTAGTTTGTAGTTCGCATGCAGTATTTGAAATAACTAGTTGGATTTTACTTTAAGCATTTATTTTGTAAGTTCTCCCCTGGATCGTTAGGCAGCCCTATTAACATTTATTTTTAAATATTGAATAAATTTTCCCCTGCGTAGCTAGGCAACCCTATTTTCATCTTGTGATAACATTTTTCAGCAAATTACAGCTATGTTGCTATCAATTTAGATCACTCTGCAGTCCAATAGTTTTTCTGGTGGCTCGACCTTTTCCATCCCAGCCTTCGCTTGAATAAACTGGTTGCCCCTAGGCTTCGTGCTTCACCAGCTTAATTATAGCTTGGTTCATTTGTGAGGGATAATTTGGAAGCAACAAAAGCCCACTGAACGTTAGGATAATTGTTTATGGTTGCAATCCTTACTTTCACTACGCTCTTGCGGAATTTTGGGGCCCACTTTCGTTGTTTGCACGGCACTCCAGGCTGTCCGCCACCTCCAGGTTAGTCTTCTTCAGCTCCCGCCTTTTAGCTCGGTTATGTACCAAGGAATATGTATTTTAGCCTATTTCTACCTGGCGTTTGATGGCACGTCATGGCTTCATTAACCATTTCTTTAGAAAAAATGGCACGTAGATCAATAAAGGTTCGCCACCCCTGTCCTATACCCTTTTCTTGGAGAAAGTACACCAATTTTAATGACGAGAAGAACAAGTCGCGATATATTTTGAATGAAATTTATTAATGTATATTTTTCAACAAGTTGATCACTGTAGAACCAAAAACTCCCAATTAATCAATTTACACATTAGTTGCATTTAATCTGCTTCTTTTCCCTTGACAAGGTTCAAGTTGCATTAGATATATTAATGGTTTGCAAAGTCCTCGCCTTCTATAACTATATTGAATGGGTTTTCCTCTCACAAACTGTTTACATCATATCTACCATAATATGGCACAATGCTTTCCTCAACTCTGAGACGCTGTTGGAGTTCGGAAAATTGCTAAACACGTTTATTGATCAAATCCATTAACCGTGGCATTTTTCTAAATTTATCTTCAGTTAAACGATTATTGTCACAGTGATGTAGATATCTTTTGTTGGTTCCAAAACGGTTTCGCTTCATTCACCCGACAACAAGTTAATTACATTTTCAGTGCCAAATTTCCACCAAATTTGTCATCTAGGTACTTCCGAAGAACCAGAAAATGGCAACGCAGCTATAATACAGCGTGGGGGACTACAAAACTATGATCTCCTTTTTGAGTTGCAGTACAGGTTGGTCACATCAGTTAGGAGGTCGAGAAAGAAAAACTGGTAAAGTTAGAAACTAAATCCTGTAATTTTTCCAATTTCCAGTTTTTGTTGGATATTTATTTTCAAGTGCCAACAATAGAAATTATCTTCGGGATCGCCGTCGTCCTCCTCTTTTTATGCTCATTTTCATGCTTATTTACCTCTGGCTTTTCTTCGCCAGCTTCATCATCTACTTTTCCCACATGGAATGCTGTTCCAGCATGAATGACTCTTGCAACTACATCAGCTTGAAATTACCGTCCACTAAGGTGATTGATAAGTCCTCAGGAGATATTGATTTTCAATACTCTCTTCACAGCATTCTGGGGGAGCAATAAAGACATTTACATTTCAAAACTTTTCGTCTCCAATCATTTGTATCAATTCGTTGTTAGATAGTTAAGACGAATAAATATAGTGAACTATCCCATGCTAGTTGTTCCAAAAAGTAAACATTTAGACTTTCTCATACCAAATGGACCAGGCAACTACGTACAACCAATATTCTGTTTCACTTTTCACCTGCAAAAATGTGCAAGCAATTAGAAAAATAATTTTTGAGCTATAGAAAAAAAATCCATTATCATTTTCTACTTATTTTTTATGCCATATTTTTTACACGCCTCTTTGTACAGAATATTTTATTTCTGAACACTGCAAGTGAAAAATGAGAAATAAAATACTGAGCAACTGTAAAAAATGCGTCGACGATTTCCTAGAAATGCAATAAACCATACCTGCATCAACATTCGAGTGAGTGGATCGATTATATTGCAACGTTACAATTTTGGAGTGATTGTGAAAAATGGGTTACTGCACCGATCCATTAAAAATATACACTTTCGTGTGCTGGCACTGATAGCACATCTAAACAAGTTATGTAGTTCGAGTAGTGCTTATGTTCAGAAGCTTCAACTTTATAATACTCTAGTACACCCTACATTCTTTAATCATGGTAAACTAACATAGATAATGCCTGAAGTTGAAAGCATATAAATATCCGAAATATTTTTCCAGTATGTACTATAAGTTGTCAATAGTTTCGAAATTTGGTCATTCGCTAATGTTACGACACAAGGATACTAGAAATTGATTGCTTTCCACTATAGAATGTCAAGTTTACTCGAAAGAAGTCGAGGTGAATTTCTAACAAATAATGATATGCTGCTATTGAGAATTTTCATTCAAACATTTGAAAACTATCCTTGAAAAGCTACTGCTTGATTATTGCTAGACATACTTATGTCCAGTAAATCAAAATAGCAACTTCCTGAAATAATAACTTTAATCGTAGCTGGTAGCCTAAATTAAACATTCATTTGTAATATCTCGTATGACCTTTCAAATGTTAACATATAATACAAAACTTAATGCATGTTTGTGGCAGAAATTTAGCACATAGTATTAATCACTTATAAATAATTGGTTGTATTTCTTCGAATTAGATGGCTATGTAAGTGTCCAACAAAAGAACCCCCAAAAATGTTATTACTCTGATTTACAATTAATTTAGAATTAAAGAATTTTCTTGAGTTTTGAGTTACTTTCAATTATTAGGATCGATATTAAACCACCGCTTCTTCGGCTAGAGAAATTTTGGGCGATATTTGGAAAACTTGCCAGTATATAGAGCGATTTCCAGTGTCCATTTATCAAGATTGACTGATAGATTTGTGCTGGCGCTGTGTGGTAATTTGGTGGAGGTTTACTATATGTGGATTCAAATCCTTAGACATTTTGAAAAGTTTAACTCAGCATTTATGTGTTGTATGTCCGATATCTGTTTATGCCAGCATTAGAAAGTATTTCAGAAGTAATACTTAGGGTAGCCTACTTACAACATATGCCTCTTTCTTTCTTGTTTGGGCTCTGCTGCCTCCTCTTAGAGTACCTGCAGTGCAGATCTGTAAGCGGTTCTGTGTCCTGCTAAGCTTGGCAATTACTTTTTGCTTCTGAGTCTGTTCGGTGAATTTTTCCTTAGTGCGATTCCACATCTTTACCTGCAGAAGGGCTAGCACAACTCGACCTGGTAATTTTGGGCAGAACAGCACCTGTGACCTCCCTATGGTCGTCCGTCAATGAAAATTGTGCATCCGCAGAAACATACGTTCGCCCTCGTGTTGGAGCTGTTTGTGGCACGCGAAACCGCAGAATTCATGTGAATAGGCGGAATCTTATTGTAAAGTGTTTTACTTGCGGTTTGCGGTTATGATTTCGTGCAGATTTTTGGGAAAGCAGCATTACTTATGGGCGCTAGTTGAGTCAGCTGCCGCATGCTAGATTCTTTTAGTATTTTATGGAGGCTGATTTTTTCGTTTGTTTTGGTCAAGGTTAACTCTTTGCTTAGAAAATATCAATTGCAAGGTAGTACTGGAGCATTTGAAAACCTTGTTTTTGGTCTTACACTAATAATTGATGTGTAAAATAATTTGGACGATATAGTCCTATTGCGCGAATTCAATTTAACAGCTTAACATACCTTATAGATAAGAATTATACCTTCTGTGCCCTGCTACGTCTCCGAATTCACCTGCGGTTGGAAAACCTGTGCTACCGAAGAGCATTGCAAGGAAACCATATCATTATCCGCTGATTATTTAGCTTACTTTATTTATTTTTGCCAACAGAGCTATGCACAAACTTATCTCAAAATGATATCACTACAAATGCAATAAAACGTACAAAATTATAGGTTTATATCTTTTAGCATGTCATTTAATTAAAATATAAATGTGTAATAATTTGCCATATCTGTTTTGCTCTGTCAAACATTTTAGTGTATGCAAAAATTGTGTTACTGAATGTATACACAGGGTGTTTTAGAAAGAAATGAAGATATTTTGATAATGCGTTTAAAAGATCAAAATAAGAAAAATAAACCAATATGGATAATTCCGATCCTCATCCCGCACCAGTGGCGCTTCCAAAAAGCCCACCCTATCCTGTTCAGGATCTAGCTGGCAACACTTTGTCAATGACAAGACAATTCCTAAATCACAGTGGTTTGTCTTCGTAAATGGAATAAATATTCATTTAATTTTTTGAATAGACATTTCTCGTGTAGCGATGTGTTCCGTTGCACCAGAAGCAATATAGAAACTGAAAATGAGAATAAGAAATAGATAGGTACCAATGACAATTCAGAAATTATTGAAACTATAGTGGCATCATAAAGCTCAAGGATTTACAAAAATTTGCAAATTAAAGCAGAGGCGTAGGCAACCCAACATATGCAATAATCTAAAAAGTCTGAGAAATACGGTAATAATGTATGAAAATAGAGAAAAATATTTAGAGCCATTATAAACTGATCCAGCTTTCTCGATTTGTTTTAAAATCGGTTCACGCCAGTTCCTTCTGCGTTATCAAAGTGTAATATATTTTCCAGTTAAAGTAGATTTCCCAAACATAGATTCACTGAGAATTTCTCGAACTAGATAAGTATTATTTTCTTAATTTACTGTAGTGATATCATTATTTGCATTGATAATGGGAACAGAACTATCATTGCCTTCACTTATTATTTAAAAATTTTAATGTCTGGAAATGCCCTGAATTACAATGGTATAATGATGAAAATACGACTCTTTAGAAAAACGAAGTTCTGTAAAGCAATTTCGGCAGCATTCAGATCCAGTAAAGGAGACCATTAAATTTACATAACGGAATGAGTCGTAGGTCAGTAAAATCACTGTCGGAAGCAAACAAAGCCTACGCGATAGCGCGTGCAATTACCGCGTGACGCTAAAATAATGTAAGGCAGCCTTAAATAAAGGTCATAGAAAAGCAATAATTATTGTTATCGGTTCCTGGTCTCGATGGAGAGGCGTCGCGCTCCCCAGCCGCCTGGGGGAAGCTTTACGGTTATGTTGCAAACTCGGAACAAACTGCCGTACGTTACCTATGCTGGTGCAACACATGGCTCGGCGATTAAGGGGTAAATGTTATTATGACTCGGGAACTTGCGCCAATAACTACATTATGCCGAAATGGGTCAAATTTCAAAAAGACGCCGGATTTATACTCCAACTTTCGCCGTTGGGGAAGGGTTGCGGCGTAAATATGCCGCATTCCGACCATCATAGGGGCGAGGTCGGCACCAAATTAAAAAATTTAAATGTTATGTGCTTGTGGAGACATCCGGGCCAATACTCGCCAGCAGACGCAGAAATATCGCCGAAGTAACAGCCAGTGTTGCCAACTTCAAATTATGAAAGCTACTTGATTGAATAAACCAGATGTGGAATTTTAAATACTGTAATATAGGAGAAGCTAGAAGCAATATGGAATAATACATAATATGTAGTATTAATCTGTCTCTCTCTCTCTCGCTTTCTTTCCCTTTTCAATCTGTATCGGTCCAACGCTGGACGAAAGCCCTCTTAATTGATTTTGTTTTGCCTGTATTGGGTCTTCTGAAACTTATTTTTTCTGTCCGCTGTCTCCAGTCTCTTAGGTACCTTTTTAGTCCAACTTTCGTCATGGTATCGTGACCCATTTTTATTTCAGTTTAGCAATTCTGGAAACACCGTTAGTTAGAAATTTTAACACACATGGCTCTTTCCATATAGTTAATTCATTATTTTTTTCGTCAGAATGCTTTAGTCTTAAGAATATTAAGGTAGTTTTGATTTAAATATGTTTTGTAGCTTTGTTTGATTCGTCATACCACTGTTATAGTATTATGGCCTAAATGTATTTGTTTATTGTACTTTAGGACCCCGTCAATGTATGTCCCTCATTTTCATTTTTATTTTCATCGTACAATTTATAGAGATATTTACGCTTCTAAGATATAACACCCGAACTTTGAAAGTAGACGTATTACAGTATTACCAACATAGGCTTAGAAGAAGTGCCAAACATTAAATGAAACGAAAAGATATGAAGATAACCGTGGAGAAGTCGACATTATAATAGCAATGTTGAAACACTGATTGAAGAGATAAAATTACCTTTAAATAGCTGTCTGGCAGAAGGTGTCATCCCATGGAGTTGAAAAAGTGTGAAAGCAATTCTCTTGTACAAAAAGGGAAGTAATCAAGATATCCCAAATTATGGACCCGTAAGCCTGTTACATAACTTCTAAAAGCTTCTTACCAAAATCATCGACACCAGCCAGTTGAATAGAGTGTTTTTCGAAAAGAGTTAAGTACAGCAGATCATCTGTAA
The DNA here is from genome assembly GCA_940337035.1 of Agriotes lineatus. NCBI lineage: Eukaryota > Metazoa > Arthropoda > Insecta > Coleoptera > Elateridae > Agriotes > Agriotes lineatus. The sequence goes on from OW679197.1 coordinate 16,203,552, forward strand.
ACTGTAAAAACTCCCATAGAAGATTTTGAGGATTAACATACCGGGTGACAATGAAACTACTACCCACGGCGGCATTTCGAAATGGCTTGAGATAGAAATATGCAATTCAGTATGTCGATACGGTTGAAAATACTTCAATTGTTTTTAAAAACCATAGCAACCTCTGTCCTGGCCTACTCCGTTTTTCCGTAAAATACAAACAAATAGGAACGACGGCATATTTTTAAGCGGCTCTATTTCAAAAACTATTAACTTTAGACATGGGGTATGTTAGACAAAAGTTATTTAGAATTGTTAAGAGAGTCACAAAAAGAGAAAATATATAGGGTGTCCCATTTAAAATAACAAAGTTAAGGGCATTTCCGGTTAAACCGGAAACGACATTCAATTATTTTTATGTTATAATTGTTCACAATTTTGAACCCTATCGACATACCGAATTGCATATTTATTTTAAGAAGAACAATATTTATAAATCAAAATGTTTACATAGATTTAAATTTAAATTTTCCCCTACAGGGTGGTCCAGTGGACCGTCGGTTGAAAGATGTGGGCCGTTGGCCTCGTGTTTTACTATTAATTCATCACCCTGTAGGGGAAAATTTAAATTTAAATCTATGTAAACATTTTGATTTATAAATATTGTTCTTCCTCTCAAATTTAATACCTAATTTTTACACATGTTATAATGGTTGCCTGAGATGTTAATCGTCTTATTTAGTTTTATCCATGTCATGACATTTGTCCTTTGTACCATCCAAAGTTTATAACCTTCAAATTTTGAACTTGCCCATCAGGCCCAAAATGTTACTTGTTCTTTTCACATAGTGTTACTATGATTACCCTTTAGCCATTGGAAATGTTGCGTCTGAGGATGACAACTGTCGAAACTTGTCACGCACACATTCTGTAACTTCGTTTATCACCTAATTAAATTTGTGGGGAAGACTACAAGTTCTTCATTTTATTAGTTAGTTACGGGGTTGCATTTATTTTATTGTTATTTACCTGTGACGTAATTATCAACAGCATGCTTTGAGTAGAGTAAAATTTAACTCAAATTTACGCCGTGTGGGGTCCGGCTCCGGGCTTAGACCCGTAGAATAGTCTCACGGTATGTCCTGCCTGGCGTAAGAGGCGACCTAAAAGGACAGCACACGCATTTACACATACACCCAATAAACACATCTACACAACATGTACACGGGGGCAGGGAAGACCGGTATCTCCGTTTTTCAAGAAGTATCGAGGCGGGGCCCTGGTTGGGTTGATCTGGCAGTGGCAGCTGGCTTAGAAACCAGGTATGGCACACCTGGGCCGACGGGTAGTATAAGGGCCCACCCTTTCCTAACTAGCGTAAGGGGCTGCCCTTTCAACCGTCGAAAAATCCCGTGGTATGTAGTAGTGCCAGATGGTGCCTGGAATAGGGCCCTGCTGCGTATCTCGGGGGGCTTCGTCAGCGGCGGCCCAGACCTCCTAATCGGGACCAGCTTTGCCATGATACTTTGCGGAAACTGGTACATGGAGGACCCCAACCCCAAAGCAATCACTCATATTACTTCACGCACACTAACACAAAACAAGCACAAACAGAAACAAAATACACACCATCCCCAAAAACCAATAATATGGAAGACGACCTAATGGACCACGATCCCAACGTGCCACAAAACACGGAGCACCCTAGCTCCAAAAAAGTAAAAGAGGAAGGCTCCGAAATAAATTCGGACAAAGAGGAACTGCTTCTCGGGTCATCAGCCAGCGAATCCGAGGGGGGAGACTAGCGTTTCCCCCATGGATAAAGCGGCTAGGGAGGCCCGCCGCAAAGAGAAGCGAAAGGAAAATAAGCGGAAGACCAGAACGCTTACAAGGCGAGAAGAGAGGGAAAAACGGAGGGAACTGCGGGAAGGTCAGGGTCCATCGGCCCAGGCAAGCCAGGCAGAACACTCCTCCCAGGAAGCGGCTGACAAGGGTCCTAGGGAAGCAAGTCCAGGCGACTCTCCAAAGAGTGGCCAGGGCCAGCAACCTAGGGGCCCATGTAAGCTGCAGAGACAGCCCTCGGGAATAATAAGAGGTCCGGAGGCGAGGAGAGCAAAAGGGGCAACTGCACGCAAACCCATGGAGCTCATCACGCACTCCATGGGACGAGTCAGGGTAACGGAAGGCCAACTAGGTCCTTCAGGTACCAGACCGACCATTAAGAGACCGAGGAGTGATGACACTCCCCCAGAGGCAGTGAAAAAAAGGCCAAAAAGCTTACCGAAGCAAGCAGGGAAAGCCAAGGCTTCTTATCCTTTGAGAAAAACCACGGCTAAGTCCCAGCGAGCAACGGAGCCGAAGCCGCCTAATAGGGAGAACCAGGTTGTAATCAGGTCTGACCGACCAGATGGCCAGGTTCTCCCAAAGGAAGCTGAGGCGATTAGAGCGAACATAGTTGCCAAGATGTTCAGTGCCATGGCAGGCCCCGAAGGGGGTCCCCAGGGGCCAGAACTCCGGTTTAGGAGCTCAGTTCTTAGTCACTGCCCAGGACGACACCTCAGCAAGGTGGCTGGAGGGCTGGACACCTCTCAGTGCCGAGGGAGTCACCTTTGCCCCAACAAGGGTATCGGAGGCACCATGGCCAGAGAAGGTGGGTTTCTGGCTCAGAAGCCAAGAGGAGGTTGACCTAGAAAAGCTGAAGCAGATGCTTTCCATGCAGAACCGCTCACTAAGAGTGGAGCAATGGAGGCATGTTCAGACGACAGGAGGACCAGGAGGGTGGTTCTTGACCTTCATGGTCAGCGGAGATACTGTCCGAACTCTGGAGGAGTCTGGGTGGCAGCTTTACTACCAGTTGGTTACTCTCGCAGTGCGAAGGGTGCCGACGTGGAGTGAAGCAGTCCGCCAGGACTCTTCTGAGGCCGGCGTGTCAAAGCAGGCCAAGAAGGATAACTGAAAGGACCACAGCCCCAGCACCATTAACTCCCCATAATGGATTTACTGCGGGTAAGTCAGATCAATCTTCAGCACAGTAGGGGCGCTACGGCAGAGCTGATGAGCGCCCTAACTGGCAGGAGAGAAATAGTCCTCATTCAAGAACCGTATGTTTACAGGAATAAGGTCAGGGGACTGAGGATAGCCAACTACGATGTAGTGGTTGGCGAGGAAGTAAATGATCGACCCAGGACCTGTATCATGGTGTCCAGGGATCTCAGCATGGTACCACTACCGCAGCTGGGAACCAAGGACCTCACTGCAGCGGTTCTGGAGTATCAGGTAGGTGGTAGAAACCATAAGGTAGTAGTAGTAAGCGCGTATTTTCCCTCGGATGACGCGCGTATACCTACGGAGGAATTTGAACGCTTCATATCGTTTGCGAGAGATAAAGGCCTTCCGGTAATTGTCGGATGTGACGCCAATGCACATCATTCGGTGTGGGGGAGCTCAGACTTGAACCCTCGGGGCGAAACCCTACTAGAATATTTGGCGTCCACGGATCTTGAGATAATGAACAAAGGTACAGAGCCCACTTTTGTCAATAGCATCCGAAAGGAGGTAATTGACATTACAGTGGCCTCTAGGTGTTTTTCAATCAATATTGAAAACTGGAAAGTGACGTCGGATATCGTGACATCTGATCATCGTATGATCAGAATGGAAATGAATTCCGACAAGCCTCTGGAAATTCACTACCGGAACCCCAGGGCAACAGACTGGGAAAGTTATCGTTCCAGTCTCGTTCGCCAAGGAGGTCAACCAGAGGAAGGTGTATGCACAAAAGAACAATTAAGCAAAGACGTAGAGCAACTGGCAAGTAAAATTGTCTCAGCTTATGAGGAGGCTTGTCCTCTCAGGGAGGCTCGAGTTCGTAGGGTACCATGGTGGTCCGGCACTCTAGCCGATCTGCGCAAGGAATCCAGGCGAATCTTTAATCGAGCTATCAGAGAAGGGACACAGGCCTCATGGGACACTTTCAAAATGGCCAGGAATAGGTTTAAAAATGATTTAAGGCGCAGCAAAAGATCTAGCTGGCAGAAATACTGTGCAGAGTTAAGCTCAGTATCAGACTCTGCTAGACTGATGAAAATCTTAAGCCGCGAAACTAGCCAAACAGTAGGAGCGTTAAAAAAGGTCGATGGGATGTGGACAACATCCAGAGAGGAGTCTTTACAACACCTTCTGGAAGTCCACTTTCCAGGAGACGGCGCCATCGAATTAGCACCCATAGCGGAACAGGAACCAGTTCCTATAGAAAACTGGCAGTTCGCTGAGGGAATTATAACGGAAGGTGCAGTCACATGGGCAGTACAGGAGTTTGATCCCTTTAAGTCGCCGGGGCCAGATGGGATCTTCCCAGCATTGCTTCGGAAAGGCCTGGATATCCTTCTTCCACATATAGTAAGGGTAGGTATATAGGGCCAGGGTAGCAATGGGATGGGTCCCAGAACAGTGGAAGGCAGCCAGAGTGGTCTTTATTCCCAAGACGGGAAGGGAGGACTACACAACTGCCAAATCATTTAGGCCCATTAGTCTTACATCCTTTCTTTTAAAGACCTTGGAAAGGATCATTGATACGCATCTAACGGAAAGGGTAATAAGATCACACCCATTCCACAGGAATCAGCACTCATACAGACGTGGAAGATCGACCGAAACTGCACTCCACGCTGTCGTGCACAAGGTCGAAAGGGCACTACACTATAAGGAAGTGGCCCTTGCAGTACTTTTTGACATTAAAGGCGCATTTGACAAGGCAAGAACGGCTACAATATGTCAAGCCTTACAGGCCAGGGAAACCCCTCCCGTTCTGGTCAGTTGGGTGAGAACAGCACTGGAGCAAAGAACCGTGACAGCAAACCTAGGGGACTGTTCAGTGAGGGCCAGGGTGACGGGAGGTTGCCCGCAAGGCAGTTGCCTATCACCTCACCTGTGGTGTATTATAATGGACGGTCTACTGGGATGCCTAACGGAAGAGGGCTTCTATGCACAAGCATACGCAGACGATGGACTGGTACTTGTTACTGGCAGGTTCCTAAACGTCGTTTGCGATAGAATGCAGGTAGCTTGCAGGATTATTGAAAGATGGTGTGAAGAGAAAGGTCTGTCGGTAAACCCACTAAAGACTGAGATCATTCTCTTCACAAAAAGACGAAAACTTTAGGGTCTGAGGATACCCATTATGTACGGAAGACCACTTGCATTAGTGCAAGAGGTCAAGTACCTGGAGGTAATCCTCGACAGCAAATTAAGTTGGAAGTCGCATGTCGACAGGACGGTGAAGAAGTCGACAACGACCTTATGGCAGTTGCGCAGAGTTATAGGCAAGAACTGGGGCTCTACACATTGGTAGTAAAGCCAAGAGTTCAGTGCGGCTCAGTGGTCTGGTGGCCGAGTGTAGAGCGCCCCAGTATTTCCGTAAGATTGGCAAAGGTCCAACGACTAGCCTGTCTCGGAATTACAGGGGCAATGAGGACAACCCCAACAGCAGCACTGGAGGTAATATTGGGACTCCCGGGCCTCGACACTTGGATAAAGAGAGAGGCCATGGCTACCCACCTCAGAATGCGGGATACGGGGCTATGGAATGACCAGGGAGTTCGTACGGGCCATGCTAGGATCGCCGACATGGATGCTAGAGAAATACCTCTATCAGCCTACAGGGTAACCGAAGCAGAGGACCGGCTAAGGCTAGAAAAAGGATTCTCTCTCACTATCCCAACAAGGGAACAGTGGGAGCAAAAAAGGATTAAGCTCCAGTCGAATGCCTTGATATGCTACACGGATGGTTCTCGAGTGGCGGAAAGGCAATCCTCTGGAGCAGGAATTTATATGGAAGGCCGGGGGGTGCAAGAAAGCTATGCTTTAGGAAGACTCACCACGGTATTCCAAGCAGAAGTTTATGCCATCCTATCGGTGGCAACAAGGAACGAGGTTAGGATATCCCCAGAGCAAAAAATTTATATTTGCTCCGACAGCCAAGCCGCACTAGAAGCAATCTTCTCAGCCAGGACAAGATCAGCTCTTGTCCAGGAATGTGGAGATGCTTTAGCCGAATTGGCAAAGGAAAAGGACGTCGTGCTCATCTGGGTCCCGGGACACACGGGGGTCCAAGGCAACGAGAAGGCGGACGAACTAGCCAAACTCGGAGCCGGGGAAACTTGTTTTGGACCGGAACCTTTTTTGGGTACCTATAACAAGGCAGCAGGTCTCAGCAGCCCTAACCGGGTGGGCCTACCAGACCAGCGAGGAAAAGTGGAAAGGATGCAGGGGCTGTCGTCAGGCAAAGTACCACATAGCGGGATTTGATTCAAAGAAATCGGTCAGGCTAATGGAAAGGAGCCGAAGAACCACATCTTTTGATAGGGATCTTGACAGGCCACTGTAAACTAAAGAGACACCTAACACTGATAGGAGTAGAGGAAGATCCCATCTGCCCAAGATGTGGGAGGGACGAGGAAACGTCCTTTCACTACTTGGGAGAATGCGAAGCGTACCAGCGACTGAGATATAGAACCTTTGGAGCACCTACGCTTCGAATGGAAGAGTTGAACTCCCTATCCTGGGCCGAAATTCTGATCTTCATTAGAAAATCAAGAAGGTTTAAGCAGGGAGAAGAGCCCATCGAAGAGGACGATAATGAAGGCGGCTGAGGGGATGGCATGGGGTTGGCAAAAAGGGCCTATGGTGGCCTACTTGCTAGACTTCGGTCTCCCCACAACTACTACTACTACTACTACTACTACTACTAACTCAAATTTCTGTGTCGTTTCGTGACCATTTATTTGAGGTTAAATTTATTAAGAAGAATTCGTCATATTAGTGCAGTTATCATACAACTGCGTAAGTTTTCTACTGTGTAGCGACTCAACCCTGAGAGGAGGGTTTTGCGAAGCTAATAGCTAGTCGGTGCAAACGTATTAATTATTGTGATTAATAAATTATTAAAGGGCAGCATATCTCATAGCTTTTATATTCATTTAAAAATAAGATTTTTGTTTGACCATACAGTTATTTATTAGCAGTAGAGTTCAGACAGTTGGGCCCGTAAGCTCAACACCCAGTTCAATATCAACAACAAAAATATATACCAAAAAGCCGAAAATTATATCAACCTAGATGAAAGATGTACACAAATAAAATAGAATACAAATACAACGCGACACACCGTCTTCTAAACTGTTCACATTTGTTTTCGGGGAATTGAACTGGAGTCATAAGAGTAGCAATATTGATGGAAAGTATCTTACATGCTTTCGATTTGGTCATGATTTTATCCTAATCAGCTCGGTCGAAACTGGAATAAACGTTCATAAAACTGAACGTTGAAACTAGCAGGGTAGGACCACATGATCCTTAAACAAATAAAAATAATTTCAAACAGATTGAAAAATCAAAATTGAAACATTTAAGAAATACATATAGGTATTTGGGTCATCAGACAGTACTGGGTAAACTAAACCAAACTGTATACCTATCTGTTTCACACGAACGATGTTTAATACCTTTATTGCGCCGGTGATCTTAATGTATGGATACTATTAGCCTCACGGAGAACAATACCGATAGGTTGTAAAAGTGACACGGCGGTCAAAGGAAAGACCTATTTTCAGAATAAGACTAAGAGAAAATAGGAGATACAGTTATAAGAGCAAACATTTACAGAAGTTGCAATTTACCAACCTCCGTTAATACATCAAAAATGAATTTTGCAAATTTTCAAGTCTGGCATAAAATATCCAAATTCTGATAAAATTACAAGGGATAGAAATAAAAACAACTTTTAAAATTTATTATCATCAAAAGGGGTTACCGTTGGCTAATCTCTCAAAATCAAACCTAACATAGCTACTTGGATACAATTGCCTGCCGACCAGCTCAGTACGAAGACGGCGTGTGACAGTTCTATGAACGAAATATGCAAAACGGGCACCAACGGTATTTTTAACAAAATAAGCAAGTGTGTCCAGGCAGTAGAACGAGAATCCGTAAACTCAGTAGCACAAACAATCTGAAAGAAAGCACAACTCAAACATCGGTAGCAGTAACAAATAATAAACAAACACAATAAAATATCACAGTATAATTGGCATTTAAAATATCACAATACAATCGACAAAGCATAACTCTTAATATGAATGCGTCACAATTTACCAATATCTGCATAACAACAAAAATAATGGTTGAGCGGACGTTATGGAAAATCAGAACTTAAATTGCCGCAAGCCGAGAAGCGGCCGCGCACACTCGCGAACGGACATGTCATAAAATGATTATCTAAATACAGTCTAAAGTACAACCTGTTAGCGGCTTCCGTCGAGCACTTTCAGCATGCTTATCAAGAGTCCAGGCGTGCTGAAGATCTCCCTGAGAACACGCAGCAAGCCAAGGTCGCACATCGAAGATAGCTGCGGCGACAGCTACCTCCTCGAAATTCGGAAGAACTGCACACTCGAACTGAATAGCCCAAAACTGCTTATGTAGACTGATTTAACCAAGACTGAATTGCCCCGACAGATTACTCGAATCTTGCCCACGGCTGCTTGTTCGAATTCTGCCCAAGACGGCTTGTTCGAATTCCGCCCAAGACGGCTTGTTCGAATTGTGCCCAAGACGGCTTGTTCGAATTGTGCCCAAGACGGCTTGTTCGAATTGTGCCCAAGACGGCTTGTTCGAATTGTGCCCAAGACGGCTTGCTAAGGAAAACGAAATCCAGAATAAATGCATGCAACCCTTTGGTAAACGACCAACAAAATAAAACGGAACTTACCCCGGGTGAACTGGGCAAACGAGCATCGAAGGCTAGATGCGGCATGGCGTAGAATAAAATCTCACATGCTTCGCTTTGCAGCGAGGCCCCAAAGCTCCCATAACTAACAAAATGTAACGGCAAGACAAAGCGGATCACCAAAGCCAGCATAAAACATCTTCGCCGCGTTCCGCCAAACCAAAAGGGACGCGCTCAGCCAAAAGAATGCGGCCTCGAGAGCGCTCCGACCTCAACGCTGTCGAGCAAGGCCAAAATCATGCCTGAACGATACGATAACAAGCCCCACAGAAATCGCAAATTAACGAAGGCGTAAAACTAGCAATGCAGAACTACAGGGAGTGACAAAATAACCGTAACAAATTGTCACATCTGTATTATTATTGTTTATTATACGCCACGCGAAACGTTACTGCGAAGTTCTACTGCATAGCAGATCATTAATAAATAATACGTACTACAGTTTTGAACCTTTTCAGCATCTGGTACACTTTCATATTAATTTGCAATAGATAAAGATGTTGAATTCGATATTACATTCATATTGTTGTATGTAACTTTAGAAGATGTATTGCTTATATGAGTCATTGGTATTGTTACATTTATTAGCTGTTTTACAGGAGTTCTGAGAATTACAAGCCATCCAATCGGCTGCTCCACATATTATTGTTCATAGTTTATTTTGTTTACTCATGAAACGTGCTTTAATACCAAATATAAGAACTGAAGCGAAGATGTTTTTATTAGGAGGAACAGGGCGGTGTGAAAAGGGGATTAGATGTGAATAGACCTTTGAGTTGTTGAGTCGATGTTTATGTTTAGTTTTGTGTTAATTGTTCAATAAATATATTTTAAAAGGATTTGTTGTTTGGGGAACTTTTACATTGTCTAAACTAAGTAACTTTGCATTTTCCATACATATACAAATGTATATGTATGTATATTTTTAAAGTCCTCATCAATTTTTATTACAATCGAGCAATAAGTTTTAGTGCAAACAGCTGACACTAACATCCCAACCCTGCCAGTGGCCACTACCATTCTGCGAACAAGTGCAGCACGGCAATGCCCTTAACCCACGTAATATTATTCATGTTAGAGTAAAATACAACAGAATATCGTTTTTCCCATTTCGAAACCTTCAAATCCACTTGGGCTGCAAAAGTCCAACATTTTAAATTCTCTCAAAAAATATAATTGACCAGCAGAAAATCTCCAAACAGCGAAATTCACTCAAAAAGTGATTTTAAGGTTTATCCGATAATTCTAACGTTTTTTTTCAAACCCCAAATTTAACTGGACGGTAAAATTTCCACAATCGACCAGTAGAACGTCTCCTATCAGCGAATTTTACACATTTATTTTAAAGTTTTTCTAATAATTATAACGTTTTCCCCATTTTGTAAAACCCAAAATCCATCTGCACCACAGTCTGAATTCTCTTAAACAATACAATCGACCCGTAAAAAGCCTTCAATCAGCAAATTTTACACAAACATTCATTTTAAAGCTCTTCCAATAATTATAACGTTTTCCCCATATTGCAACCCCCAAATTCACATGTGTCACAAAATTCCCATATCCCGAATTCTCTTTTAAAATACAATTGACCAGTAGAAAGTATCTAAACAGCGAGTTTCTTACAACTATAAATTTAATTATAACGGTTTACCCCATTTTGCAACACTAAATCCACCTGGGCCGCACAACTCCCACATCCCGAATATCGATCATTAGAGTGTCTACAAACAGAGAATTTTACACAAACATTGATTTTAAGATTTTTCTGATAATTATAACTATTTCCCCATTTTGAAAGCCCCATATCCACCTGGGCCGCGAAATTCCCACATCCTGAACTCGTTTAATATATAATCGACCAGAAGGAAATCTCCAGCGAACTTCACATAAATATTTATTTTAATTTTGTTTTTAATAATTATAACGTTTTCCCCATTTTTCAACCCCCAAATCCACATGAACCGCAAAATTCGCACATTTCGAATTCTCTTAAAAAATAAAACCCACCAGCAGGAAGTCTCCAAATCTCGAATTTTACACAAACATTGATTTCATGGTTTTTCTGATAGTTATAACGTTTTCCCCATTTTGGAATCGCCAAATCCACATGATTCGCATAATTCCCACATCCCGAATTCTCTTAAAATATGTAATCGACCAGCAGCAATCTAAAAAAAGCGAATTTCACACAAATGTTAATTTGCAAGTTTTTCTGATAACTATAACGGTTTTCCCAACTTTACAACCTCCAAATCCACTTGGTCTGCAAAACTCCCACATCCCGAATTTTCTTAAAAAATAAAGTCGACCAGCAGAAAGTCTCCAAATAGCGAATTCCACACAAATGTTGATTTTAAAGTTTTTCTGATAATATAACGGTGTCCGCATTTGGCAACCCCCAAAACTACCAGGGCCACAAGATGCCCATATCCCGAATTTTCTTAAAAAATAAAATCGACCAGTAGAAAGTTTCCAAATAGCGAATTTAACACAAATATAAATTTTAAGGTTTTCTGATAATTATAACATTTTCCCTATTTTTCAACCCCTAAATCAACCTGAGTCGCAAAAGTCTTAAAAACCCATAGATTCATCCACATACTGCCAAAAACAAAATTCGACATTTTTTTCTTTCCCCCTGACTACGCGAACATCCAATTTACTACAAATGCACCTCAGCCTTCTACCCCTGTAACTTCGCCTTCGTGCATCGCAGAGCCTAAAAACCAGCCAGTAGAATAAGCGTTGGTTCATCCACTTTCCAACTAGCCCCAAATCACATTTGGATCTTTCAAAAAGTATGCGATGTAACAGCACCGAACGCTTTCGTGTCCAAAAAATTGTTTTAACCCTCATATTTTTGCTCCCTCGAATCTTACATTTTCACAACTTTCCCAGAAAGTTCGCACTTGACAAGATGACACCAATAGCATTCACCTGCAGTACGTATAACCAAAAATTCGCGAAAACTGCACATTTTCCAAGCGTCACACAACTCGCTAAAAGAGCACCGTACTATCGTCACATCTCCAATTCGTTAAACATTTTCAATGTTAAAACTGGAGTAACTGACGTCGTGTATAAAAAATATTAAAGCTCAAGTAGAGTACACCTCTTTCTAAGATTGAAGTCGTAAAGCTTCTTTTTCCTAATTTCTTTTCTGATTCAAAACTGTAACTCACTTAACAATACTTGTCAATATAATTATTAAAATTATCAATTTCCTCTATGAATTCATGTTTTTAACCTACCAGCAACACACATTTTAGATTGTCAGAGAAATATAACAAAACGATTTATTAACTTGCTGCAGTTCTTTTAATACGGTTGTAAGTCATAAAGTAAATGTATAATCGATATCATCATCGTAAATTTGGCACAAGTGCTGAGCCGTGTGATGTTTACTATCATCAATACGTATTTCAGGCTTGAACAATTTTTAGTGGACCACGATTGTCATACAGTGCAAGTGATACTAAGTACTGACAATATTTTTTCTTAAAAAAAAGTCGGCTAAGTCAACTTTCAATTCTATTAAATTTAGTAGAAATTTAACTAAGCTGGCAATTCTGACTAACTGTCCAAGTTTGAAAGTCTATCGATCAGCAAATTCCAGCGAACAATAGCAGAAACTTTTACCTTACACAAAAAAAAACGACACAATCACGCTTCGACCGTGAAATTTTGAGGTCGGGCATTACCCGATTTCTTTCGCACGTTTGGAGCCGAGGAGTGGCGAGTTGCATAAAATTACAAGATTGTTGGAAGAGTTTCCGTTAAAAAATGAGCCTACTGTCCCGCGCTTCTTAATGTCCGGAAAAACGTTCCTCTGTGACAGATTATGAAAAATGATAAGAAGTTTTGCTGTAAAATTAGATTGGGTTTGTTGAGTCGCCTTGTTGTCATCAGACTATAAGAAAACTTGCAATAATGGACTAAATGCTCAAGTTTTGAAAGATTGCCGTCATTAATTTCAGCTTGCAGCCGAGTAAACAAAAAATTAAGGAGCAGGGCAGAGAAACGACGTTTTCTAAAACACATTCGAACAGCACAAAATGAAGACAATAATTAAAAAATAAATCAAGCCATTGTCGAATTTTCAATAATGCCTTGCGTAATTGTTAAGTGAGGTCATTTGACCGTTTGAAGAAAGCAATCACAATTCCGTTAGCTAAAGGTGGAGTCGAAGCAAATATTAACAATTATAACAGGTGTTTTTACTGTCGGTAATAATATCATAGAAGGTTTTTGAAAAGCTCTTGTAAGAGGCAGTTCCGTTTTTTGGCCGAGTAGAATTCTTTCCTAACAAAGAATGTTTTTTAGGCGAAGAAAGGAACTGCTGTTATTGGAACTAAATTATAGGTTTCAATCAACTCTAGTTAGAGTATAAAACCTGTGGGTGTGAACCAACGTATTCAAATAAGGAGCATTTTTTAAGTTTGCAATTATGCGGGTAAAAATGCAGTGAAAAACAATTGGTTTAGAGATATATTTAAGCCACCAAAACTAGCATTTCTTCACTACGAAACAAAAAACTGCCAAAATGTGTAACTTTCTGTTACATTCTTGCAGAGATCGCTATTAACTATGAATGAAAAGTTGTCCCGTTACACCTGAGGCTTTTTACTTGTAATAATGGATCACAGCCCACGCAAGCGTTTATCGGCAATTATTTCGCCCACGGAAATGCAGGCTGTCAATAGCAGTTCGGAAACTTACATTGAAACGTATTCAGGGTTATTTCGGACAAGTTCTGGGTTGCTGCTTCCTAAACAATGTCGTAACGGTACATGCGTGTAGTTTATGAGTATAACTGCACTTGTGACAAGAATGCTGTAAAATATGACATAAGTAAAGTAACAGGTTCTGAAATTATTCATGGTTGATTCTACTTTTTGTATATCAGGTTCAATGGAAAGTATTTGATTGGAAACGATTATCAAAACAGATGTTTCAATATAATATCAACTTAGGCACAGTTGCTGAAATCTGTAGATTGATGTCTTGGATTTTAAGTTATCAATTCTTCTTCTTCTTCCGGTTCCGTCTCCTATCGGAGGTTGAAAATCATCACTGCAATTGTCACTTTATTAACAGCAGCTCTAAACAACTCGTTGGAACTACAATCGTACCACTTTCGTAGATTGCGTAGCCAGGAAGTTTTTCTTCGACCTACACTTCTTTTTCCTTTGATCTTTTCTTGAATTATAAGCCTCAGTAACAAGTATTTTTCTCCCCTCATAATATACATTCTACAAAATTATCTTAAAAATATTCAACAGTAATTACATAAGTGGTGACAATTTTTTGATCATTTTAACTGGATTGGTCCACTCGTGAGATTTCTTAATAGCAACAAAGATTATTGCTGATCTAGTTAAAATTTAATTACCAGGAAGGTAATTCGGCCTGATTATTTTGTGAGAAAAATTGTCGCTGTAATCAGCTACTAGCAAATAGTTGGTGTCATTTTGTGTCATGTTATTGGTCGATTTGAAATTTTTTCTCTTTATTATTGGCTGATAGGACTGTTAAATATTGCCAATTAATTATTGTGTTTCCTATTTGAACACGTTGGAGTTGAACAGAAAGAGTAATTAAAGAAGTAAGAGCACATTATATCGATACACCTAAAGAGGTGTGAGAAATGACAACGATGAGAATAAAAGTGTGCACAAACAAATTAAAATATCGGTTCTGAAGAAGGAAGAGAGAACAAAAAGTGAAAAATTTGATACCAATAAATCAACGTGACAGAAATATTTTGCCAAAAAATCTCAGAGAAAGTGAAGGAAAACAGTTAAAGAGAGGAATACAAACGAATGGGATGAGCCCAAAAGAATAGCAACTACGACAGCAGATGAAAGTGTTAGGGATATAGAAGAATGTAAAATAGAACAAGAAATGGTTGGATAAAGATTGTAGGGAAAAAATCCAAGAAATCTTCAAAATATATAGGCAGAAAAAAGAGATTTTTAAAAGTAAAAGCTCGTGAGCATAGCAAGAGTGACCAAAATACAACAATAGAAGGGGTTTAAGAAACTAAAAGATCAGAAAAGACAATTCCAACCTGGGCTCAGCCTGTGCAAACATGTCGAGGGAAACTTAGTGGGCGACAAATATGCACCTTTCTCTAGAACATATGAGGAAAAAAAGTATGTCTTCGAGTTGGAACATTGCACTAATTTTGGATATAAAATCTTAAGCTTTGCAATATCTAGCTAGTTAACATTAGGTATAATGGAGAGAAAATTGTGAAATAGGAACTTGACCTGGCACACCTAAGTTTTTTTAAAAAAGCATTGCGGTAAGTGTTGTAATAGTAGCCTGTGGGTTTCATAGATGTTTACAACTCCTGCAGGTAGCGCAGCTGGGTGAGTTAGAGTTAGAAAGTTAACATAAGTAACGGCAGCGACGTCGAGCGACGCGATAGCGAAGGCATCACCCAGGAGGACTACCTAAACACAGTTCAGGTATTACGCAACCAGAATCTCATAATCATAACCCAAAGTAGGAAATCATACTAAATTAGGTCTTTGCTAACGGCCATTACAACCGGAGCAGAGACTGAATGGTTTTTGGGAGCTAAAGTGCATATGAGCCACCTCTTTATCATTTTGTGCCCACTAAGCTTGATTATATGCGCAGTGGGCTGCCAGTACAAAGGCGTCGTTGAAACAGCTGAAGGATTTAGCGTTACTGTTCGTAGAGTCAACGCTATGACATTCTTGCAGTAGACTGGTAGTATGAATACGAAGTAGAAACAGCTAATGGCTTCGTAGTCTATTATTTAGGTTGTTTTCTAATTATTAGTTAGCGTTGATATCTAGAGAAAAATATTTTAATTTGCGTGTAAATCAAATTGGCTTCTCAGTTGAATACATTTTTGAAACTCACATTTCAAACTTAGCATGAGAAGAGATAAAATGTCAACAAGGGCTGTCTTTAATCACGACTGCGGTAAATAAGGTAAAATTATCTCATTGCTATTGAGATAGTAGGCAATAAGGGAGTGCAAAACTAATTAATAAAAGCGAACCAGATACAGTTACCAGAATCATTTTAGGAGGGGGAGATCACCTTTTATCACAGTTTTTCTTTTTATCAGATAGTGAAGAAAAGCTGTGAAGAGTTATCGGCCTATTAGAGGTCTTCATAAATTTTAGCCAAGCTTACGATAACGTATCGTGCGGTAAGTTTTACAGGATACTAGACCATGTTTCCAATAGACCCATAAGGCTGATGAAAATGTATTTGAGCTGAGCCTGAAAGGTTCTACAACGTGTTGAATCGACTGTGATTTTTTATTTAATAAACGTGCTTCTATCTGTTTCTGCAATTCAGTTTTAGAACGTGTGTGATCAAAACATTTTGAAAATTATAAATTTTCAACCGAGAAAATAATTGTTTATTGCAAGCGTGATTTCGCGTGTACATCTACATGATAGGTTCTAAGTGAGAATGTGACGTTTGCGTCTGCCCTGATTAAATCTACAATTACTGTGTTTTAAAATTTGAATGCTGCCAACTTCTGTCACAATTTACGCCCGGCCTCCGAAGTGCGGCGATTTGCAGTAAACGTGAAAGCTTCGCGATGGGAAAATTCTCGTGTAAATCGCATCAGCGCTTCAAATAGCCCAACTAATAGAAGCTCTAGAGGGTATAAAAGCAAGATGCTTATCCTGTTAAATACACATGAGTGCAGTGCTTTAGCCACCAGCCTTAAGATCATCCTATGAAGACTCTCCATGAAACTTGATCAGCCTACTCAACTAGCCGACATACGGGATGATATCTTTTGTAGCACTTACTAGTCCACCAAACCGCTGTCGATAGTGAGCAGCAACGAGAGAAGTACCTGATGGTCGAACCTGAAGCACCACGTCACCACAACCTCTTAAAGTGGCCTTTCCTTGACGACGGTACGTAGAAAAAGCGCCTGGTAGCCCGAGCTGATGCCCCAGATCGACCCCGACATTGTGTGTTAAAAAAACTCATTTAAAGCATACCATGGTCAAATTTAAGTTTGCCAAAACTTGATACCTACCCATTGAAGCAAATGAACTACCATAAGTCAGAGAGAATTAAATTACCTCTTGATCTTGAACTATTTTCCTAAAATATACAAAACACTTGCCAAAAACAAATTTTATTGACTATTAGGATTATTACAGCGGTTCTTGTTGTGTACATGCCATCTTATTTTCCTTCGTGCATGATACAATTAAACTTAATGCAGTGTAAACTTTTACCTGTCACAGTGACAGACGTTTTCATAAACAAAATGCAATCTGACATTCACTTACAGACTTAAGTTAAGACATGACTAGATTTTTTTTATCTTTTTCTCCAAGGCCTACACTAAATTAATTTTTTTTGGAACGCGCTATATAATAATTGTAATTGAACAGATTTTAATCTGTATTATAAAGACGATTATACGTATTTTATTTAGACTGTTCCAATCTATTTCACTTTTCCTCTTCTTTGTTTTTTCTTTTTTTAGAACAATTAACTGTATACGCACTTTGCTTGCAGTGTTTATGTGTTTATTACGCCATTTTATGCCATCAAACAGGACACCGCAGCAGCTTTGCTTGCTTGTTTGCTTATTCTTTTATTAAAGTTCCTGTTACTGTTCGACCCCCAAATACTTGAAATTCATTAACTGTGTAATCGTTTTATTGCCAAGGGCCAGTTTTCAACGTGGTGGGTCTTTGTAAATTGGCATGCTTTGTATCTTTTCAGCGAATATTTTAAATTTGTAAAGAAGGTATAGCACATAATCTTCAATTTAGTGTTTTGGATGATTTGATCCATTATAAGGTTGAATAATATTGGGCTGGGGCTGATTCCCACCGAAATAGATAGTTTTTCTGTTAATGTTTTGTTCGCTCTTATTCGTGTTTTATTATTAGTGTTTAACTCCTTTGTATTTCACTCGAGTATAAGAACGACCTCTGGCTAATCTGGAGCTACCTACCAGGGCAACTAATTGCGAGAAGTAATTTGTTAAAATTATCCTGACCAGAGCAACATATTACAGTTGTAATGTAAAGAGTAAGTTTAATAGTAAGTTTTTGCGATATTGTATTCGTTTGCCTAACCGTGGCTGATATGCATGTTCAGAATAATCCCTGAAGAGAAGACAACTGAAAAGATGTGTGTTTTACCCTACCAACGTAACAAGTTCCCTTCGCAATTGTGTAGTTCTGTGAAATTTATCAAATGCCATGCTAATAAATGGAAAAATTAATTTCTGTCAACAGTTTTATAAATTCAAAATCAGATGTTAAAATGTTGGGCTCTAAAATCGAAAGAGCTGTGTACGAGCGCAAGATGCTAAAAAGGCGCAGCACTTAAGTAATACGCTGGCTGAAGATACAAGAGCCATTATCTGAACGTTTTAAAATCAACAAAGGGCTGTTGGTAATCAAACTAAATCAAAATCTATGCTCACATTACGTAATAGGAATGCAGAATATCAGTACCTACATGCCGTTAAATGAGTGTTTATTTGAAAAATCACGGGTTCGAACAGCTGCAAAGAATGGACACCACAAGAAGCAAAAAAAGAATTTTCAAGGAAATCTTCATGGCACTACATCCAAAGAACGCCTTTGTGCAGGCTTAATAAATGTAGTGGAAGAAGATATGCAAACGGAAGGTGTTAGGAATTGGAGAACATCGTTAAAATACAGAAAATGGAGTCTCAGACAGAGGGTAAAGCAGTCATAAGCAGCTCTAAGTATAACGACCTTGCTCTGTTAACAACCTCAGTTGGGTAGGTCATACGGTAGAACATGACCCCAAAGAAGCTGAAAATGGAGTATGTACGTAGTAAGTAATCGATAACCCAAGAGGGTGTGTTTACGACAGTGGAAGAGTGAGGGCTTAAAGTTAAAAAAACGATATGCTTTACTAGCAAATTTTATCAGGTTATATACAAGGTTTCCAGAAAATACTAAACAGAATATAAGTAGCTTGGATATCCACCTCTAGTGCAACTGTTGCTGTATATTTGAAAGAAATTTAGGTTTAAAAACGGAGAAGGGTAGTATTGGAGGTACAAAATATAATAGAAAATTGTACTTAATCTTTACATTCCTTTTGTATATTATTGTACTTGTTATGCTGTTATCAGAAAATGACTAAAAGAAAATATTGGATCACTTCAATGTCAGGATGAATGATCTCCATCTTTTTTTTTTCTTATTTAGATCTTATGGTGTGGGGCTCTCTCTGTCCATTTTCTATATATTTTCCCGCGTTGACTTGTGTCTCCACTTCGTCCTTTTCTTGTCGCCTCTTTGGCGTTGGCTTGTATTTTCGTTCTTCTTCTTCTTTTTGCAGTAGCGCTCATAATATCTAACATGTACATAACAACTCTTTTGTTTTCTGAATTCTGAATTTTACAACCTTTTTTTCTACTTTATTTCTTATTACATCTCTTCTGGCCTTCCTCAGTACCATTCCTAGGTATTTCACTTCCGATGCTGCAGTGTCAGGGCGAATTTTTCCTACTCAACTCTCTGGCTGATTACGAAGTTGTTCTACGTCATCATTTGGATGTTCCACTATCTTATTATCGTATTTTTTTGAAAATCGTACGACACTCATTAATGACCACCAGAAAAATTAGTTCAAGAGCGGTAACCAAGACAACAACAAAATGTCTTGGACATTTTTTGTAGGTAAACCAACCTAACTGTGAGGGTTTGTGTCGTTACGATTTGCTTACCGAATCTGCTTTCGAGCATTAATTCATATCCGGAAATTATTTTTCGTGCATTCCAACAACGTCCTAATTTGCCCTCGCGTCTTGTTAGAACGCACTCAAAAAAATTTCCGGAAAGAATTAATGCTCTTATGAGATTATATGTGAGAATATAATTCATGTATCAGGTGACGCTATTTCAACCAATGAAATGCATGCAAATGCCTAGTTACATATTATCACAGAGGTAGTAATTTATTTTCGTAATTGTTTTTACGGGTCATCATCAATGGTTCTGATTTTTTTTAGGTTGGCACTGTTAATGTTGGTTACCTTGCTGTCAATTTTAAGTCAATGTCAAATTCGAGGTCAGCAGGTTAGGTTTTCCGTCAGTTTTGACACAAGCTAATACAAAACCTAACCTGCTAACCTTGAATTTGACATAGACTTAAAATTGACAGCCAACCTAAGAAAAAAATTGATATTTTGCATTTCATTCAATATATTCTCTTTCCAAATGTAATTCGTGTAATGATTAATGATCGATGTTTTTTACTCGTTAAAACCGAAACAGCAAATTTAACTCGTGCTACGCACTCGTTAAATTTAAGTTCCGGTTTTAACTCGGAAAAAAATCATCGATAATAATCATTCCAGTTGTTATATTACAACTGAGAATATAATTCATGTATCACGTGACGCTATTTCAACCAATGAGGTGCATGCAAATGTCTAGTTACACATTATCACAGCGGTAGTAATTTATTTTCGTAATAATTGTTTTTACGGGTGATCATAAATGGTTGTGATTTTTTTAGGTTGGCACTGTTAATGTTGGTTACCCTGCTGTCAATTTTAAGTCTATGTTAAATTCGAGGTTAGCAGGTTAGGTTTTCCGTCAGTTTTAACACAAACTGACGCAAAACCTAACCTGCTAACCTCGAATTTGACATAGACTTAAAATTGACAGCAGGGTAACCAACATTAACAGTGCCAAGCTAAGAAAATAACTAAATATTTCATATGTTGCATTTCATTCAATATATTCTCTTTCCAAATATAATTCGTGTAATGACTAATGATCGATGATATGAGTAAAAAACTCGTTAAAACCTCCCCTCTCTCTTTCTCGGCTTTTTACCACCCATCAAGGGTCTTCACCGACTCAACTATTTTGCTCCAGTCCGTTCTGTTTTTGGCAGTTCTTCTCCAATTGTTTGCATTCAGTTTTTGGAGGTCTTAATACACATTGTCTATCTACCTTATGTGCGGTCTTCCTTTGGGTCGTGATGTTGTGGGTACACTATTAAATACCCTCTGAGTTGTATTGTTGGTTGCCAGTCGCATCACATGTTCGATCCATTGTATTCGCATTCGTTTAATGACATTGACTACATCTGGTTCGTTATGGAGTCTCCTTATTTCTTCATTGTGTCTTCGTCTCCATTCTCCCCTATCATTGACTGACCAAATATCCTTCGTAGAATTTTCCTCTCAAATATTCTTAACCGTTGTTCTTCTTTTTTTCACTAAAGTCCATGATTCACAGCCATATATTAGTATGGGTCTTATTATAGTTTTATATAATCGCAGTTTTGTTTTCCTTGATGTGGATTTTGTCTTGAAGATGTCATTCATGGAAAAGTAGGCCCTGTTGGCTGTGAAGATTCTGGCTTTAATCTCTTCGGTTATGTCGTTCGTTTCGTTAATGACTACCCCCAGGTATTTCAACTTATTAACCCTCTCTATTCCTGTGTTGCTTGTTCCTTGTTCTTCTTGTTCAATTTGTCTTGATATTCGTAGGTACTTTGTTTTTTCCGTGTTTATTGTGAGTCCGATCTCTTCTGAATTGTCTTTCCGGGTTCTATATGTTTGGGTCACGTCTCTTTCATTAGTGCTGATTATGACTATATCATCAGCGTATGGCAGTATTTGGTTCTGATTCCTGAATAGGTAGTCACTTTGTGTGGGTTTTTTTGTATGGCGGTATCTAGCATCATGTTAAATAATAAGGGGGACAAGGCATCCCCTTGTCTCTTTCCAACATTGCTACTGATAGCTTGCATTTCCTCTCCTCCTACCTTTATCTTATATTGTACCTCTTTGATAGTCATCAATGTCAGTCTTTTTAATTTCTGTGGGATCCCAAAGTTCTCTAGAGCTTATTTTACTGCTCTGCGTGTTACGCTGTCATATGCTTGCTTATAATCTACAAAGATGTTATGAATATCGGTCCCAAATTCCCTGGATTTTTCTGCTGTTTGTCGCAGGCTGAATATCTGATCTGTTGTAGATTTCTCCTTCCTGAAGCCGGCTTGGTAGTTCCCTATTTTACTTTCTGCATATGGTTTCAATCTTTCTAGTAGTACATGCGATAGGACTTTGTATGTTGTATCGAGAAGATATTTTCTTCTATAATTCGGGCATATTGTCTTGTCTCCTTTTTTATGGTTGGGTCATAGGATTCCTGTGTTCCATGAACGTGGCATCTCTTTATTTTTCCATATTGTCTGAATTAACTTTAGGATCTTTTTCCATAACTCCTGCCCTCCTGCTTTTAGTAACTCTGTTGGTATATTGTCTTCCCCTGACGCTTTATTCATTTCCATTTTACCAATGATGTTCCTAATTTCTTCGTATGTCGGTTCTGGTTCTTGTATCTCTTCATTTTACTCTCCATTTAGGCTAACGCTTTCTTGTTCCCCTCCTTCTTCTAGTTCTTCCTCGTGTGTGTTCAGTAAATTGGCAACATATTCTCTTAATCTATCAGCAATATCCTCTTTGTTTACGAGTATCTTTCCTTCTCTAGTTTTACACATATTTATGCTGGGTTGGAAACCTTTCCTGAAGTACCTGATTTCCTCATGTGCTTTCCTTGTTTCATTTTCTCCTCACTTTTCTTCTATTTCTGTTAGTTTTCGATTTATTAACTCTCGCTTTTTCCTTTTTAACATTGCTCGAGCTTGTTTCCTGGCTTCCTCAAAATTTGCATGCTTTTTACCTGTTATCAATAGCCTGCAAGCACTCGTTATCGAACCACTCATGTCTTTGTAGCTGTTTGATACCCACAATTTCTTCAGCTGTTTTGTTGATTGTTTCATTTATGTCATTCTACTGCTTGTCGATGTTTTCTCAACTCTCTGTTTCTCTTGCTCGCTGTTCTATTTCTCTGGTTAGTGCTTGTTGGTATCTTGCTTGGACTTCACAGTCTTTTAGTCTTTCTAGGTTGTACCTTTTTGTTTTATTTGCTATATTTTGGCGCCTGACACGTGATATCTTTTGTCGTAGCCTTGCTTGTACCAGGAAGTGATCACTGTCGCAATCGGCCCCTCGCATTGTTCTCACGTCTATTATGTTGGTGCTATTTGTTATGTTGCTCAGGACATGATCAATTTGGTTCACCGTCACTCCATGATTTGATTTCCATGTTCCTTTGTGTATAGATTTATGTGGGAAGGTGGTGCTACTTATTGCTAAACTTTTGCTTGCTGCTAGCTCTATCAGTTTTAAACCGTTATCGTTGCTTTTTTCATGTAGGCTATGGTTGCCAATTGTTGGTTTATATGCATCTTCTCTCCCTACTTGCGCTTTGAAGTCGCCCAGCACTATGCAAATGTTTTTCTTTGTCGTGTTATCTATGATTTCTTCCAGTGATTCATAGAATTCCAGTTTTTCTTCTTCCTCTGCAGCTTCAGTTGGTGCGTATGCGTTTATTAAAGTTATATTGAATAATTGCTGTTTGATCCTAATTGAACATAGTCTATGGGATATTGCCTTAATTCGTGGAGTTTGTTCTTGATTTTATTACTTATAACAAAGCCCGTTCCACTTTCATGTCGCAAATTTAACTCATGCTACGCACTCGTTAAATTTAAGTTCCGGTTTTAACTCTGAAAAAAATCATCGATAATAATCATTCCACTTGTTATATTACCTACAACTGAAAGTATATGGATTGCTCCGGCTCGGTACTTGATGCATCTTGGTGCATCTGCCGCCACAATTAGTGACTGAAACTGCTGTAACTCTTTACTGTTTTGTATTCTATTGGAGATATTGTGTCTTTACAAAGAAAGATTCTCTTTCTTATCTTTCGAGTAACGAATTAAATCAATTGATTTAACAGTAGAACTGAGCTTAACATCAACAGGGACACTCAAAGGTGTATGTATATAAAAGAAATGCAGTAACAACTCAAAACTGTTTTTCATTTTATTAAAAGGGAGTGGGGCGAATATAGGTTACAAGAAAAAAGCAGAAAAAATTAAATTCTTCAGAAATAGCGGTGGTCGGTGGTGGAAAAATTGAGAAAATAAGGTAAATTAAAAAAGAAATCGACAATGGGAAGCACTTAAAAAATATTTAAAGGGTTTTACTCAGAGCTACCCTCGCAAGTGGTTGTTGTGGCACTAAATAAGAAAACAATCAAAGATAATTAGGTGTAAAAATATCGCTAATAAAATACTGAAACAATAAAAGGAAATACTTGGTAATGCGAATTACACTCATTTTCAAATCAAGACAAGATTACCGGTAACGGGATTCGAACTACAGCTCCCGCAAACGAACCTGCGATTGAGATTTCAACGTTTGACAGTTTGCCACGTTGCACCCTTCACTTTTGAGCGACGCGGCTGCATGAAACAACGCAACACGTTGTCCCTTTATATCTTTTTTACAAAATTTACCCTGTATCTGCTGCATCCCATTTTTGTCAAGAGCA
Source organism: Agriotes lineatus (assembly GCA_940337035.1). NCBI lineage: Eukaryota > Metazoa > Arthropoda > Insecta > Coleoptera > Elateridae > Agriotes > Agriotes lineatus. The sequence continues at coordinate 16,227,756 of OW679197.1, forward strand.
GCAAAACTGAGCTGTTTTTATCTATTTCTTAGTTAAAGCATGGTGCTCACCGTGTATGTGTTGCTTCCAAAATATGCCCTTTTTCGTCAAGAGTAAAAACCTGAGGTGTGTGCAAAATACTACTTTCAACTCAAAGTTGCACAAAGATAGGCAGCATTGTATTTTTTAAAATATTTACCCTGTATATGCTTTTCTCGGTCTCATACCAGGAAGGCATATAATCCACATGCAAAATATCGTCCTCATAAAACAAATAGTTTTTTGAGTTATACCTGCAACATGCAACATGCACACAGACAGGCGGAATTAAGAAAATCTGTTTTTCGTCATCTAGGAACCCTGACACGTGAAGATCTGAAGAAATATTGGAAGGTGATTTTTTCGCGATTAGTACTTCCGTTGTTTTTTGGACGAGGGAAGTAAAAATGGGGGAAAATTAAAATATACCTTAAATTATTTTACATACTTTTATATGAATTTTGAAAGTTGGACTTCTGCTGAAATACTTCTTTTTTCTGCAAAGTTTGTTTCATGGAAAAAGTGTAGCCACTCAGATTCTGTACCTGTTATATACCTTTAATTTATTACACTTTAACTTGCGACTTCCGTTTTTAATAATAGATTCATTATCTCAACTGTAACTCTAACCATGTCCTATTGACGTAGTATTAATTGCTAAGCGTTAGTTACCTAGCTACTACAGAAAACTTTTAAATTTTCAGCTAGGTTATTCTGACATTTGGCTAAATTTGTTAAACATTTTTTATTGGCTGAAAACTTCGAGAATCTTCTCTATAAACTTGTTGAAACCGAGAATGTATTGGAAGTTTTCCTCATACTTACTAAAGTGTTATTGCGAACTTACTCAAAAGATGCTTTAAGTACCTATGATTACTGTATTTGTCAAAATTATTTATTTTAGAACTGTTGATATTGACAAATATTAAGGTCGCTTAGAGACATTCTGTTATAAACATTTCTTCGAAATCTTGATGTTAATTTGGACAACCCGTTTACTGAAAACTCACTAATTTCTAAAAAATACTAAAATTTTGTTAGAATCTTACTAAAAATTGATAACAAAAATGTATGTATTATCGATAACCTCATTTTACCTGGCGGTGTAGAGACTGGTGCTTTATGCGTTTGCATCTGGCGGTGCAATGCTCAATTTGCCCCGGATTCGGGATACAAAGTTGGAGCGCGCCTTTTTTGCTTGCGAAGCAACCGTTGTGTATGGTATGTGTCATAGTGATGTGTTGAGCTTGTTACTCTATCTCTTAGGTCTGTGGTTGTGAATATAGCACAGTTAATTTGGTGCCCAACTGTGAATGGTCTCACCGAGCCCGATTCCAATCGCCAAGGCTGCGGAAAAATTCCGGCCCCCGCGGGATTCGAACCGAGGACTTGGTTAGTGCAAGCCAAGCGCATACCTAACTGCGCTACGTGACTTTTAACAAAAATGTATAGAAATTTAATATAAAAATTACTTATTGAAAACTTGTTAACAAATGTGTAGGAAATGTGTCTGCAAAACTAGAAATTCAAGAAAAATGTACATAAATGTTGCTGTAAAGTTGCTAAAAATGTTTTGCAATTTTGCTACAGAGTTTCCTGTACAGCGAAGTATGAGTGCTCATGTCTTTTTTCTAAATTTTTAATATTATAGTATTGATATACTTGAGATATTATATAAATGAAGAAATATGTATTAAAATCAAAAGCGAAACTGTTATTGCTACTGCCACGACATCCTTTTCTTTGATAGATTAGTCCCTGTACTATTCTGTTTTCATTTGCCTAATAATTCGTGGTGGTACTTGGATGATTCCACGATTTTTCTCCATTGTTTGCTATGCTGGACCTTTTGTTTACAAATTTTCTACTTCCATTAATTACAGGTCTTCCAGCACTTCGTCCTTTCTAATCTTGTCCCTCCTAAGGAACAATTGCAACAAAGACGTTGAACCTATTAGTAGACCGCATGAAATTCAGCTAAATCCACAATCGGATGGTGTTGTTTCCTGATCGTTTCCAGAGCGCTTACGGAGATCTGCAGAGATCTACGCGAGTAGGAAAAGAAAAAGGTAATGACCCAGTTCTGCCTTTTTCTGATTCAGTAACGGTAGCTTTTCAAGGATAAGTTCAGATCATTCTTGGCTAACGTATTCCAATTATTTCTGAAGGATTTCTGTCCTGGTTACGTAACAGAAGTGTTAAGAGGGGTCAAGAGATCGTGGAAATCTCGTACAAGAATCAAACCTGGCACTGACACGTGAGTCACTGCAATTTCGCCTGACACTTTGTGAAGTCATAGACCCACCGATTTTTTTAAACTGCACGTTTCGGACGGCTTTCTTAACTAATACCTAACCCGGGGGTCAGCGAAACGTCGTGGCGGCTCACGAAGGCGTCAAATTACCGAGAAGTAATGGAATTAAATTATTCACAATCGAAGCATGAGGCCGTGTGTTCGTGCTATGTTTTGATTCGGGGAGTAATTAAAATACAATTTCGGAAGGTTAAAAATTACGTGCTCCCTAAAAGTCTCTGAACTTCGTCTGCTATTGTACAATAAAGAAGTTCGCCAAAGCTAGGGTCAAGGTTTCCAATTAAAGGCCTCCGCTGATGTGCGGGTCGAGTAATTTCTGTTCGTTGAGGAATCCAGAATTATTCATAAACTGGCTACCAATAATTGTTTAATTTTCCGTGGGCGTTCAGCCATCCTACAAAAAAGAAATCATATTACGAAAAATATCGCTATTGTCTATCAATCAATTTCAATTATCTATAGTCGATTATCGAAATATCGCAATATCAAGAAAATGTTGTACTGTCGTGGTGAAAATAATAATAACACTTTATTAGGGAATTGGTTCAAAGTGTGGCTGTTATTCCATCTACATAAAAGAGACAAGATAAGAAATGGACAATTAATAAGTAATTATACATACCTATGTAACAGCTTCTGTTTATTTTTAAAATGATATAGGTCAACTAGATCCGAACGTGTGCCAAAAAGTTTTAAATGGCGCAGTGAATGTTATGGTTCGGGTACTGTAGCAAAAACTGCCTCATGCACTGTCCAGGATTCCCAGTTTTCATTAATTTGTCTATTAAGAATGGGGGGAATAGATTATATAGCTTTGGATACACATATGAGAAACGACTTTTAAATGCAACGGTGGAGTGAGACAGGATGTGAAGATTAATTTTGCACAATGCAGGTTTTTAACTTACAACAGATTTATTCAAATAGTCTTGTTTTCTCAGTTTGTGCATTAACTTAACCTAAGATAGTTACGGTTGTGTACTTTATCTGGTAATTATTTACCCCGGGTATCAATTAAATTCTGTTAACTAAAACGCAAAACTAGCTCATTTAATAATGTACTTAAACATGAAACCCTTTACCAATGTTGGGACATGCATTTTTAACTTTTCTTAATTTAACTTTTTTACGTTCAAACTCTGCACCGGTTATGTGGATTTCTCTTATCTAATGTGTACGATGACAGTTGATGCAACCTTTAGCAGCTCTTATGAATATCAATTGTCAGCTTCTTTTAGGTAATTATTAATTGGTATGTACTTATTTAATTTTTGGTATGTATGTATTGCTTTTCCGGTTTCTGGTTGGAATTTGTATGTTTATTTATATTATTTTGGAATGGAAAATAAAACCCTATTATTATTATTATTATTATTATCAGACATCAAATAGTTTATCTTATTTATAATAAACCTTTATTTCAGACAAGTTTTGCTCCAATGTTCGACACACAACAATTGTCTAACCTTATTAAAAAGCTCTCCGATACTAGCTCAATAACACAATTACACAATTAAATTAAATGTTATTATATTTATTACAAATGATCTTTTTGGTATCTAAATACAAATACACACTTTGTTACCGCACGAACACGAATTTACGACAAGACCGTCAGTAAAACTACAAAATCGGGAAAATTACGCAGATCCGCTGCCCCAACCTCGTTACGATAAACTGTAACAAACGGTTTGGCGGCTAAACTGCAGTGGAGAAGGGGGATTCTTTACTACCTTGGATTATGGCGGTGATCTGGTACGCGAGGTAAAAGATGTTTAATATTGATGCGCCACCACATTCAGACTAGATCGGGAAAACACAATCAACAACACAGGTGAACCCACTCTTGAATGTGCAAGTGAGTGCTTCACCTTTGTACTTCTACCATGGCACATCTTGAGGGGGCGGCTGCAACAGCTGAATCGAACCCACCTTTAGCTGCACTTTCTGACATTATCTGGATTCCTGTACATCAAAACAAATACAAAAAGGCACGCAAATAGTTAACAATACACTGGATTAAAGTAATGAAATACGTGAATAACAATGAAAATGGAAATTTTTACTGGCTATAGCTAAAGGGGTTAGTCATGTTAAATTGTGACGTTTAAATTAAACACAGCGGTAAAATTACAATGAAACGGTAGGGCTACATTTCACACAGTAGTGACTTTAAATTTGTAATAAAAGAACTACGTTACATGAACGAAATTTAGCGACAATTACTTCAATTATGGTACACCAACGATTATTGAGCTTAAGACGCAAAACAACATGTAGACAATAAAACTTGGCGGTAAGACTAAAAATTCACTTCAAAAATCACTTCACTGTAAATTTATGAGTTACAAATACTGCTAAATCAACAAATATCTTGATTGAAGAAATCCAGACGGTAAGTATTGATGTCCAATTTTAGCTACGTGTCGCACCTCAACTATGCCTCGAAAATAACGACCACAGGGTGTTTGCGGGATGCCTTTATGCTGTTTACCACAGCCAGGGGTTAGCAGGACGATATCCCCAGAACGGGTGAAAAGGCCTACGGAACTTCCACTGCAGGAACAACGGGACGAACTCTCAACGTGCGAGATATAACATGACGTCTTAGTTAAGCTAGAACTGGTACCTTTAAGAGTACTGTAATGATCTGCCGTAGCGATAATTAAGGGTCTCGCAACCCCACGGTAAGAACTCCTGACCACACTAACTCAATTGCTTCACTTTACCCTTGACAATTAGCATGCACATATCACAACGAACCACATAGGGTTGCCACGAAAACCAACTGAGACCACGCAGGCGCGACTTAACTGCGTTCTCTCTTTAGCTTATGTGAAACCATGCGAAAGACGTTGCGCTGACAAAATCCTGACTAAGCAATTCTGTCTGAAGCTTCGAGAAAGTTTTGGGCCTATCTGAATCACAAAATTCTAAGAATGCAATCGCTTCTCGTGCGAAAATAGCTTACGTCACCCCAAGCAGGAACAAAGCTTGAATTTCCAAACCAGCGTACGGAAAATAGAATTCAAGGTTCTAAAATAAACTGCGAAACGTTAATCTTTAAATGAGCCGAAAGAAGGTTCGTATAGAGATAAGGTTTGAGTCTTCACCACTGAACTATGAATTTGGCTTAAATTCGAAGATTGTCGTTACAACTTCATCACCATCCTTTGCTCATCCAAAAGTTTGCATCAGAACTAAATCCTTTTTTATTTCTGCTACATCCTTATCCAAATAAATTTTATTCTAACATTTACATATTCCTTGTACACGTTCTTTAATTACAATCCGTCCGTACATTCCTTCACTTTCTTTACCTACTAAAGTATGATCAAAAATTATTTTCATTGAGTATGATTTATAGTTGGATTCATAAATTAGAAAATATTCTATAGTCATAGTAGGCGAAAATAATTTTTGATCATACTATGTTCACCTACCGTTAAGAGAATGAACTTAAAAAAATAAAGTGACTTATTGTCATTTCTCAGTAAAACGAAGCTACAATTTTTCTCACATACCGGGTGGCCATAAATATCTGATATCACATTACCTTTGGAATCAACACCGCTTTATTAAAGTGATGAATTCAACTAAATTAATGTCATTAATGTCATCACAACTAAAATTCCCATCTGTCAAAAATTATTACAGATAGCAATAAGTAATGGAGTTAGAACAGGATATTTTTATAATCGAGTCGTAGGCTAAACTGCAGAATCTGGGGCACATTCCCTTCCTCTTATTGCATTTTATTACAATATATAGGTACCAATACTTATCGTAATTGAAATATAATGCTAACCAACATTTATAAGTAGCTAGTTCCATGGCTACCGGGATCTCAGATATTTATGGCCACCCGGTATTAATTAAGAGTTCCATTGTTAGTTCTGTCTATCAATTATTCTACAAATAATATCATTTTAATTAAATTGTATTATCATTCAGCTGTCAGAATGACTTAAATATTGTTATTATTTATAATCGGTCAAATAATTAAATAATGACAGTTCTATAATTTTTATATCGATTCTTCTTAATAGTAATGCAGTTTTCGAAAAAGTTTGTATCTCGAATGCGAAGTGCTTTTGCGTTCTCATTTTCGAACGGAAGTAGAATAGATGCACCTTGTTTTTGATAGCTGTCAATCAAATTTTGATTCGCGGTGTAATTCGCGGTTTTATTCGCGGATTTCGCGGTTTTAATTTTAATTCGCGGATTGACCCAATTAATTTCGCGGTTTGATCTAATTAATTTCGCGGTTTGATCTAATTAATTTTCACATGTGCTACTGATTAAATTACGCACTGGCTTCCGATTAAAATTACGCGTCGGACTTAGGCGGCCATCTTGGTTTTCTGGCGCGAATATTTGGATTTGAAATTTTTTCAGATTTTTTCTAAGCCCCAGTTTTGAATTTAAACTTCGCGGTGTGTCGTCCATCTTTGTTTTCTGCGTGCGCACTTCGCACTGTAGTCGTTTTTAATTTTGAATTTTCGCGGAAATATTTTAATTTCAAACTGGTAGATCTCTCTCTCTCACTCTTCTGCCCCCTTGGCTGTCTCTCTCGTGCATTCACAGAAGGACTATTTATATTGAAAAAAAGCTATTTGCGTCGCGCCCAAGTGAGATTCGAACCCTAGTTTTCTGGCCAACAGCCTCAGGACCCTACCGTTGAGCTATCGAGGTCTGTTGAATATATAGGATTTGAACGAAACGCCATTTCGCAGCTCTGTCATCACACCGCTCGAATTTTAAACAACTTATTTTTTCGAAAATTTAAATTTTAAGAACTGAAATGTGCAGCTTGATGTGATTAAAGGTAGATGCAATTTTAAAAAAAATTAGATTTGTAACAGCTTATTAATTATTTTATAATTTGTGCCTGCTATATGGCTGGATTAACGAGATCCTCATTGTCCCTACCTACTATTGGAAATTTCCGTCTAAGTTCCCTTTTTAAAACAGGTCGGTGCCTGTGTTTTGTTTGGTTTTAAAGGTTTGAACATTGTACCACTTAGCTGTTCTGACATTACACTTCCATATTCATATTATAAATAAATTTAAAATGTTATTTTCGACTGAGTTTTAGCCGCTTATAAATTACAACAGCTAGTTTAAAAATTAAATGGGCGATAAGAGCTAAAGGCAGATCGTAATATAAAACGAGTTACAAATTTTATTTTAGTATATTCCTGAAATACTGATAATACGTATTGCTTGAATAAGAAAGAGATAAACATAAAATGCGTAATTATTCGCAATGGAATTTGCTATGATATCACCGACTCTGCAGAACTTTCTATTTCGTCATCCTCAAATGGCCTAACAGATCGTTGCCTGTCGGTCACAATTATATATATCAGCAATAAGATAACATGAACAAGAAGATATACGTAAAGAAAGAGATAAACATAGTAGCAAGTATTGGAGAAGGCTTGACTAATTTTAATTATGACATTTGTCAATTAAACATGCCTACTAATATAATTTTTTGTATGGCTATCTTTTTCTTACTCATATAGGTAAGAAAGGGTGGTGCGTTGCTTTCAGCTAGCGTGTTCCGAAGATATCCGAGTCTTATTGTATAAGAATGGTTGTCCCCCATAAATTTGAAAAAAAACAGACAATTTTGTTGAAAAAAAAATAGCTTTTCAATATCGTTTGCAAATAAGACAAGGGATACTTGTAAAAATATAAGTCAAACCATTTTTTCTTGTAAAAAATTTACGAAAAAACGTATGTGTTGGCGACAAATTAAAATAAATTTGAATAAAAGCACGCAAAATTACGAAAATACGTAGAAAATTTATTTATAAAAATCGGCATCTTGTCACATTAAATTCTGCAAAAACGACAAAAACCAATATTTTTATACAACTTTCATTGAAAAAATAGTAAAATTTTACGAAAATACGTCTGTGTTGACGACCAATGAAAATAAATTTGAATAAAAATACGCAAAAATTACGAAAAGACGTATGTGTTGATCCCCAAAGTAACAAAAATTTGAATAAAAACGCACAATTTCGTTGAAAATCTTTACAAAGCGACTTTATAGTACCGAAAAAATGATGTAAAAAAGTTTTTAAGAGTTATTTCTATGCATAATTTTGCAAACGTTTAACAAATAAACCGTAATTTTTTAAAGTACATCACACAATTATGAAATCGTAGTTCAATTTATATGAATTTTCGATACTTTGTATGTGAAAAAATAGCTTCAATTACTAATATTTGAATAAAAACATGCAATTTCCAAAGCATTTCGTTTAAAATTTTAGAAAATCGACAGCATCTCCCATGAAAATTTATAAAAATCGGCATCTTGTCACATTAAATTCTGCAAAAACGACAAAAAACAATATTTTTATACAACTTTCATTGAAAAATAGTAAAATTTTACGAAAATACGTCTGTGTTGACGACAAATGAAAATAAATTTGAATAGAAACACGCAAAAATTACGAAAAGACGTATGTGTTGACCCCCAAAGTAACAAAAATTTGAATAAAATCACGCAATAATACAGCATCTCACATAAATTTTTGCAAATATCGACATCATGTCACATAAATTATACAAAAACTGTCATCACGTCACTTGAAATTATACAAAATACGATATTTTTATTCAACACACGATGAAAATTGAACAAAAATCACGCAATCACACATCATATCACATAAATTTACACAAAAATCGACATCATGTCACATAAATTATACAAAAACTGACATCATATCACTTGAAATTATACAAAAAACGATATTTTATTCAACACACGATGAAAATTGAACAAAAATCACGCAATTACAAGCCATCCCACATAAATTTTCACAAAAATCGACATCATGTTACATAAACTATGCATAATTTTGCAAATGTTTTACACTTTTTATAAAATGCATCACTCAAAATTAAAAGAAATAGCAATTTCGTTGAAAAAATCTTTTACCACAAGCATTTCGATAAACAAAATTCAAAAATTCTTGTACTTTTGATGGAAATATATGTATGTTGATCACAAATTAACATAAACTTGAATAAAACACACAATTTCGTTGAAAAATTTGCAAATGTTTTACACTTTTCTATAAAATGTATCGCCCAAAATTAAAAGAAATCACAATTTTTTAGATTATATCATGCCATTATGAAATCGTAGATTGATTTTTTGAAATTTTACACTTTGTAAAATAACTGCAAATACTAATAATTTAGCTTTAGACTTTGTAATTATTGCAGATTCGAGAAAAAACAAAAGCAGAGTAGAAATAAAAAACACAAACACTTTTGTAATAAACAAATATATTGTTCTTATTTCGTATAATACTTAATAATATAAATATAAATGTACAGCAGAATGTCTTATTTTCTAAAAATTCGCTAGCAATTTACAAAACTGTAGTTTGAGGTGCACGACATTTCAAATTAAAAAGGCTGTAAGTAATAAAATCAGAATTTCATTGTGTAATTTTAAAGTTTAAGATGCACCCAATCTAGAATTCCCTTCGTTTTTGGTGTTGATGACATCTGCCTTAGAGGCGTTTTTCTAACGGCCCTTTTTTGGAGGCGTTTCCTTATCGGCGTTCTTCTGACTGAACCTTTTTGATGTGGACTTGGATGAGTAGCTGGTGTTTTTAATTTATATTCTAAATCGGACTCGCAGTTATCAGTTTCCATTTCGGTTTTTCCTGTAGTACCAGTCGGGGTTGGCTTCTTTTGCTGTTTAGGTTTAGCTAGCAGCACATTAGCAACGTTAAGGTCTTTGATGTAATCAGCAAACTGTAGGCGTCCGGGTGGATTAATAGTTTTTCGAGGCCGCAGAGTGTCGTGAATTAAATCGACTATGTTAGACGCCGGTAAAATTTCACCCTTTATAGTAACGGTACCATTGTGATCCCAGCTCACATCGCTTGAGGTACTCAAAATGCGTAGGAAAACTTCAGCTTTTTTCTTAAAAGTTTTGGGAAGTGTAGATAAAATAACGGCATTTGATAGGCTGTCACTGGTTGTTTCAATAGGTATTTTGATTGGCTGCCGCGCCTGGTTTGTGAAATGAAGGAATCGTTGTAAAACCTGATTGTACTGGATCCATTTATCGTGATCAGTTAATTTGGACTTTAAAACTTTTTGCATTTCGTCATCAAGCTGTGATAATATATTTTTCTCCGCATCATCGCCAGACTTAAGACGTTGGACAAATTCCGGCGATACAATCAACATCTTCCGCTCTTTGTCCATTTTAGTCGAAAAGGAGCTCAGTCGTTTGTTCTGGTAGAGCCGTCGTGAATAAACTAGCTTAAAATCAAGACTTTCATAATAAATATATAAAAAAAATATGACAGGTACGGGAATCGAACCCGTATTCTCTCTCGAGATCAGAGCTTAAATCTGACGCCTTAACCATTCGGCCAACCTGCCTCCCTATATAAACGAGCACTCTCTGCATAATTAAGAAAACATATAGTTTAAAAAACCTTCTACATGCAATTTCATACAATATTTCATATAAATTAAGCCATGTACAAATTTCTAAATCGGTTTTGATATATATTTTCTCGAAAGACTTGACCCTCAGCTGCCGTTTTATTATTTGTCGTAATGCGTCATCGCTGAATTTTACAAGTGCCATCCTGTCTGCGATGTGACGCACGCGGTGTTTCCATACCTTTTTATTTTAAAATTCTATAAAATCAGAGGTCCAAACTGCTGCCGCATCAGGTAACAGAGTACAATGGTTTAAAACGTGTTAGTGCGGCATCAGTCCAAATTAACTGATCACGATAAATGGATCCAGTACAATCAGGTTTTACAACGATTCCTTCATTTCACAAACCAGGCGCGGCAGCCAATCAAAATACCTATTGAAACAACCAGTGACAGCCTATCAAATGCCGTTATTTTATCTACACTTCCCAAAACTTTTAAGAAAAAAGCTGAAGTTTTCCTACGCATTTTGAGTACCTCAAGCGATGTGAGCTGGGATCACAAGGGTACCGTTACTATAAAGGGTGAAATTTTACCGGCGTCTAACATAGTCGATTTAATTCACGACACTCTGCGGCCTCGAAAAACTATTAATCCACCCGGACGCCTACAGTTTGCTGATTACATCAAAGACCTTAACGTTGCTAATGTGCTGCTAGCTAAACCTAAACAGCAAAAGAAGCCAACCCCGACTGGTACTACAGGAAAAACCGAAATGGAAACTGATAACTGCGAGTCCGATTTAGAATATAAATTAAAAACACCAGCTACTCATCCAAGTCCACATCAAAAAGGTTCAGTCAGAAGAACGCCGATAAGGAAACGCCTCCAAAAAAGGGCCGTTAGAAAAACGCCTCTAAGGCAGATGTCATCAACACCAAAAACGAAGGGAATTCTAGATTGGGTGCATCTTAAACTTTAAAATTACACAATGAAATTCTGATTTTATTACTTACAGCCTTTTTAATTTGAAATGTCGTGCACCTCAAACTACAGTTTTGTAAATTGCTAGCGAATTTTTAGAAAATAAGACATTCTGCTGTACATTTATATTTATATTATTAAGTATTATACGAAATAAGAACAATATATTTGTTTATTACAAAAGTGTTTGTGTTTTTTATTTCTACTCTGCTTTTGTTTTTTCTCGAATCTGCAATAATTACAAAGTCTAAAGCTAAATTATTAGTATTTGCAGTTATTTTACAGTTACAAAGTGTAAAATTTCAAAAAATCAATCTACGATTTCATAATGGCGTGATATAATCTAAAAAATTGTGATTTCTTTTAATTTTGGGCGATACATTTTATAGAAAAGTGTAAAACATTTGCAAATTTTTCAACAAAATTGTGTGTTTTATTCAAGTTTATGTTAATTTGTGATCAACATACATATATTTCCATCAAAAGTACAAGAATTTTTGAATTTTGTTTCTCGAAATGCTTGTGGTAAAAGATTTTTTCAACGAAATTGCTATTTCTTTTAATTTTGAGTGATGCATTTTATAAAAAGTGTAAAACATTTGCAAAATTATGCATAGTTTATGTAACATGATGTCGATTTTTGTGAAAATTTATGTGGGATGGCTTGTAATTGCGTGATTTTTGTTCAATTTTCATCGTGTGTTGAATAAAATATCGTTTTTTGTATAATTTCAAGTGATATGAAGTCAGTTTTTGTATAATTTATGTGACATGATGTCGATTTTTGTGTAAATTTATGTGATATGATGTGTGATTGCGTGATTTTTGTTCAATTTTCATCGTGTGTTGAATAAAAATATCGTATTTTGTATAATTTCAAGTGACGTGATGACAGTTTTTGTATAATTTATGTGACATGATGTCGATATTTGCAAAAATTTATGTGAGATGCTGCATGATTGCGTAATTTTATTCAAATTTTTGTTACTTTGGGGGTCAACACATACGTCTTTTCGTAATTTTTGCGTGTTTCTATTCAAATTTATTTTCATTTGTCGTCAACACAGACGTATTTTCGTAAAATTTTACTATTTTTCAATGAAAGTTGTATAAAAATATTGTTTTTTGTCGTTTTTGCAGAATTTAATGTGACAAGATGCCGATTTTTATAAATTTTTATGGGAGATGCTGTCGCTTTTCTAAAATTTTAAACGAAATGCTTTGGAAATTGCATGTTTTTATTCAAATATTAGTAATTGAAGCTATTTTTTCACATACAAAGTATCGAAAATTCATATAAATTGAACTACGATTTCATAATTGTGTGATGTACTTTAAAAAATTAAAGTTTATTTGTTAAACGTTTGCAAAATTATGCTTAGAAATAACTCTTAAAAACTTTTTTACATCATTTTTTCGGTACTATAAAGTCGCTTTGTAAAGATTTTCAACGAAATTGTGCGTTTTTATTCAAATTTTTGTTACTTTGGGGATCAACACATACGTCTTTTCTTAATGTTTGCGTATTTTTATTCAAATTTATTTTCATTGGTCGTCAACACAGACGTATTTTCGTAAAATTTTACTATTTTTTCAATGAAAGTTGTATAAAAATATTGTTTTTTGTCGTTTTTGCAGAATTTAATGTGACAAGATGCCGATTTTTATAAATAAATTTTCTACGTATTTTCGTAATTTTGCGTGCTTTTATTCAAATTTATTTTAATTTGTCGCCAACACATACGTCTTTTCGTAAATTTTTTACAAGAAAAAATGGTTTGACTTATATTTTTACAAGTATCCCTTGTCTTATTTGCAAACGATATTGAAAAGCTATTTTTTTTTCAACGAAATTGTCTGTTTTTATTCAAATTTATGGGGGACAACCATTCTTATACAATAAGATTCGGATATCTTCGGAACACGCTAGCTGAAAGCAACGCACCACCCTTTCTTACCTATATAAGTAAGAAAAAGATAGCCATACAAAAAATTATATTAGTAGGCATGTTTAGTTGACAAATGTCATAATTAAAATTAGTCAAGCCTTCTCCAATACTTGCTACTATGTTTATCTCTTTCTTTACGTATATCTTCTTGTTCATGTTATCTTATTGCTGATATATATAATTGTGACCGACAGGCAACGATCTGTTAGGCCATTTGAGGATGACGAAATAGAAAGTTCTGCAGAGTCGGTGATATCATAGCAAATTCTATTGCGAATAATTACGCATTTTATGTTTATCTCTTTCTTATTCAAGCAATACGTATTATCAGTATTTCAGGAATATACTAAAATAAAATTTGTAACTCGTTTTATATTACGATCTGCCTTTAGCTCTTATCGCCCATTTAATTTTTAAACTAGCTGTTGTAATTTATAAGCGGCTAAAACTCAGTCGAAAATAACATTTTAAAATTTATTTATAATATGAATATGGAAGTGTAATGTGAGAACAGCTAAGTGGTACAATGTTCAAACCTTTAAAACCAAACAAAACACAGGCACCGACCTGTTTTAAAAAGGGAACTTAGACGGAAATTTCCAATCGTAGGTAGGGACAATGAGTATCTCGTTAATCCAGCCATATAGCAGGCACAAATTATAAAATAATTAATAAGCTGTTACAAATCTAATTTTTTTTAAAATTGCATCTACCTTTAATCACATCAAGCTGCACATTTCAGTTCTTAAAATTTAAATTTTCGAAAAAATAAGTTGTTTAAAATTCGAGCGGCGTGATGACAGAGCTGCGAAATGGCGTTTCGTTCAAATCCTATATATTCAACAGACCTCGATAGCTCAACGGTAGGGTCCTGAGGCTGTTGGCCAGAAAACTAGGGTTCGAATCCCACTTGGGCCCGACGCAAATAGCTTTTTTTAAATATAAATAGTCCTTCTGTGAATGCACGAGAGAGACAGCCAAGGGGGCAGAAGAGTGAGAGAGAGAGATCTACCAGTTTGAAATTAAAATATTTCCGCGAAAATTCAAAATTAAAAACGACTACAGTGCGAAGTGCGCACGCAGAAAACAAAGATGGACGACACACCGCAAAGTTTAAATTCAAAAACTGGGGCTTAGAAAAAATCTGAAAAAAATTTCAAATTCAAATATTCGCGCCAGAAAACCAAGATGGCCGCCTAAGTCCGACGCGTAATTTTAATCGGAAGCTAATGCGTAATTTAATCAGTAGCACATGTGAAAATTAATTAGATCAAACCGCGAAATTAATTAGATCAAACCGCGAAATTAATTGGGTCAATCCGCGAATTAAAATTAAAACCGCGAAATCCGCGAATAAAACCGCGAATTACACCGCGAATCAAAATTTGATTGACAGCTATCAAAAACAAGGTGCATCTATTCTACTAACGGATAAGTAGTATTTCGCATTCTAGATACAAAAATAAGTTGCTTTTGTCGCCCTTCGGCAGAAAAAGTAATGTATAGTAACGTTTTGACAAAAAAGTATCAGTTTAATGCTGTGGAAAATATTATTAAATTTAACTTTCTTTGACGCTTAACGAAAAAAGTGATACTGATATAAAGAAAAACAAATGTATATTTTTTACATAATGCTTATTGAATATTCATGGATGAAAAAGGCAATAGTCCTGAATTTTCCGCAGTCAATTTCTCTTTATTTGAAATAATCTGTTCTGTTTTACTGACGTCTCTTTCTGAGGCAACAGTAAATATATAATCTGATACTACTGCTTTCAGTGTATTTAAATTTGTTTAAGGTAAGTTATCAGTTATAAATATCGGATATAGAATAGTATACCAAACAGTCATTGGTAATTTTTGAAAATGTATATCACATGAAATTTCTAACCAAAACATTGGTTTTCATGTATAAATGCGATTGTTAAGTATACCTACAGTGTGTTCTAGAAACAAGTTGCCATAAAAATTAAGTTTTGATCCATAATTTAATCTGAGATTAATAATTTACACTTCTTATTCTTCTTTCACTATGCCGTTATGTCCTTTCAGGCGTAGGGTTTGGATTCTCTTATCCATTTTTTCCATTTCTGTCTGGATTTGGCCAGTATTCTCATCTCTTCCTCTGGTTTTCCTCTCTTTATTCCTATTTCGTTTATCCTTCCTATCCATGTTTTCTTGGGTCTACCTCTCTTTTTCTTATAGTTTGATTTTGCTAATATTACTTTTTTGGTTAGTCTGTTCTGGTTCATCCTTAGGATGTGGCCGTACCAGCCCAGCTGTCTGTTTTCTATTTTCTTCATTATTGGTTCCTGTTCCAGGGTGTTTCTGATGTCCTCACTTCTGATTCTGTCAAATTTAGTGACATCCGATATTTTTCTGAGGTACATCAATTCACCAGCGTTTAGGGGGGGATTCATGTTTCTTTTGCAAAGTCCAAGATTCACAGCCGTATGTAATAGTTGGAAGCGTAATGGTGTTACATACTCTAAATTTTGTATACTTGTCTATTACTTTCTTTCCTAGTATCGTTCTGTTAATACTGTAGTATATTCTTGTTGATTTTTTTAGTTTGTTGTTTATATCCATATCTGAATTCCCGTTACTAGTTATTATATTGCCCAGGTATTCGAAACAGTTAACTTCTTCCAAAAGAGTTTAAGAGAAAATCACCAAATCAACTTTCTCAACATGTTTGATAATCATCAAATATTTTTATTTTGTCATTACCGAAATCCTAGAGGACCTGGGAGTGAATACAAAACTCGCAAAGGTTTGCGGAAAGTTCGTTCTCCACATTTCGTTCTCCACATTTCGTACCCCACATTTAGTTCCCGGAATATTTCGTCTCCCCACATCTCGTACCCGGAAACTTCGTTCCCGATCGAGCTCAATTTGTCTCCTAGATTACCGGGTGTTGAAAAACGAGCGCAGCGATCGGAATGCAGTTAGAAAAATAAAAGATATTTTAATTAATTTAATTATTATAATAAACTTATAAGAACAGTATGTCCCCGGATTGAGTTTACAAGAGGGAATTAGGTAAATTTTATTTTTAGTTTGACATAAAAATGTTATGGGAATTAAAATTCCCGTTTGGTTTGTAGAGAATTTTGAGAAAGTTTTCAGTTTTTCAAAAACAAGTCGGCCTTGACAGTTAAACTACCCTTATTGTTCATAATACGGCAAAATATTAGTACGAAAGGTTGTTCAGAATGAGAAATTATGGCCGTATACAAGATATAAGGAAGATACTTAGATTAAACCGATATTTTTAATAAATACAATTTATTTTGTTCTTATAAATTTATTATAAAAAATAAATTAATTAAAATATCTTTCATTATATAACTGTATTTCGATCGCTGCACCCGTTTTTCAACACCCTGTAATCTAGGAGAAAAATTGAGCTCGCTCGGGAACGAAGTTTCCGGGTACGAGCTGTAGAGAGACGAAATATCCTGGGAACGAAATGTGAGGTATGAAATGTGGGAACGAAATGTGGGGAACGAACTTTCCGTATCCCATACAAGTAACATCTAACGTTTGACAAGAAAATGTAAATTCTTAAACTTTCCTTAGTCATAGGGAGGCGCCAAATTATAGCTAATGATCTGGGGTCTCCCTTACAAAAAGGTTGAGGACCACTAGTTTAACGTAATTGATATCTAAGGAATTTCAGGCTTTCCTTCCCCCATATAGTTTAAAGCTTTGATCTAAGTAACCTTGTTTTAAAAATTAAATTAAATGTTTCTAGTAACTTAGTCACCCGGTAGAAACATATGTAGTACAGCCTGAAGAACTTTTCTGAAAACATTTTTCTGCAATGTCAACGGATTAGGTACTTTACTTTGCCAAAAATCTATAATATTGGCCCTCCTAATTTACCGAAATCCAAAAGATACCGAACCTTCGTGCCTATTCCCAAGAAATCTGGAAAAACGTGTGATGATGGCAGACTCATCAGCTGAATAAGCAGTATCACTAAAGTATATACAGCAAATGTGAACAAGGTAGTTTAAAAAATGCCCTTGGCACTGGAGAAGCCATTTTTGCATTACAGGTTTTAGTTCAGCGATGTAGAGACGTATATCACGATATCTATTTGTGTTTCTTGGATTATTCTAAGGCCTTTCATCGGGTGAAACACTCTAAACTGATCAACATTCTCAAATAAGTTGGTACAGATAGCAAGAATGTTGTTAGGGTGATATCGAATCTGATATCAGAAGGGGGTACCCCAGCGACGTGTACTTTCACCTAGAAACATTTTTCAAGAGGCACTGGAACATGCCAAAAGTGGAGTAAAAATAAATGTCAAAATAATCAATAATGTAACAGTTGTTGCTGACACCGTCGTAATTGCAAGTATTATTGAAGAATTGCAAAACATGCCAAATAACATCAATTCCGTCAGTAAGGGATTTGAATTAAATTTGCGCTACAGAAACGAAATACACGATCGTCAACAAATATCCCCCCCTCTACCATAATTACACTAAACAATAAACCCAAGCAGCGCGTTGAGAATTGTAGCTACATGGATACTATAGGAAACGAAACTGGAAACAAGCTGTAGAAATCCACAGACGTATTGAAAAAGCACGAGTAGCATTTATAAAATTCAGAAATTTGTTTGTAGTCAAAGATTTGGGTGTGTCTCTAAAAATTCTAATGTGCCATCATCAATTTTATCCTCTTACCTCCTTCTCTGATTCTTCGTCAGTGCAACAAAGAGCAAAGATCCAGCTTTTCAGTCACCATTTAGTATTCCTTTCCTCATATATTATCATTTAGCTCTTGTCGTAGTTTCCCAAGCTTTTTTCTTGGACACGTTAATGGATGTCTTTAAGATCAGTGTCTTTTCTTTGTATAACTGCCTTAACTCCATCTGTTCTTTTTTCACATGATGGTTACCGTTGATTCTCGTAATCGGGAATTTGACCTTCGGACACAACCGCTATTTTGTTGTTCCACTAGTAAACGAGATTTTTACTGACGTTGTTCTTTCGCTACGTACAGTATTTGTTGAGGAAAAAGTCGTTCTGCTACATCCACTCTGCATGCCCCTCAGCTCTTCGACTGGAAAGCCTCACCGGTAAGGTTTAGCAATAAATTTTTTCCCTGTGAGGATTACTTTAATTCTGAATATGATCGCTCGCCAAAGCTTGTGTAAATATTGTTAAAATCATCCAATGGTTATGTTGGGTGATATGTAACAGGAACAGGTCGTCAGTTTTTTCCTGAAAGCCAGTATATATCCTTATGAGCATTTAGAATCTAGTTACTATTATTTGGTATCTGCTTTTATCTTAAATCCATTTGCCGCTGATTGTTCCCATGTCATTGTTCGGCTCTGATAGTAGACTATATCAAGGTGGTCTATATTGTTTTATACCATGACACTGTCTCTGATACTAGGTAATACTAGGATACACTAAGTTTAGAAATATTAAATATATTTAACGTTAAAAGCTATTTTAACAAGGCAGTTGACATCAGTTGCAAAAAGTGAAGTGTTGCGCACCAAGCTGCAAGTCAAATTACGCTTCACCAGTATTGTTCTATACATTAGCGGGCTCGAATTTGCATCGAATGAAATAGTGCTACAAACGAGAAAAATGGAACTTTGTTTTAATATTTGCCAGAGTATTATTCTGTCGATACTTTAATTTTATATTTAAGTTGATATTGCAAAGTTGGCTTCTCTTAACGGCAGGTAAAGATTTATGCTAAAATATGGTCAACGTTAAGTGGAGTACCAGCTTATTATTTATCCATTTTCTGTTTACTTGGTCAAAGTCTGTACCTACCTCTTCCTAATTTTTTTAAGTTACGAGAAGGGAAACAGAGATCATCAGCATTCTTTTATGAATAACCAAATTTAAGCTTGATTTAAATCAAAAGGGTGGTGTACCTACCTATATCAATTAGGAATTTCCTTTAAATCGAATATTACAGGAAAGGGACCTACTACTATATAAATAGCACGGATTTTATAGTATATTTTCAAGTCAGGTGAAAATCCTGTGTTTCCTTTACGAATTCAGACCGCTAGTTCTTGTAGACCGCAGTTCAAATCCTGCGCCTGCTTGCAATCGCTTTTCCCTGGGCCAGTATAGTCTGTGTCGATCCTACGGCGCGGCTGTCCGTTGCTTTGCGCAAAAGTTGCTTCCGGAAAACGGCTTTAGAATGAATCCGTTGTGTGAGTGGAAGAGAGAGCGTGAACGTATTTTCCTCACACCCCTTGACCCCTGCCGTTTAGTCAGACAGTTGGACACATGTTCGTGCAGCTGTACATTTTACGGAGCGCACTAGCGTCCTGCCCGTGCGTCTCCACCCTCCATTTTAGTAGGGTTTTTTCTTTCCTTGTGGCAGTAGACCATACGTAGCCAAGCGGAGTTGTTCTGTGCAAGCGGCCTTCGCGGTTCCAGCCGTTGGAGCCAGCTATTTGTGATTCGGATTTTAACTGTCGGGCATTGCAGTAGTGCACCAAGTGTCGAAGACGCGATGATAACCCGTCGAAGAAGGTGATCGTACGTTTCGGACCAGTATAAATGTTGTTGTTACATCATGTCGTCGCATAATTTATGCCTTAACAGTTGTGTTACGATTTTCAAAAGAAACCGGCTCGAACATATCTAAGTTTTGTGGCGGGGTACAAATTCTCGTTACGTGCTCCCGCCGTACTTGCTTATCCAACGTTCTCTATGGTATCGTTATCATTGTAAGTACCCTTACCCCGGGGCACCTTCCTGAAAGCAAACTTTTCGCATTTTGCCATAACTGGCTACCGACGTTGTCCATTTTGACCCCTGCCTCAGCGTTCCTGAAAGACGGCTTTCCAACTGGACATCAACACCAATCTCGTTGCTTAACTAGCAGGTTTTGTCCAATTAGTTGTAATGTAGTGTACGTTAGAATAGAGAGCGTAGCGTTCCGTTTCACAGTGCGCGGAGTGACGCCATACCCGTAATCAAACGCTCTAATTTTGTATTGGGCGCTTACGTCTTAAATATTACCACGTTGTAACTGGCACGTCGGAGTTCAGGTTTTTCATTATATATTAGTTTATGGCGCACCCCCTTCTTCCTCTGCTCGCCCGCCATTGCTGGTTAAATTGGGCATTTTATTGTTTCTTCCTTTTGCCCGATGGTTCTGCAAATATAACATGACCTTTTGTTTGAACAGTCTTTTAATTTATGGCCTGTTTCGACACAGTTGTGGAAAGTCTCTCGCTTCTGTTTGCATCTATTCCACCCTCCGCTTATTAGTCTCTTCGTCAGTAAGTGTTTAATCGTATTTCCGTGGTCATCGGAAATGCGTTTCCAATTCGTTTTTCTTGTTAGGTATTTATTGAGAATAATGTGTACCTTCTTATTGGCTAATTACCAGGTTATAGTGGCATCAGACGAAAACGACTTCAGAAATATAATGCGAAGGATACGAGAAGGATATAGGAAACGTTCTAGTATTAAATTGATAAAATAAAAAACCTATTACAGTTAAATATCCATGGAAAAATTAGTACTATTAGAATACCGCAAAGAAACCACAAAAAATATAACGATAAATAACCTTAAGCCGCGACACGCTTGCAAGCGCGGGGATGGAGTATGGGCGAGTGCGCATAAAAACAGCAATTATCATTCGCATTCCAGTGCTCTAACTATTTAGAATATTTACAGCGCCATAAATACGCGTAATGAATTCAACGAGATTTAGATGTCAGTTCTTTAATCTGATCTCGTCGCGCCATATAATATTTAAAGGAAATGCCGCCGCTAAATCCTCCGCCACATTCGTTTTGGTTTTTCGCGTTAAAACGCGCCCGGGAGAGCTAGAAACTCGGCGAGTAAATTACAATTTAACGCAGTATTGATAGCTGCAAGTCGAGCTTTGGCGGAGGAACGGCGAATTTATGGGCGATAAATAGCCGCGAGACCATAATTTCGTTACCATTCATTGAGTGCATAATTACGTCAAACTTAAATTACATTGTCACCCACTGCACGTGTAATAATGAACGCTGACAGTTTTATAACTTGCTCCCATATTAAATTCTTCGGTAGCGGAATGATGTATGATTATAATTATACGTGTCCCTACCTACGGATCAAGACTTGATGTATGATCAGACCGACCTGTTTCTGCAAAATACCGCTCTTAAAACGCCCTTTGTATGTTCCCCAAGTATAAATTAATTAAAATAACCGGTAGGTGCATAAATCGCCATTCCGTTGACTGACGGGTAAACTGTTTAGCATTGGGTTTTTTTGTATACTCGATCAACATCAGGTTTTTTTAATTTATCAACTAGTAATATTAAATTAGTCATTGCGTTTAAGAAAGAGCTTTACAAGCAAACGTGGATTGCCTGCTTAAATAATAAGGTAGGTAGATAAAGAATCTAAGAGGCTGAGTCTTCTTCTATCTCTATACACTTATTCTAGAGATTCTCAAAGGCGTTTTTCGCTACCCTTACAGGCTGATTCGTCCAACTCCTCAAAATAGGCGTTTGTGGCGGAGGCGTACTTTTTACCAGCGTGAAACCTTTTCAGGTTCGGAAACAAACTACATATAGCCCGATGGGGTTAAGTCTGGCGAGTAGGCTGTATGGGGTAGCAATTCGAAGCTCGGTTACTGAATCTTAACCATCGCAATAACAGACTTGTAGCAGGTCA
Source organism: Agriotes lineatus (assembly GCA_940337035.1). NCBI lineage: Eukaryota > Metazoa > Arthropoda > Insecta > Coleoptera > Elateridae > Agriotes > Agriotes lineatus. The sequence goes on from OW679197.1 coordinate 16,250,144, forward strand.
TTATCCTGACTTTTCTCATCACTAATAACGGTCGTTTCTCACGAATTTTCTGGTTTTCTAAATAATCGAAAAAAAAAATCTTTTGCGTCCCAATCCCAAAATACTGTCGCCGTAAAGACAAGAACTGGTTTGCCTCTCGCTGTCCACTGTCTTGATTGTTGCTTGGTCTCCGGTGTGTAATGATGAATTTAAGTCTCATCCACGGTAACGAATAAGCGCAAAAAGTTCGTCAGATCGCGCTTGAACAACGCCAGGATTTGGTGATACGATTGCGTGTTTGCTCTGGTGTGAGCAATCGCTGTGTCCATTACGCAGATAGCTTTCTCATGCCCAAAATTTCGAATAATATGTGTTGTATTCGCTCTTTCGATTTGCGAAACTTTTATTTCGGTTGGGGATAAACCCTTAATGCTGGAGTATTATATCACGGAGCGTACTTTGATTTTCGCCATTTGTTAAAAAAAGCAAAATTTAGTCAATGCAGTATGCCGTTAATTGCAAACTACTTCATATATCTTTTTACAGGTGATCTCTTTAGATTAGTTTTGTTCAAACTAACGTTTGACCAGCAAATAGACAATTGTATACAGTTTTTTAAAATTAAATTAAATTAAACGGAAATCAATTAAGCCGTAAAACCAGTTCATAATATGTAATACATAAGCTATATTTACGCAACGTTCAGCATTGGTGTTATATAACCAGGCCAAGTTGCAATGTATTGTTTCAAGCTAGTAGCTTTTGTAGACGTTTGTTTTCAACGTACGTCAAGTAAATCTCTTTAGTCACCATATCGACTAAAATAAGCAAAACATGACCCAAAAAGTTTGTATATAAGCAGTGTATGCTTTGGTGAATCTTTAATATATGTACAGTGTGGTCCATTAAGTGTGCAACAAATGGGAAATTTTTTTATTAGTGGTACAATCGAAATTTAAATACCGCCAAAAGTTAGTGCATGTTCGATAACCATATCAGATGCCCTTAGAATGGCTTCAGGTCAAACAATATACAGGGCAGGACAAAAAATATGAAATTCGTTCAAGAACAAAGTTGCCTTATTTAAAAAAATATAGCAAAATTTTATTAAGAAAAGTTGTTTAGAATTAAAAGTTATGCTCAAATACAAAGTCACGGCCTCCTATTCGAATTTTGATTCTTTTTTGGAAAATTGTGTATTACCCCCGTATGATACATATTTTTATTATTTTGATTTTATATGTATTTAAAGTAGCCACAACCACATCCTTTTTATATAACTTTTAGCAACTTGAAGCATATTTGTAAAATTTACTTGGATTTATATTTTTTTAGGTAAGCGTCCACTTCATGTTTGTTGCAACGATATTTAACAGAACTTTAGAATTTCGCAAATATTCTTCTTAACAAGGCAAATGCTTTACTAATAATAATTTACATATGAAAAACTCTTAATAAAATCAGAATAATAAAAATATGTATCATACGGGGATAATACAAAATTTTACAAAAAAAGAATCAAAATTCGAATAGGAGGCCGTGACTTTGTATTTGAGCATAACTTTTGATTCTAAACAACTTTTCTCAATAAAATTTTGCTATATTTTTTTAAATAAGGCAACTTTGTTCTTGAACCAATTTCATATTTTTTGTCCTGCCCTGTATATTGTTTGACTTGAAGCCATTCTAAGGGCATCTGATATGGTTATCGAACATGCACTAACTTTTGGCGGTATTTAAATTTCGGTTTTACAACTAATAAAAAAATGTCCCATTTGTTGCACACTTAATGGACCACACTGTATATATATTTATTATATAACATTGAGGTGTATTCATTTGTGAGCTGACGTAGACTACAAATATCTCAAGGGGTAGTTGAGCCTGGCTAGTCCATTTATATCTTACCCTACAATCCTTCATTCACCTGATCCTATAAATCTACAAGTTACATTTCTGACGTGCTACCTGAACAAGTGCAAGAAATCGAAGGAATTACACAAATTTAAGGAAGACCGCAGACAAGTTTCTCCAATTGTGATCTAACAATGCACTCCAACATGTATTCATGAACAGGTAGAATATTTGCTGACCGATTGTATTTACATTTTATAGAATTTTTTAATTTCGTAATTGGTACTGTTAAGGAATTTTAATAATTTTCTTTTTTGGATGGTTGGTTGGGTTTTGTGCTTTTTACTGCTCTCGCCTAAAAGACGAAGGAAGTATTGTAATCGCTAAAAAATCACCTTCTCAGATTTCTTCAGATCTTCACGTTTCAGGGCCTCTAGATGACGAAAAACAGGTTTTCTCAATTGCGTCTGTCTGTCTGTCTGCCTGTTGGCGGTATAACTAAAAAACTATTTTTTGGAGGATGACGATATTTTGCATGCAGATTATATGTTTACCTGGCATAAAACCAAGAAAATTTCAGACAAATATATATAGGGTGAGCACCTTAAAAAAGATGTGTTGTTTATTTTTGCGGTAACTTTGAAATAGATGGAAGTATTAATTTTCACATAGGTCAGGAATTACACTTGCCGAAAATAGGACTCAATAGATACAGGATAATGCCACAAAAGAGTCGAAACGTTTCAACAATAAGATCGTTCCGTTAAATAGAGACGCGCGCCGTACTCATTTCAATAGGTCTGGATGGTACAGTACGACTTATCGATGCGGTTACGATCGTTACGCAGATGCGGTGGAGGTCAAACCCCAGCGCAATACATTTTTTAAATTTCCAAATTGGTCTAATTCACGCGAGGGCGGTTCCGTGTAAACCCTTTTACAGATTTTTTTTAATTGTATTTTTACGGTTTGCAGAGGTCATACGTGTTAAAAGATATGTTTTAGTGTTTAGTGTGTTGGTTATTATTTTCATAAACATGTTATAGAGATGTGATAATAGGATTATCAGTCGGTAATGTTCTATTTGTTGGACGTTCCCTTTTTTACTTCCTTTTACAATAAAGAGAGATCGTGTATATAGTTTACTATTTACAGGACATCTAATTAAAACCAATGCGGTCTATATTGTTTCAGGCCATGACACTGGCTCTGATGCCAAATTTTCTGCTAGACCATTCCAGGGCACATTAAGTTTTAAAAACATTGAAATATATTTGAAGTTAAAAATCTATTTTGACAAGGCAGTTCACATCAGCTGTAAAAATGCCTTTGAAGTGTTGTCTACTAAGCTTCAAATCGAATTACGATTCATCAGTTGCTCCATATATTAATAGCATCTTTAACTTTCCATCAAATGAAACAGCGGTAATAAAATGAAAACAAGTTTTATATTTAGAGGACTGGTAGATTGGGAAGACTAGTGTTGTTTGTAAAAAACAGTACTTATAAAAGCGGATAAAGGGTGATAAAAGAAAAGACTTGTTCTGACTGCAATAGAACTAGTTTCCAAGCAGGATTGTCAGCTTGTAGAAATTACTGTTTTAGATGAAGTCAAAAATTTGTAGTGGTTTACTTGCATTGGAAAATTTGGCACCTACCCATTAGGAATTGTTTTTAAAACGAATGTTAGGTATTATAAAGTGATGCCCTACGGTGTAATTAATAACGATTTGAATAGTTGTTTATGTATTAAGGGTATAGTCAATAGATTATAGCACGAGGGAATGTATAAAGCGCGACTCGAAGAGGAAGGTTTCAATTTTTCGGGGGTATGAACCAGCCCTTCGCCAACGGAAACCCACCTCTGTTGATTCTGGACACGGTACTGTCAACGGCTGTACATTATTCGAAGTGTTGGCACCAACATCTAAACTGGAATGTTTATCGAAAGCCGATATTTGCAATTGACAGGATGTATTCCCCTCGCATGGGGAGTAACAGTAAAAAAAGGTCATTCTTCGCGAAACTATCCAAACGTTATTAATGGCAGCGGAAGTCGCCACATATTTTCGGACGCTTTTCCTATTCGAAATCAGCGCTACTATTTTAAGTTGCACTGAAGCTTACAGAACTATATGAACAGGGCCAGTGTAGCCCTAAATAAACGAGTCCTAAGTAAATTTGAGGCAAAACCAAATTACCGACTTAATGTATCGTATAGCAAACCTCAGCTGGCAATGGGTGGAATATTACAGGATGATACGAGATGGACGAGAAAATTATACACTGACGACCTAGAGTAACGAAATGAAATTGCCCCTAGATGACTTCGGGGAAGAAATGTTACCAAAAAGCGAAAAATAGAAAATATTGAAAGACTTTGAAAAGCCTACGCCCAGGAGTGGAGCGATATGGACTGACAAGAAGAAAAACAAGAACTAATTTCCACGAGCGGCGTTAAAAATAGAAACTAACGTAACATTTTATGTTGTAGTTGTACTGCTTTTACTGCTATTACTTAGAACTATAAACAAAGCGTGGACGGAGAAGAAAATTCCTGCTGATTGGGAAGTAGCGGTGATTCTACCCATTTACAAAAAGGGAGATAGTAGGAAGACAGAACTATAGAGGAATATCACTACTTAGCGTACCTGGGATGATTTATGAACGAATCCTTGAGGCTAGATTGAGAAATCAAGTAGAACACCTACTGGAAGAGTCACAGTGCGGGTTTAGGCCGGGTCGTGGTACCAGTGATTTAATATTTAGTATGCGTCAGCTATCAGAGAAAACTATAGCGTATGATCAAAAGTGTTACTGCTGTTTCATAGACTTGGTTAAAGCATTTGGCCGAATAAAGAGAGAGGAAATATGGAAAGTTCTTGAAAAGCGAAAAGTAGATAACAGTTTAATAGGAAGCATTCAAAGTATGTACAAGTACGAACAATTATGAGACGAAGGAGTTTGAGACAGGACTGGGTATACGACAAGGTGGTACACTAAGCCCTCTTCTGTTTATTCTAATATTGGATGATGCGATCAAACAAGTTAAGACAGAAGTGAGAAAATGTCAAATAGGATATTATAAAATGGAACCAATCTTCTTGACAGAATTGGCCTACGCGGGTGATATGCTTATAGTAGCCAAAACTGAGGAAGATCTGCAACACAATCTAGAGTTATGGGATAGGGCACTTAAGGACAGAAACATGGAGATCAGTGCAGAGAAAACCAAAACTATGTTAATAGCAAGAGAGCAGGAAGAAATAGAAATAGTACTGAGGGGAAGACTATTAGAACGGGTGAGCAGTTTCAAGTATTTAGGGGCAACTATAAGTGCAGATGGAAAGATTGAAGGAGAAATTAATAACCGAATAAAGGCTACCTATAGACTGTACTACGCAATGAGCGATGGCTTTATTAACAAAAAAGAAATTTCCAAAGAAACAAAAAAGAGTATCGACAAGACAATATACATACCCACTCGTATATATAGCAGCGAAACATGGGTGATAAATGAAAAACAAAAAAGCCGGCTACAAGCAATGGAAATGAAATTCCTCAGAAGAATCCAAGGAGTGACAAGGGCAGACCGGTTAAGAAATGACGTAATAAGGCAAGATTTGGACTTAAAGTCTGTAAAACAAATTACAGAAGAAAACCAACTGAGATGATTTGGCCACATAATCCGGATGCAAGACCAGAGCTGTGCAAAAAGAATATGGAAGGCCAGGGTAGTAGCAAGAAGACCAAGGGGAAGGCCCAGGATCAGCTGGAACAAGGAAATAAAAAAACACATACAAGTAAGAGGATCACACTGGCAAGAGGCCAATGAAATAGCCAGGGACAGGAAAAAGTGGAGAGCATTTACAAAATCCCAACCCCTACCTCGACACCAGTAATGGTACAAGAGGTCACTGGATTAAGTGTAAGTGTAAGTTGTACTGCAACCGGCACGCATATGTTTAGCAGTTAGCGAGAACAATTTTTTTATTTTAACCTACGACCACAATCGCCGAGGCGGACGAGCTAGATTAAATAATCGAGCAAAGATATAGTAATGCCACCGATGTTCCTCTTCTTTCCAAAAAGTAATTGAGGTTTATAAGAGAATCAAAAGAACACGGTAACTCAACGTCGAAACCACGCCAGAGGCGCAACTCTTCTGTGTTTCTGAGTTTAATTTAACGTTTATCAATCGTGTTTCCTAAAAACCCACACTAATTTTTCTCAAAACGAATATACGAAGGAAGTCAGATGGTGTTTGATTAGATTAGATCATTTAATTCAACTAATAAAGAATTCGTTTCTCTTGACGTTGACGGTTGTTCGGTGTTATCTGCCAATATCACAGTTAGTTTGGTTAAGATTCATTTAAATTAATAACGAAAAATGAAAATGAAACTACTGGGCCGAATATAACCGCGAGGAATTTTCAATCAAACTGACACGAGTGGTTTCAACAAAAAGTTTAGTTTATATGGTCAGATTCATTCACAGTTCAAGTATTTCATAAATACACTAACGCAACTCAGAAAAATATTTAATTAAAAATAAATTTAAATTCTTATTAAAAGCAAAATCCGATATCGTTTCTATGAGAAGCTGGAAAAATTATAATCACAATTTAAGCGCTGTAAAGCCGTGTATTTTCCGCCAATTCCACGCTCCCGGTTGGTTCAATTTCTAATGAATGAAATAAACAACGAAGTATAATGTATTATCATTAAAGCAGGTAGAGGAACTAGATGCTTTCTTAGAATTGGTTTCGCGTGCAGTAACAATGTGATGACTCTACTTTATGAATGATTAACAAATAAGTTCATTGCTTAGCTTCTATAGCTGTAATTTGAATTACACCGCAATCATTTTTTGCAGAAATGTGTTGAACTGTCAGATGCGAATTCACACAAGTAATTAATTACACCGTTCACCAAAAGCAAAAGTGTTTCTATTGATGTAAATAAATTCAGGGATAACAATTATACAGGGTGACCCAAACAGAATGAGACACCGATTGGTCATACATTCCTTAGGTTATAATAAACCGATTAAACCTAATATACCTTAGTACAAAGTTCCTTCAGTAAGAATGTATAGGGACCTGGAAGTTCAATTGTATACTTTTTTTAAATTTTTATACTAATTGCCACATAGGTTATCACTGAAGTTGAGATTTTTATCACGAATGTGGATTTAGTTGCTGCAGACCGTAGGACCAAAGCAAATAAACCACATGAGGGATAAAAAAAAGGAAGTTCCAATGCCGTGGGGTACATTGTTTTTTTAAATCGAGAAATCGCGAAATTACAACATTTTAACAAAATTTTGTAGGTGACGTTAACGTCGGTTGACGTTTACCTATCACCCAGCCGCCTACAAAAAGTCGTAAAACAATAGATTACTTCACTGTCGATTTCCCGTATTTTACGATTTCGACGTTCTTCAATATGAAGAAATGTCGAATTTCATTTTGGCCAAATTTTGTAATGGTATTAGAAAAAATAGCACGCTGAATATGTTGTAATAGTATATTAAAATACAAGTTGCAGAAGGCATATATTCAAGCAGGAATTTGAAATTCCGAAACGAACAGCATAGCGGCGAGTTGAGGAACAACTGAGTACTTGAAGGATCTTCTGCAACGAGTGTTTTATACTATTTTTTCTATTTTGCCGCTTTATACCATTTTATAAATAAAAAATTTAAAAAAATTCTATTTTGCGTTTAGAATAACTCCATTCTAACACCCAAATGACGTAATTTCAGAGCGACTTATCCTAAGACTCAAATGACGTCATCGGGGTGCTAGAATGGAGTTGTTCTAAAAACGCAAAATAGGAAAAAGTAATTTTTTCATGTTCGCTTTGCTCGTAAATTAAATATTGAAAAACTCTCACTTTTCTTAACTTCTAGAACAATCTACTATTACATACGCCTAACGTGAGGTTGAATGATGAAAATATCTGACTTACCTAAGTATACAGGGTGCAGCATTGTTTGACAGCAGAATTCTATTTAGATTTTGTAAAGAACACTACATGGTGATTCAATTGGCGCAACTTGAGCATTTTTTTTTTGGCTTAGTGCAAAACTACTTTTTTTTATCCCTTTATACGAAAGTGACATTTTCTGTCACCTGTTAGGGGTTTCCTAGTCGGTTTCCAATGGCAGTGGGAGGGAATCTAATAGATTGACTCCCGTTGCCATTAGAAACGGGGGACAATGTGATTAATAATAAATCAACTAGCCTCCTGATTTTCATATTTAAATATTTTTGAATGCAGCTGAATACAATAGATAGTCTCATCATCAAATTTAAAAGTGTCATATGTATAACTCTGGACTAAAATGTCATTTACTCCCTTGCGTGATTACAATTGATTAGGTACTGTTCTGGCTAACGCTGGGAAATTAAACTACATCCATGGAAGGGAATGATACACCCTAGTAATACAAATAGCTATACAAAATGTGTTAGGTAACTTTTGCAATTTTAAAAACAAATATCAAATTGGTGCTGATCAGGGACTGTAGGCAGGTATCTGATAAACCTAGTTGAAAACAGCTGATTGAAATAAGAATTCGTACATCAGACACAAAAACAAAAGACATTTGCTCAAGCACGTAACTATGAAGTCATTTTTCCATTCAAGAGACCTTGATACCATGTTTCCAAAAATAGATTACATAAGGGCTGGTCATGGAAAAACAAGTAATGTCGACAGCAAGCTTTAGAGACAGCAATCTTTAGGATTTTCAATCACGATATCAGCGTATAATATAAACTTACGACAGCAGCAACAGTTATGACAGTTAACGAATTCTAAAGCTTGCTGTTGACATTACTTTTATATTCCTTATGTAATTTCTTTTTGAACACACCGTATAAGAAACGGGGGGAAATACGTATTTCATAAAATTACTGTCAACGCTCGACAAATAAATTTCTCAGGTTTCTTTCATATTTTTACTTCGAATTTCAAAATCTTAACATCTTTAATAATACCTATTAATTTTATCAAAATATTTATCAATACCTTTTGATTTTAAGTGTAGGGCAATAAAATATCTGCAATTACATAAATTGGGTCACTATGGACTAAAAAAAAAACTAAATGGAGTTTTGTCTAAAATCATTAAGAAGCCAGCACCCTGTATAACGTAAAGAACTAATGTTGGAGAAGGTGATCGGAATTATAAGTAAGTCACGGTTTTTATAAGACAATATTCCAGATTTTTAATAATAATCGAAGCTAACATGCCGCACCAGACCGTAATAGTGTGATAAGTACATCATTAATGTATGTGTGTGTAAGTTACAAACGAGTGCGTAGCACGAGTTATATAAGCACACAAGTATATTAATGATGCATCATTACACATGTATTGTACAAAATTTTATCTACAACCGCCCAAAATTAAGAAAAGTGCACTAAGAAACATGTTAGATCTGTAATTTTCAAAAATATTTTAGTAGGCAAATGTCATTATGTCATTCAATTGACACTACTTCAGTTAGGTAATGAAGCCATTACCAATTTACAAAATGTTCAATGCAAGAACGCGGTAAACTTATGCGGCGTTTTCAAATTGCATTAGTACCATACCCCATACTGCATTTTTGAGATAACCAGGCATGGAATTTTACAAATAGGCACATTTTATTTGTGTTTTACGCTGTTTAAATGTTGTTATCGAATTTTGACCGTTTACTGGAATTCCTCACCCAAAAACGTAATTTTCTTAACTTTACGCCCATTACACTTGCACGGCAGTATAACCCTATGCTAGTACATCTTTTAAAATAAGGAAATTGAAATGAATAAATTATTATTATAAACCAATATCGTCTAATGAAGCTATTTTAAATTAAATTTTTATCGTAGGTATTGTAATCTGCAATGTAATTACCGCAAATATAGTTTTCGTCTTCCACAATAAATATTAGCTTCACTATTACAACATATTTACATATCACACTTACATACACGCACCGATGCACTCTTTGTGCACGCGTCGTATAAAATGCCAATGTTGCTATTATTCGACTCGTCAGAGGAAACCATAAATTAGGCTTATATTGGTTCGGAAAGACCCTATTCCGATTTGCTTATTATGTAACTTAATACGACGTTATCGTGTTTATTGCGTTCTGGAGATTTAGTACCCAATGAAGTCAGTAATTAGATTGCCATAAAGTAATTCAAATAACGCGAGTAATTTCAATTACCACAGGTAATTCAAATACTTGTAAAGTAATTTAAATACTTTAGAGTAATTTAATTACACAAAAGTAATTGAGTAATTGAATGTAGTAATTAATTACTTTCAAAAAGTAATTTTCAAGTACTTTGTAACAAAAATGGCAATTCCCAATTACAATTACCGCATTTTGAAAAATAATTCAATTCCAAGGCAAAATATACGGTACCCCCCACCCAAGAAAAGCGCCCTTCCGTGCTTTCCAAGAATACTTCGATACTCAGCATCACTCCGTTTCGTTAATACAATGAAATGCTATGAACCAGTTATTTATAAAAAAAAAAAAAACAAAAACAAACAAAAATTTTTTTTTGCCGACGACCATAGCTCAAAAGTTGATGTTGCCTTCATTTTCGGAGGACCTATAGTATGAAAACGATCCAAGACTTCAGGAAGGTTCCTGGCGACCGGAATCGTGTACACATACGAACTAGGGTTTCCAGTCCCGGGATCCGGTCCCAGGACAGTCCCGGGATTCTACCACAAAAACCGAGTCCCGGGACCATAGCCAGCCCAGGCAAAGTCCCGGTACCATGTCAACATACGTGCGTATACTCGATATCAGAGAATTAGGAAGGGTATTCACCGGCGTCCCGGCGTATTATCATGCCTCTTGTACATTCTGCATTATTTGCGTTTTCCGTAACGCAGGAGAGGTATTGTTTTCGGTAGGTTAGAATTAAACCTGTGTGTTGCTTCAGCCACATTTGCATATCTTCTTCTATTTATGTATTTGTCTGTTTTTTTTGTTGGATTTAGATATGTGCGAAGAAGCTGAATAATTTATATTTTTGGGTTTTAAGTGTGTTCATTATTTGTCTGCTAAAGCATTACAATTAGAATGAATTCCGATTCGCAACCTACCTTCATTCTACATTTTAAAAAATAACGATTTGATGTCACTATGGCAACAGTTTTATATATTGAAGATAAACAATTGGCGAAATGTAAAGTGGGTTCCTACAAAATTATCACAAACAGAGACAGCTTGACGAAAAGATTACACCCGCACTTTGCAGTTCAAACAAAAGCAAAAGCGACAGACATTTTTAGTACCAGAAGAAAGCAATGAAGTTGTAGACGAGCCCCAACGCAAATTATCAGCACAGAAATACTTTATTTAACTTAAAACACTTGTTTTTCTTTGGAAATTTCATTCGGAAATTTCACCTGAACACTCTTTCTCTTTCGGGACCATTTTCGGGATCTTCGGGACTAGTCCCGGGACTTGAAATTTGGCTCGTAAGTCCCGAAAACACTTTAGGTCCCGGGACTTGGAAACCCTAATACGAACATACATCCCCCGCACAGCACGTTTAGGCACCCCCCAATACCAATTGACCTAGTGGGCTGGGATCTTCACCAAAAGATCCGCACCGCCGAGACGGAGATTTGGTATAGTGGGTTCATTAGTCGGTTGGCTCGAATTTTAGAGATATTTGACTCAGAGTGGTTTTCGATATGAGGGAATTTCAATACTTCGCACACTTCGTGTCGAAGTAATAAACAAAAAGGAATTTAATCAGCAATTTAATTACAAAGTAATTAATTACTGCCCAGCTCTGTTAGGACTCAAATATTTCCGAAAGGAAATGAGAGCCAGAGATGTGGAGTCTCAAAAGTGACACTCTCAAACGTAGGCTGCCTTTATATTAACTAAAAACTATCTACCTATCTACCCGTCTTACATTATCTGCTAAATCATTAGAACGAGACTCTTTGAAAATATTAGCTTCTGTTACTTATACTATCATTTCAGGTACAGCTTTGTATTCCATGTATAAAACAGTCTCAAAATACGCATGCATTAGTTGACGTTCTAGCCTCCATCTGAGTTAAATAAATCTAAACTTAAAGTTAATGCATTTATAATAAGTTCATAAACAGTTGCCGTGCAATGTTGAACTTTAAAAATTTCGAATTTTCTGTAGGAAATAGTTCGTATGTAAGCAGTATCTCTTTATATACAGAATTTTTACATCTTTTATAATACAAATTGCATAAGAGCATCTTTGCATTGAATGCATTTTACTGAAAAATGTATCAGATACAATTATGTATCACTTGATAGTTTTAAGTTTACTTATTTTTATATTCAACCTTGCATATACAGATTGTCCAAAATCCGTTTTGAACATAGGAAATGAAAGAATGCGACAAGGATGACATAAACAAAATGAGTAGCAGGAGAAAGATACAATGCAATCATGGCTAGGTAAATGTTTAAACTAAAATGAAGCCAACGAAACAACGAAACACTTCTGTCAAATATTTTTTGCACTTCCGGAACTGAAGTTGATACTTTAGTCCCCGTAAACAGGGACTAAAGTAGCTCATTTAATCCCTAGGGACTAAAGTAAAAATGATATCGTAACAATGGTAAATTTATGTACCCACGAGGTTAGTAGGTTAGGCTTTGTTTGTCATTTGACACACACTGACGCAAAACTTGACCTGTAAATCTCCAATTTGACATATATTGACAATATACTTCAGTACTGCCAACTGATTCAGGCTATCCAGGACCTGCTGCAATTCAGTTTTTAATAAATTGTAATTGTCAGTTTTCAAATTGACAGATTCCAAATTTTGGAAATGTTTGATGATAATGTTCCCAAAAGTGCAAAAAATAGCGTATATACCTCGGGACCAAAGTGCCTAAATCATTTGAGTGGTTGTTGCCCTTGGGCTTCGCCCTCGAGGCAACAAACTCCACTCGCGGGATTAAATGGTGCACTTTAGTCCCTCATGATATAATATACTATTATCTGTCATTAAGAGTATAAAGTGAGGTTTAAATAATTAAAATAATTATGTGAATAGTAAACAATAGTACATTTAAACCTCACTTTATACTCTTAATGACAACTAAAATATTTGATAGAAGTGTTTGTTTGTTTCATTAACTTAATTTTAGTTTAAAAATTTACCTAGCCATGATTACATTCTATCTTTGTCCTGCTACTCATTTTGTTTATGTCGTCCTTGTAGCACTCATTAATTTCCTATGTACAATAAATCATTTGAAATTATGTACGAGTATAATGTTATCGTTAAAGTTTGATAACTGCAGAAATGTACCAAAAAGCTAAAAAAATAGATGTAATGCGAGGTATTTAATTTCGAAAACAATAATGTTTGACTTCCATTCTGTCCTTTACTGAATTATTCAACTGTTATGCAGATTGAGAAAGATCATTTCTAGGTCAGCTTACTATTTTAATAAATCCTACATATTGCCATACTTTACAAACGAAAATGTGGAGCTTTCAAATATTGTTAAATAGCTGTGTTTATGGCTTCTTCCTAAATTGTAGACTATAAACAATGATTACAGACCGTAACGTTCAATAACGTTGCATGCGGCAGTCAGTGTTTTTCCACCATTTATTCTTAGACTCAAAAATAACTGTACGATAAGTAATCTAAACAAAAATGCTTTTAACTACCTACAGTAGGACGTGGGGGCGGTTGTATTGTGAAAGCGTGGGTGTCTCTATAGATCAATCCAGGAAGGATGTAGAAAGTAGCTAATTATTATTTGTCGGCAGCCACTACATTATAATTTTCGCATCAAGAAATGATTGGAATTTCATAATCCTGAATGAAACGACCTTGGAAAAATGTTGCGGCTGCAGCTACAGATTAACCTAGCATCTACCAGTTATGTTTAATTCGCTCATTAAATCGTTGCATGTAGTGGTACAGAATAGAAGCACACATTGTACATATAATAACGTATATTCAGCACATAGGGTTATGGGGCCCTGAAACGGGAGACACTAAGCTTTGTAGAACCTATTAAAAAAACCTTAAGTTAATGTACAAAAATACCGATTTGAAGGCAACGGGAGTCTGTAGGTTGAAGCAGCGATGAGATGGGAAAGGGTTTTCCAGGCTTAGGTACATTGAGATTATCGCTGGATCCACACAAATGGAACATTTAGGGCGCGATTGACCCACGGAGATGGTCGCCGTAACGACATAGATGCGAAAAAGTTGATCCGGGCAGGTAGAGATGTTGAGAAAGTATTGTTGTACGATAACAATTGTTGTACGATAACAATAATTAACTTCACTGTATTCGCTTTGCGTATAATATGTAAAGTAGGAGAGTTTGAGTTTACAAGTTCAGATTTGTTGCTGATTCTTACTTCTCCCTGGCCGCCTCATTCCATATTCCAAATCTAGGGAACAATAAACGTAATGCGCCCAATTTGTAAGGATTTTCGTCCGATCTGCCCAGCAGCTGGTCCCTCTAGGTGTTATGCGTGGCTGAGGTCTCGCATTTGCAAACTGCGAAGTAAATCGGAACTCATGTATCGTTCTTTCCATCGATTATTGGCCCAAAGGTTTAGCGGTGCTTTATAATAATTTAAAATATCCTAATGCTGTGCAGTTTGTGGGACCTTCTGTGATGTCACTAGAAGTCTCGTCAAGGAGCAGCTCGTTCATTCGTTACCCTCTCTGAGTGGCTAGAAGGCTACCGCGCTTTCTATCTAAAGCTAGATGTGTCGTTTATTTATCATTTATTTGTGGATCTCATAGAGCCAATCTCAACAAGATAGACACGGACATTGTCTACTTCTCCCTGTATTAGGCTTCACACCGATTCAAATTAGTTTAGCATGTTTTTTGGAATGAAGATGTTCAGTTATTCATTTAGAGCTAAGAAAGTAATATTTGTTATCTTTCATTGTTGCTGAAGGATCCCTCCTCTTATATTGCATTACAATCAATAGAGTTAGGAGTTTAATCATACAGTTGCTACGTGTAAATCTTCTATATACATTATAAAACATATTTTTCGTAGATGATATTTTGCATGCGGATTATATGCCTTCCTGACATAAAACCGAGAAAATTTCGATAACATATTATATATACACGGGGTGAGTACCTTAAAATATAAAATGTTGTCTATTTTTGCTTTAACATAAGAACTATTACTTAAATGAAAGTAATGTTTTGCACATAGCTCCGGGTTTTGCCATTGACGAAAAAGGGAATTCTTGGATCCATATATACAGAGTGAGCACCTTAAAAAATTAAATGTCGTTTATTTTTGTTTCAACTGAGAAATAGGTAAAAGTGATCCTTTTCACATAGCTCAGGCTTTACCCTTGGCGAAAATAGAAACCATGTGATAGAACATACACGTACAAAATTGAACAAGGGTCAACAATAAATGCGTTGTATTTAAGACAGCCGCCTCTCACCGAACGGAGGCATCCTCGCTGACCGAGGCAGCGAACGCCTGCTTTACTTCGGGCTACCACACCGATCATTGAAATCGTATCGTCGAGTCGGTAATATTTTTTTATTTTAAAATTGATGTAATTTGCATTACCAAGTGTTTCCTTTTATTGTTTTAATATGTATTATTAAGAACGTGAAGATGTTTTTACCTGTATTTTCCTTTGGTTTTCAAATTGTTTAGTGTCACAACTTCCACTTCCGAGGGAAGTTCAGAGTAAGGCCTTTTGCAGATTCTTAGTGATTTTTACGCTTAATTTTTGGAATTGATTATCATTTGTTTTTTACTTAAATGTTGCTGCAGTTTTCACGTTGTATATTAGAGTTAGAGCCGTATCTTCTTGAAAGCATCAAGATTAAGTTGATTGACGACTTGCAAAAAACACCAGTTCTTTAGATATTCCTACCTAGAAGCTGCTTGATTACCGAAGCAATGACGTGCACACTGCACGTGAGTGAATAAAATATTGCATTAGCAATGCAAATAACTCCGAATGCATTGTCGTGCACGCTGGAATTTTTTGCGGTACAGGAGCACAATTGCAAGAGAAAGAACAAAACGTGTGTTTGTGTCAGGCGTAAAGAATGCGAATCAGGCGAGCAGGCACGTGAGTTGCCAGGAGTCAAGCTCCTGCGAGTCACTACACCGTCTTCTGTCTCTGTATCTAACTGTATGTGCATAACTTCGTCGGTACACGTGATCCCCAGTCGCGTGCAGGACTCTGTAAATATTTACTTTGCTGAAATTCTGTGTGTGTTTGAACTAGGTATTAGTTTACAGAATATTCAGGAAATTAAACAAGCAATATAATTTTGGATAAGCAGAAGCTTTATCGACTAGAACATTTTGTTATCCGTTTGTGGATCCATTTTTTGCGAAGTTTGTGTATTAACTTGTTAAATTACTTCGCGTTAGCAGAATAAAGTTCCTCGAGCGTGCGGTGGTTACTTTTGTAAACGTCGTTTCCACGACGAACAATTGCTGTAATTAAAAGGTAGAGTAATCATCAATTTTGCAAACAATGACTGTCAGGACTTACATAATAACGCGATTACCCGATGGCGTTTTATTATTTTATTTGCTTGCTGATGTCATTATCTCCAGCATGGACTAATATGCAAAGTCTGCAGTTTTGCAACTGCCTTAAATTACTGCTGCTCTCAGACGGTCTAATCTTTGCAGTTGAGAAATTGCACATAAATCTACACACGATGCTTATATAGTATTATTGTCCTTGATCCATCATGTTGCTCATAGTAGTTTAAATGTTACTTTTTGTTTAGCAGTTACCTACCTAAGCTACATATCAGATTTTTAACTTAGGCTTGGTTTATTTCGAATAAGTAATTTTTAAAGCATTTAATTTTTTGCAGTCATGGATACAATTGAAACTAGAACTATGATAAACTACTCTAAAAAGGGACTCTCTCCGAATGAGTTACAGTATAATATTACATAACTTCTTAGTACTTGTGTTTTGGTATAAAAACTGGTGTTGTGGTCTTGCAGTTTCAGTTATAGCAAGGAATCAAGAAAACAAGCAACAATCGATTCCAAACTTGTGTACTTACAAGAAAATATTTATTGTGTTGTACTGAATTCACAAACTTCTTAGCAATCATGAATAACTTTTATCTTGTTAAACTAGGGTGGATGATATAACGAGTTCTTCTTATCTTCTTCGCGTGCTGACCCGTCAAGCTTCCCACGTTAAGTAATCCGGTCCATTGTTTTACATTATATCGATATGTCAGGTTTTTTCTAGCTCTTACCTTTGATTTTCCCCTTCAATGATGAGCTGCAATAGTTGGTATTTTGAGTTACTCATAATATGCTCCAGATATGCAGTCTTTCTTCGTTTAATTGTTACTAGGAGTTCGCTGTCTCTGCCCATTCTTCTGAGAATGTTCTTCCTCATTTATAACTTTCGCGGTCCACGTGATCTCTAAGTCTGACATCTAGCCCTCGCAAATCCAGGTATCGAGGTAGTTAAATCTGTTTACTCGTTCTAAAGGAAAATCGTTTCTGAACAAGTCTGACTCGAGTAACCACCATGGATTTTGTTTTTTTTTATAGTAATGTTAAGTCCCATCCTTTTACTATGCTCTCCCACTATGCTAAGAAGGTATTGAAGATCATCTGTATTATCAGCAACTAGTACTGCATCGTCAGCATAGCGGATGTTGTTGATCCATACCCCGTTGACTTTT
The DNA here is from genome assembly GCA_940337035.1 of Agriotes lineatus. Classification (NCBI taxonomy): domain Eukaryota; kingdom Metazoa; phylum Arthropoda; class Insecta; order Coleoptera; family Elateridae; genus Agriotes; species Agriotes lineatus. Next base: position 16,267,709 of record OW679197.1, read on the forward strand.
ATGCCCTTTTCAATATCTTCAAGTGATTCTTGAAAAATGTGCTAGGAGTACAAGTTAAATAAGGGAGGTGAGAGGATGCATCCTTGTCGGACTCCTCTGGAAATTTAGACTATGTTAGTGACCTCGTCATCGATCTTTATTTGCAACGTATATCTTTTTGATCGATATCCATTTGTCTCAGAATCATCATGAGTTTATGGTGTTGAACTCTGTCAAATGTTCACGCAGCGGGGCCGAAAATCCGCATACGCATGTGATTGTTGCACGTAGGTGATAATCCAATCACAGTCGATTGTTAGGGTCCAGGCGCACTTAATCTACGATAACGGAACAGTCCAATATGTATAATGTAAATCCGATTAAATACCGACTATGCACTTAGAACAGAATTGATTAAATTCATTGTGTTAACACCCTAGATATTATGTAGAAAGGGTTTCCTCACGCTCATGTCTGGCTTTGTTGCCTATTTGCTGCCTAATTCCACTCTTCAGCAAAAATGATAATCACGACAGAAGGCAAATGTTGACGGTGTTCCGCATTTGCAAGCCGCTACTGCAAGCAGAACTAAAATATCGCCTCTGCCACCGATCAGGGTGGAAAATTGAGTGGTAATTCAGAATTTTAGAATAGCTTATAGGAGGTATATAATTAGATAGTGTAAGTTTTTAGGTTCATTCATTACAACACTGATGTTAAATGGAATTTGTCGAGCAGTAAATTAAAAACTGCCAAAAGTTTCTAGAAAAACACCAATTACACACACGCAAAAACTCAAAACACATGTATGGGATCGTATTGGTAAACAGTTTTGTTATCGCAACCCTGGTTGGCAACGTACACAATGACGAATGCTATCTAATAATGTATTGGCACGTTGTTGGGGCGCAATGTTACAGATACTTTTGAAGGAACCAACGCGTCAAATAGATTGCGAATTGTTAAAATTCTAGCAGCTTGAAGAAGCTAGACAGGTACAAATTGCTAACCACAAAATACAAGACACTTAGGATGTCAAAATGCAGTCATCTAAAAGGAAGTAGCGCATAGGAAATAATTCCTGTTAAGAACACTGTAAAAAATGACTAAATTATGAGTAAGATTTCAAAGTGTTTCAATTACTGCAACTAGGGGCGGACTGCTTAGGAACTTTGCGCCCTACTTCATCGATCAGCGGGGATTATAAGAAGCGTGAGAGAAAGTAGGGTAGAAAAATGGAGTAAAGACCAGAAAAGGTGGAGAAGTACTGCGGCCACCTTGGCGAAGATACTCCATTTATTCAGGAAAATAGCTTAAAAATATGAATCGAGTAAGTGGCATCGGGAATCAAACGCATAACCTCTAGAGCGCTGAGTAGACGCAGTACAACAAAACTTGGTAGAAGTTACAGGAACAGGATACCTTTTATAAATATAATTTAAATGCAACCCAACGATAGTTTCTAATAAAACATAACTCGAGGTTTAAAATTGGGAATCTTGTAATGACGTTAGCCCCGTTGTTATGTTTAATTTTTATACTTATTCACTCTTTCGTTGTAAATCGGATTTTTCTCCTAGTCGAGGCTACGAATACTCAATCCAACAACACCCAAAAAGTTGATAAAAAATATACTCCAAGCCCTTAGTCAATAGTCAGTGTAACACAAGAATATAGTGGCTTTAAACGCATACAAATAAGACGAGAATAAAAATAGGATTACATACAAAATTAATGTAAATGGCTAAACCAAACGGCGTTAATTAAGAATATAGGCCACTATTTAAATAATATAAGAAGAAAGCGAAGCAACTGTGTCATACGGGTACATGAGAACTGACTGAAATAAGTCCTGCACGCGGTATTGCACTGAGTTTTGCGATGTAATTCGATACTCTAGCGACAAGCTGCTGTTTGATGTCACTATGTGCCACGATCGCCTTCGGCCGAGCCTAAAAATTCCATCTGAAATTGAATGTGAGATGACGCAATATGGGAGTGGGAAATACACTAAAATGCAGGCGCGTAGGAGCGTTTTCTAGACTGCGGGGGCCATTCTATTTTCAATAAAGACTTACACTTCTAACTTGATCCATTAATACGAGCTATAATATTTCTGATTTCCTGATTATCAATTTTTAGTTTTATACTATAATAGTATATTGTATAGTCACTGGTTACTTAATAAGTGCTATTTTATTAAAAAAAAAAACACTGTACCATAAAAAAATTAATTAAACAATGAACAATGTTTATTATCAGATTTTCACATAAGCAAAGAATACACATGAATAAGCAAACTTAAATAAATATAGAAACTAGTTTCCGAAAAATAAAAAGGGTATAAATAAAGATTAAAAATAATAAAACACAAATACAAAAATCAATTCAATTAAGAAACTATCATTTAGAAACCTGTACCAAAATCAGAAATTCTAGTTGGTAAAGCACCTACTAATGTTCCACATAATAAATCAATAAATGTATTTTATCTACTCCAGCGGGATAAGTAACGCATTACGTCACTCATTTGACACTATTTCAGTTAGGTAATGAAGCTCATTACACCACTCAGTTATGTAATGGTTTCATTACGCAACTGAGTTGTGTAATGACTTCATTGCGTAACTGAAATAGTGTCAAATGCAGGGCCGTAGCTACAGGCTTGGGGGCCCTGGGGCAACAAATAATTATGGGGCCCCACGTTATCTTCCCCTTTACCTCTACACCACTTTCATTTAGTAAGTCTTTTTTAGTAGGGTTGCTATTTGGTGTTTTTTTTGTTAAGATAGAAGAATGGACATTTAAAACAGACAAAACACATATTTACTTGTCACATTCAGTTTAATATAAAAAGCGTTAGCCTTATACTGCAGCGGTCCCGGTTATTAGTATTAATTTAGCGGTAGTCGTTAGGTCACGGAGAAGGCGCCTATCGGGAAGTAAAAACTTTTGCACCAGGCGTACCACCCGTTATATGACATGAAAGCATGCATATAAAACTTACAAAGTTACAATATCCTAAGTCTACACAGGTTGAGTTTTAAATGAAAACTGGATCACATTAAATTCTGTTTCCTAACTTTTATTTCATACTGTCCGGAAAATCCGACTTTACATCATTAATTTGAGTCCGTAAAGTGGAACATTACATCACAAGGCCGGAAAGTATTGCTAGGCAACTGCTGAATAATATGTTAGTGGCACTGTAAGGCTATGTCAAATTCGAGGTTATCTATCAGGTTAGATTTTCCGTCAGTTTTGACGCAGAGTGATGCAAAACCTAACCTGATAACCTCGAATTTGACATAGTCTTACAGTGCCACCAACATACTATTCATACGTTTGAATTTCCACAACCGCCCCTTATGGACTTTTTTAATGCACATATTGTATAAAACCGTATGAAATAAAACATTGTATGATACACGACCGTAAAATATTATTAAATTACTTGTTTAGAAATTCCCGACTCGGTTCGTTCCTCGCCTCGTCTGTAAAAATCTAAACTCGTATTTTAATAAGTCATTTTCCGGTCTTATTACGTACATAACTATTTTACAAGCAGTCGTTGATTACTTTATCAAAGTTAATTTGTTAAGCTCTATCATTTTCAATTGAAAGCAAAGCTAGATTGCTGAGCCTTTCCTGTCCCATGGTGCTTCGTATGCAATTCTTGATCAATTTCAGTTTTGAAAATGACCGTTCGACCTTAGCTACCGTCACTGGAACTGTCAAGTACATAATACATGCTGTAGACACATCAGGATAAGTTGGCGAAAGTGAGCTGTGATCAATTATTAACATATGTGCAAATTCCTTGACGCTGCTCATTTTCTCAGGTTTGGTTCAATAATTTTTTAAAACAATTTCGTAAAAAAACTTTCTCTTCTTTCGGGGGCCCCTTATGTTCCGGGGCCCCGGGGCGCTGCCCCGGTGGTAGCTACGGCTCTGGTCAAATGAATGACATAATGACATTTGCCTACTAAAATATTTTTGAAAATGACATCTGACATTTCTCTTAATGCACTTTTTTCAATTTTAGGCAGTCGTAGATACAATTTTGTACAGTACATGTGTGATAATGCATCATTAATATACTTGTGTGCTTACATAACTCGTGCTACGCACTCGTTTGTAACTTACACACACGTATATTAATGATGCTGTTATCCCACTTGTATAGTAAATAACTATTATCAAACCGACGCCAATCGGTTGTTCAAAAAGGCGGTTAAAATCTTAATAGTAGGCATCTTTTGGAAACAACCTTGCGTTGCACGGCAAATACCCGATAAGAAAAGTGTTGTTATAGTAGTCTCATTTCAATTATATCCGACCACACCGATTACTTTCTGGAATAGTGAAATTTAATATCGTTCACTCGGCGGAAATAAAAAATAAGGCGATTTACAGACGCGGGTTTTAATTACAATTCAAGTTCATATATGTTCATGTTAGTGGTTGCAAGAAATACGTAAAATTATAAATTATGATGAAACTAGAAACAGATATTTTTGAGGGGGCCAGGCCCCTCTGAAAATTATTTGAGGGGGCCATCGGCCCCCGTGGCCCCCGCGGCTCCTACGCGCCTGCTAAAATGTACTTCTTGCGTGCAGGCACGCATTGAATTGTTTCCCAGCTATAGCAGGCTTTCTAACGTTGCTTGACGGCGTGAATACCAACCTGCAATTCTTGCAACTTTTGGCTGGACATTCTGTGGGCTTTATTCACACTTGCTGAATATTTCAAAGCCCGCAAAATTATACAGCGATCTGATTCAAAACAACTTCTGGAAGCCAAGACGTAATTTTAACGTCTCACAGTGAAATGCACCTTTTGGGCTTAAGCCCAATTTCGCAGCGCAGGAGCGACCTGTTTATTTCGCAGCGCAGGAGCGACCTGTTTATTTCGCAATACAAATTGGCTGTATATTGAAAGATCATTAATTAGTGCTACTGAGCTTAGGTGTAGCTGGGTCAAATCCTGTGGCATAGGCAGCTTACCTATTTAAAGCTGAGTCTACACGTCGGTATGGTGAATTCAAACTGACCGATCAGGGCAGTTTTAAATTGTCAATAGGGCAACTTACCAATGGTTTACACTTGCACCAATAATAAATACAGCTAAGTGAAATATGTGTTTCTGGACCCGTAACTTTATGAAAAGAAGATATATATAAACAAAAGGAATTCCAAGCAAAGCCTTTTAATCAATATCTAGCGGTTTATATATTTTATCTATTACATACGTTATAAAACAAAGGTGAATCAACTGCTTAGCTAACACTGCGTTGTACGAAATAATTATTTAATGAAATCGAGAGTGGTAACTGCTTTGGCCCAGTAATCTGCGATAACTCAATTATCTTTCGTTATAATTGGATATTAAAATATAAACGAACATTTTTTATTAGCCAGTGTTATGTGCCTACGTAGTGCCTCTGTGCCTATATGTTATATGCCTATACTTATATTATTATTAGTGCCTCTGTGCCTACATTACACTTATGTTTATCCTTTAATGCGATTAATCATTTAATGCAGTGTTTGAGACCTTATTTCAAATTCTAAATAATATTTAACCAATATTGTTAATAATTCCATGTAACGGAATATTCCTCATATCATATTTTTATTCAAAGCAACCGATAATTATATTTCAAGAATTTGTTCTATATTTAAATTCCTAGAACTCAACTCGTGACTTTTTATCACAAAACAATTCTACGAATTGTTTATCGGATTATATTTATTTGGATTACCTTCTTGCCTTCTTTTTACTTCATACTTTGAAGGCACCTGCATTCATTGATTACATTGACTGATCTATAATTATATATGTATAATTGTTACATTTTTCTATTTCTTTTATAATTTAGAATTAATCCTAATTTTGAATTGTAAAAGGACTCATTTATCTGTTGACGCGTTCCGTCAGAGTGATAACTTATTGTTCTCATTTTTCTATGAAATCATGTCTGAAAGCGGATGTTCTCAAACCGCTTCCTCGAAGTGTTAGTCGCATGATGCTTTGTACGCAAATCAAGAACAGATAAGAGATTCCTTTAAAACGACTTGGCCGCACCCCAGTCGTCAGTTGTTGTATTTCATCAGTTGTTAACAGTTATTGCTATTAGATAGTTGACGTTACACTCGTCACACAACTCACCATTTTAATGTATATTTGAATTAACGTACTTATTGATTGTGCAACGGAATGTTCTAGTGTATTTAAAGTGCAAATACATATTTATACAAATTTATCCAACAAGTTTATTTTCTACGAGTTTCTATTACGAATTTCTGGACGAATTTCTTCTACAAGTTTATATAAATTTCCTTCGTAACCAGCCTACCGCTCAGCTACTTAACAAGGAAATTAATTGGTGTCAGAAGTGCTGATATTTCAAACGACGGAAGACCACCTGCTACTACTTCTTCTACCTGTGGATTCTTCGACGCCGTACCAATTTCTACTACGAGTTTCTACTACTGTAGGTAGAATCTACAAGTTCCTTCAACGACTCCTAAGTGACATCACAGCACCTGCCGACTTCAGCCCCGCAACTTTTCTTTCTACTGGAGACGACAGCCCTTGCAACCAAATTTCTAGTCCATGGAGATCATCGTTAAATTACTTCTGTGAGTACAATCATTTTCTATTTTATACTTAACGTGTGCTTAATTCTGAATGTACCCTTCTCTGCAACATTTATTTTCAACCCCTAACATGGCTACTTCAACTAATCAATCTCGTAATACCTCAGACAACGAAGATGACAATATTCAAATGGAACAAAGACCAATTTCTCCAATTCCTGAACAACCTACCTTATCGATGTCTGAATTATTTAAATTTATACCCGTTTTCGATGGCAATCGAGACGAATTAGCTTCTTTTATTGCAAAAGTTGGTTCTGCTTTTTCTATCGCTATTCCAAATCAACGAATTATTTTGCTAAAATATGTTTTAACCCGTATTATTGGCAAAGCAGGAGTTTTACTAACTAATCGTCAATTTGACAATTGGAAACAAGTAAGAGATTTTCTTTTATTAAATTATCAAGACAAAAAGCATAAAACTCAACTTCTTTGTGAATTAACTAACTTACAACAAAAATCTTCCGAGACAGTTTCTTCCTTTGTTCAACGAATAGAGACTCTATTAAAAAGAGTGACTGGTTCTATTTCACAGGATTCACCCCTGGAATTGTTAGACGGTCAACTTTATTTAATGAATGAAATTACTATCTCAAGATTTATTCATTTCACGAATCCTAAAATTTCTGATAGGTTACGTGGTGCAAAATTATCAACCCTAAATGAAGCTATAACTTTAGCCCTTGCAGAGGAAAGTTCTTTGAAAATGATGAATTCAAGTCAGGGATATACTTTTAATAAATCTAAATCATTTTCTAAACCATTCTCTCCAAAATTTTGTGCAAATTGCAAAACAAATACGCACAATACGGATAAATGTTATGTTAAATCTACTTCATCTAAAATATATCAAGTAGATACAAAAAATTCTAAAGACATGCGTAATAATAATTCGTATAATAATTTATCTTGCGCTTATTGTAAATTAAAAGGTCATCATATTCATGATTGCCGAAAGCGAAAATACAATGAAGCTCAGAAACAGAAATCTAATTCTTCGCAAGTTCTTATAAATAATCCTTCTAATTTAAACGAATGCGATGCCACTGCATAAACCAGGGTAGAGGTAAATCACATTCGCAATCTGGTTTAAAAATTTCTAACGTTTATTCAAATTTTAATTATCCGACGGAAACTTTTGATTCTTCCAAACTCGTAATACAGTTAAAAGTAACCGACAATTATAATAAAAAATCTAGTTTCTCATTTTTAATCGATACAGGAGCCTCTGTTTCTTTATTAAAATTATCTAAATTAAATTCTTTAACTCCAAATATAAATTATAACGACCAAATTCATTTGCAAGGAATATCACAAACTCATATGCCAACTCTTGGTTCAATTTTATTACCTTTGCAAATACATCAGCATACTTTGCCTACTAAATTTTATTTGGTCAACGACTTACTAAACATCCCGTATGATGGATTGTTAGGTAACGATTTTCTAGTACAAAATCAATGTACAATTCAAGACATGAAATTTCTTAAGTTACGAAATGTAGCTATTCCATTTTCTACTTCTAATTCTAATTCTAATTCTTTACAGACTTCTCCTAATTTTTATAAAGTACCTAAACGTACAGAAGTTGTAATTCCATTTCATGTTCTAAATCCTGAAATCAAACAAGGTATTCTACCTCCAATTGATTCTAATTTCTCAGGAGTTTATTTTTCTAAAGCTATTGTTAAGGTATTACCTAATCATACCTGCTTAGCTACTATAGCAAACACGACTGATAAAGATCTAAAATATAATGTCAGTTCTGTTAAATTATCACCCCTTGATGAAGGTCAAATTTTCTCATTTTCTAGTCGTCTTTACGAATCCGACAATCCAATTTCTAATACATCTAATTCTATGTCTTTTATTAAAAGAAATAAATTATTACAAGATAATCTTCGATTACAACATTTGAATTCTGAAGAATCAGATTCAATTCTTAAATTATGTAATCAGTTTCATGACATATTTCATTTACCTGGTGACGTTTTAACACATACCAATGCTATTTATCATAGGATCAATACAACCTCTGACAATCCTGTTTCTGCAAAAATCTATAGATATCCTGAAATTCATAAACAGGAAATCGATTCTCAAATTTCGCAGATGTTACAACAAAAAATTATTAAACCATCTTTCTCTCCTTGGAATTCCCCTTTATGGATTGTTCCTAAGAAAGAAGATGCAAGTCAGAAAAAGAAATGGCGAATTGTTATTGATTATCGTAAATTAAATGAAATTACTATTGGCGATGCCTATCCTTTACCTAATATCGAGGACATTCTTAATCAATTAGGTCATTCTCAATATTTTACAACTCTGGACTTAGCTAATGGATTTCATCAAATTCTTATGGATCCTAAGGATACCCCTAAAACTGCTTTTTCTACCCCTACTGGTTTCTGGGAGTATTTACGTCTACCCTTCGGTTTAAAGAATGCTCCTAGCACGTTTCAAAGGTTAATGAATCAGGTATTAACAGGTTTACAAGGTAACAAATGCTTTGTTTACTTAGATGATATTGTTATTTATGCTAGTTCTTTACAAGATCATGAAACAAAACTTTCTGAAATATTTTCTCGCTTACGTGAAAATAATTTAAATTACAACCTGATAAATGCGAATTTCTACATAAAGAGATTGCTTATTTAGGTCATATTCTTTCCCATGATGGAACTATAAAACCTAATCCCGAAAAGATTAAGGCTATTGTAAAATTCCCTCAACCTAAAACCCCTAAACAGGTTAAATCATTTCTTGGTTTGAGTGGTTATTATAGAAAATTTGTATCCGGTTTTTCTCGTATTATCAAACCTTTAACTATTCTTCTACAAAAGGATAATAAATTTATTTGGACTACAGAACAACAATCTTCTTTCGATCAATTGAAACAAATTTTATCAAATGATTTACTTCTCCATTTTCCCGATTTTTCTAAGGAATTTATTTTAACAACAGATGCTAGTAATTATGCAATTGGTTCTGTATTATCACAAGGTCCTATAAATCAAGACCGACCTATTGCTTTTGCTTCCCGTACTCTTAACAAATCTGAACAAAATTTAAGTACAACGGAGAAAGAATTGTTAGCTATCGTATGGAGTATTAAACATTTTCGTCCTTATTTGTATGGTCGCAAATTCAAAATTGTAACTGACCATAGACCCCTAACTTATCTTAAAAATTGTAGAGATCCTAGTTCAAAGCTAGTACGCTGGCGATTACTTCTAGAAGAATACGAATACGAAATTATTTACAAACCTGGAAAAATTAATTCTAATGCCGATGCTCTATCACGCATTGATCAAATTCTACCAATTTCTAATGATCAGATTTTACCAATTTCTACTGATCCTCTAACTTTTTCTGATTTTCTTAAAGCTCGTAATTTAAACGAATTACCTCAAACTTATATAAACATGCAGGATGACTACATATCTACTTCGTCTAATCTAAAATTATTATTTCATTCGTTAGATAATGAAGAAACATTATTAACTACTACCCTCTTGAATGAACAAAATTTAAAACCTTCTTCTCATGCTAATCTTTATGAATGTGAAAGAATTTCTGATTCTTATTTACTAATTTATCATAAGAATAATTTCTTTGACAAATTCTCTTATCAAGATCTTTTTAAATGCTTATATACCGTGAGTAGGTATTGCAAACAAAATAGAATTTTTAATCTTGATATTCTACACCCTTCTGATGATTATCAGATCATCAAAACCCCTTATTTACTTGATATTTTAAGATTTCTTATGCCAATTTTTTGTAAAGTGTCTGTATATACAAATATAATTTCAGATATCACTTCTGAACAAGTTCCTGAAATTCTGAAAAATAATCATGATTCACCCTTAGCTGGTTTTCATAGAACTTATTCTCGAATTAAATCGCAATACCGATGGTCCAACATGTATTCTGATATTCGAAATTATGTATCAAAATGCGAATCTTGTCAAAAATCTAAAATTAATAGGAAACCTACTAAACTACCTCTTATCATTACAACAACTAGTGACAAACCTTTTGAACGAATTTCACTAGATATTGTAGGTCCTCTTCCTTCTACTGAAGATGGAAACAAATTTATTCTTACTATGCAAGATGACTTAACCAAATTTCTTTATGCTGTTCCCTTACCAAGACATGATGCTGAAACCATCGCTGTCGAATTTATCAAATTTATTAGTTTTTATGGACACCCTCTTCTATTTTAACTGATCAAGGTTCTGAATTTATGTCTCAATTATTTACAAAATTAAACAAACTTCTTAAAATTAATAAAAAGCATACTTCTGCTTATCATCCACAAACTAATGGATCACTTGAAAGAAGTCATGCCGTTCTTAAAGAATATCTAAGACATTATGTCCAATCCGATCATTCTACCTGGGATATTTATCTCCCAACAGCTATTTTATCTTATAACTCTAATCAACATTCTTCTACCTTATTCACACCTTATGAACTTTTATTTGGTTATAAAATGATGCTACCTTATAACTTAATTTCTTCTAATTCTGCTAAACCTACTTATAATTCATATCTTGACAATTTAAAATTGCATCTCAAGAATTCTCATCGTTTAGCGAAAGAACGTTTACTTTCTAGTAAGGCCAAATCTAAAGAATATTATGATACTAAACTTCAAAACCCTTGTTTCTTACCTGGAGATCTAGTACTTCTTCGTAACGAAGCTTCTCGATTAAACGAAAGTAAAAAGTTACAACCAACTTATCAAGGTCCTTATGAAATCGAATCTATAACTGATTCTAATGCTGTTATAAGATTGGGTAACAAAATTTTTCAAGTTCATATCAATCGATTAAAATCTTTTAGAGATTAATATACATTGATGGCAAACATTCAATGTAACATTGATTTTCGATTCTAGTTTCTAATGTATGACATTATGAATTTATTTACATAAACAACCTCTTATTCAACGTCGTTATTCTACTCTTGCTGATTTAGTTCAACACGACAAGAAACATACCAAACGATCCTTAGATTTCCTTGGTACTGCCTGGAAATGGATTTCTGGTACACCTGATGCTTCTGATGCAACTTATTATAATGATGCTATTAAAGGTTTACAAGATGACCAAGATAAAATTGAATTATTATTAAAAGAACAAACTCATGTCGTTAAAAATACTTTAACCTTATATAACGAATCTATGTTTTCTTTGAAAAATTTAACTGACAAATTTAATAAAAATATTGATCAATTTCAAATTATTGTTCAATACTGTTTAATACCTAAGTATCTTATTTGCCAAACAAAATATTTTATCTCCTATAGTTATCGATCCTAAACAACTTATGATTGAATTAACTAAAGTTTCAAGTTTTCTTCCAGTCTCTCGAAAGTTCCCAGTGACGTTAACAACGCGTTACGCACATTTATTATTAGATCTTTCAACCCTTAATGTTCTATACCATGCACCTAATTTAATTTTTATATTGCATATTCCTCTTATAGACGCATTTATTTACAATTTCTATTCGATCTATTCATTACCCATTCCTAATCCAAATGATTTTAATGAACATCAAATGATTGTTCCTTCTCACAAATTTCTCCTTATCACAACAGATAAGCAACGCTATGTATTAATGGATGATGATTCTCATTGCAAGTCTATAACTTCTACACATTTTGTATGTAAAACACAAGAATTACGTACGAAATCTTCTGATGACGTTTGTGAAGTAACTTTATTTAAACATACTTATACCAAGTTACCTTCAAGCTGCCACAAGATCTCTCTACAAGGTCCATTATTTCTATGGAATTATATCAAACCAAATCAATGGCTGATCACCACCACTTCTGAAGCTCATATGGACATCACTTGTGACGAGAAGACGAAAAATATACTTGTGCCTACTACTTTTCTGTTATACTTACAGCCAACATGCTACGCATATATTGGTTCCCTGTTTCTACACAGTGAGTCAACATCTGAATCCAATGTTACCATCTATCTACCTGAAACACCTATCTTCTTGGATTGCTGTGACCAATCATCACATGAAAAAGAAGACATTCCTGTTCTACATTTTCAACATCTGGATCCAGTACCGATGCACATAAGTGACATTCAACTTGCGCAACATCAACTTCAACTTGTAGCTGAAGAACTTGACATTCTTCGTTTACAAAAGCATGTATATCGAAACTTACCTTGGTATTCTTTTCTATCAATTATTGTTTTAATTCTAATTTCTCTTTGTTTATGCCATTATTGCTGTAAATGTAATCCTATTTTATTTTGTTACAAACGTTTCTGCAACTCGAAGCCGGACAGCCATATGCCCTGCATTCGAATCTTCAACAACTGCTCTGGACGAGACACCGATTACTATCGACCACCTCCTGTCTCTCGTTCTCTGCAATCTATCCATTCGAGCACAGACCAGGAACCTGAGCAATTCATGATGACTTCTTTGTCAACCGACATTGCTCCACGTCGCTCTAAACGACTATCCAAGGATACACCCTCCTGGCCAGCAGCTTGATGTTCTTTCTACAAGACATCACACCATTGTCGCTCAAGTCAACGACCGACATGACGTACATATATCAGTTCTGTCGTCTTTCAACTGATTCAAAATGGGCTTGTCTAAGTCTATTTCTATTCCGAAATGGTTTTCGTCCGTAATACAATACCATTGGACCTGCTGCTGATGCTGTTGCTGCACCATCCTCAATCAAGCTTTTTTACTCCTTGCTTGAGTCTTTCTTGGGGAGGTGTTATGTGCCTACGTAGTGCCTCTGTGCCTATATGTTATATGCCTATACTTATATTATTATTAGTGCCTCTGTGCCTACATTACACTTATGTTTATCCTTTAATGCGATTAATCATTTAATGCAGTGTTTGAGACCTTATTTCAAATTCTAAATAATATTTAACCAATATTGTTAATAATTCCATGTAACGGAATATTCCTCATATCATATTTTTATTCAAAGCAACCGATAATTATATTTCAAGAATTTGTTCTATATTTAAATTCCTAGAACTCAACTCGTGACTTTTTATCACAAAACAATTCTACGAATTGTTTATCGGATTATATTTATTTGGATTACCTTCTTGCCTTCTTTTTACTTCATACTTTGAAGGCACCTGCATTCATTGATTACATTGACTGATCTATAATTATATATGTATAATTGTTACATTTTTCTATTTCTTTTATAATTTAGAATTAATCCTAATTTTGAATTGTAAAAGGACTCATTTATCTGTTGACGCGTTCCGTCAGAGTGATAACTTATTGTTCTCATTTTTCTATGAAATCATGTCTGAAAGCGGATGTTCTCAAACCGCTTCCTCGAAGTGTTAGTCGCATGATGCTTTGTACGCAAATCAAGAACAGATAAGAGATTCCTTTAAAACGACTTGGCCGCACCCCAGTCGTCAGTTGTTGTATTTCATCAGTTGTTAACAGTTATTGCTATTAGATAGTTGACGTTACACTCGTCACACAACTCACCATTTTAATGTATATTTGAATTAACGTACTTATTGATTGTGCAACGGAATGTTCTAGTGTATTTAAAGTGCAAATACATATTTATACAAATTTATCCAACAAGTTTATTTTCTACGAGTTTCTATTACGAATTTCTGGACGAATTTCTTCTACAAGTTTATATAAATTTCCTTCGTAACCAGCCTACCGCTCAGCTACTTAACACCAGTCGGTGTATCACATTTAAATTACTTTTTGTTGGAAAAGTGTTTAGCAAATCCAGTATTTAAATTTAACGCAGCATCTCTTCATTAGGAGGTCTATTCAGATGTAAAAACCTAGCCGCAGTATCGACACCGAACATGTTGGGAAAATGGCTGTTGCACAGCGTAATTTACAATGTAACCCAATAACCTGACCATTGTGGTGCTCCAAATTACTCCGACACTGATAACTTTACAACTCAAGGATGCTGATATAAATTTTCTCTAACAAGCACAGTGCATTTCCGCTACTCAAAGCAGGTCGTTGATTAGTGGGCTCCGCATCTGCAATTTACCTGCACTAATGCAGATGTTATGCTTGTAAAGTGAGGAAAATTGCAACCGGGAGCATGTCCAGTTAGGTCTTACATTATCCCCGTTGTCGCCGCTCTCCAAACTTGCAAAGAATTTCATTTAGGGGGAATTAACTTAATGTAGGGTCGTATTATAACTTGCGGCATAACAACGCGGGCCTAAAAATGTCAGAGTCGCTCAGCCCTAAAGATGCAAGATGTCGAATAAATCTCTTTGACGAAGGTTAGTTGATTAAGTGCACACAAGGCATCTTCAGCGGCAAAAGTTAACACAAGCCAAGTTGTTAATTTGAAGCTTGATTCAGGAAGTCTTTCCGGCTTTGACTAGTTGCAGCCAGATTTGAAAACTACTAAAAAGTTGGGCTTCATCCGATTTGCTGGTGGCGTAATTTCAAGGGTGAATGGAACCAGTTCCTGCAGTTTTGCGGGCAGTTTGCATTAATTTGCAAATGCAGGGGAATTTAAACCTATTGGTTTAATTCAATGCACTGGGATTCGGAAAAAACCGCTGGGGGCGGCAACGCTGCAATTGTCATGCAACGTTAACCGGTAATTGGACATAGTTAGAACGTGTATTTAAGCTTTAATCAATCTATTTATTTGATGATGAGCCTGCATTTCTATAGAGATATTTTATTACAACCTGGCCGCCGGTTATGAACCGACAACAAATTTTTAATTGAAATGGTTGTTATCTGGGATGACTATTTGTAGTGGCAACTCGTAGAAACACGGCATTCAGTAATTGAATTTCATTTTATGACTGGCAATTTAAAACAATATGGAAAAATATAATTGCCCCAGTTTTAAAATCCACATCAACTTTTAAAATCTGTTTCGATGCCAGTTATGTACAACAGGTTGCAAGCAATAAGCAGAAGATGTGAAGTGTTTCTCAAGAGACACCTTTAAAGTTTCTTTAACAATAAAAACACTTGAGAGAAGTTGACTTGAGATGTGAGTTAACATTTAAATGTAGTCTTTACGATGACTATTATTATTTCGTAATATTTAGCCATTATTATCATTTTGTGTTTGTGGATGATCAACGTTTAGAACTTACGTTCGAAGTATTTGCTACGGTTAACTTATTCATCAAATTATCAGAAATAGACTCTTTGGGTGTATTCAATTTTAGACGGATAGGATAAAACGTTGAAACGTTCATATTTAACTGTGTAGTTGCTAATCTTACAGCTTTGGCTTTGATGAATTTATGCATTTATTAGCCTCAAAAGGTTAACGTTTTCCTTGTATAGAAATCTTCATGCAGTTATCTATATATCCAAGTGTTCTTCATTCGATAGTCAATACAATTGTGCCTGGAAAGACACGGCGACGAATTCGTGTTACTTTTGTAGGCGCCACGTGATGTCGGTCTGCCCTGGGTAATGGGAGATGTGCGTGCTTAGCTGCAGAATTTGGAGCTACTTTATTTCGTGGTAACTAAAAGCGTATCTTACTGCATGAGCTTGCGGAACTGAACTTTGCTTTGTAAGTGCAAATTACATTGTAAATGAACGTATGAAATTTGCAAATCTCAATCACTCTTAGTCAACAGAGTCTGAGGCAAATGCTGGGGCAGTACGTTTACACGTTCTCCGGTCTTTCTTCCATTCTCCACCCCTATTTTCTCTCTCCCATCCTACAATTTCCGTTCTTGGCTGAAGAGGGACGCAAGGTCCCTATATCAGCCCGCCTCCAGTATTGAAACTACCTTGAACCTTTACCTCTTTTTTTATAAAAGGACCATAACTGACTCGTTCAAGTGACGAATCAGATCAACCCCGAAAACCTTCAAGCTCAGACGTAGATCTCTTATTCCCTACATCGCTGTGCGGGCTTGATAATCGGGTGACCAGCAGTCTTCAAAACCTCTTCAGACCCATTTGCCTCATGACTCATGGATTCTGTAGACCACCGAAGTCGGCGAATTTCGATTCTCAATCCCTGGAGTGCAAACCGAAAAACCCTTAAAGCTTAACTTACGACGTAAAAGGATCCCCAGACAGGCAGTTGTGTAATATAAGATGCACCGGCCAATACAAATTTTTGCATTTTAAACACCTCAAATAAGTGGCACGCCAATATACTTTTACACAATTTTAGTTACAGAGAAACAACCCGTCTAGGAAGTATGAAGTTATCAACTGCTGTACGAACTAAAACCACGTTCGCCGTGGTTGCTGTCCGTGTGTTCTGTGGGTTGCATTCCACTATCCCATCCAGGTACTGCTGAGCCCAGTGGAAAAGAATCATTCAAACAATATTTATTTGTACATTTTCGATTGTAAGTATTTGTCTGCCAAATACCTTTTTAGTTTAAAATTCTGTGATGTGTGGTAGTTGTAAATAGATATCCTAACTTATTTTTATTATTTCTCTAATTAATGAGGTAACATCAAACCCTAAATTCTGAGCTACACAAAGAGAACCATTGCAACCGGGAGAAAGAAACTTAAAAACGATATTAGGATAACATTTAGAGAACATAGAGTTGTACGGGCACCAGCGGAAGGGCAGTATCGCAAGCTTTAATGATAACAAAACAATCCCTAATAATTGTACTTACTCGTGGCGCCACATCGCGCAATCAGCAAAATCAAAAGACAGTACCATAGGGAAAGGCAATATTAAAAACTGACGCGGAAGTAATGCGCCCTACAATTTACTTCACAGCTCAATTGATTACCTATATATACACTCAAAATTGGGGGTACTTCACGGATGCAGAAAATCCTTAGCTTCAGCAGTACTTCAATCTACGCTAAGATGCGAAAATGAAGGAAAGGTTCGGTTGCCAGGCGCCGAGCAAATATCAATTGGTTGCTAGCCCCCAAAAGTTTGTCGAGAATTACGGGCAGCTTGAGTATAACGATAGGCGCATCGACGGCCTTAAAGGGCTGAATAAGAAATAGACACAGGCAGTTCAAGGTTGAATACGAGCAATTTGCGTTGATCTACTTTCGGGTCTGCGTCGTGATACAGAGTGTAGATGTACAGGATGTCATTCTCTGAATTTCATTTTTGGCAGTGGTCTATTATGATATGTTTTTCGGACTTTTTCCACTGTCTAGGGTGTAAATCACACAACGTTTCGGGAGTTTTGATCTACTCCCGTCTTCAGATCTTCCTGGTTAGTCCTGAGAAGGACTGATATTGTACGTTTTTCTACGTAAATTTGTGCCAGGACGGCTTCTTATAAATATTTCCGATCCAGGAATTGCCATAAAATTCTACGGCACTCAAACAATACAGGATCGGAATGTAGGATTGATAGGTTGCGTGGGAGATGGTAATATCCCAAAATCATCGACACTTGCCAAAATTGGCACGGTAAGGCTTTCCCGAGCAACTAGATTCACGAAACAATAACATTCAGATACGCCTCACCTGCTCCCGTTTGAACTTGGTGCGGGAAGAGCTTTGCTTCATTTTTTCCGCGTGCACTAAAAAGCTGTTGGCGGCGTTGATTTTCAACCCAGCTTAAAATAGAAACAAATAATATAAAGGTGTAGGAGGTGCACGATAGTACTCCTTTTATTTTATATTTTGTGAACAGTTAGATATTACCTCCCACGCTAACCATACTAGTTGACACGGTTATGTAATCCATTTTAACCAGGACTATGTGTGCCGCCGTTAGTTTATGTTTTTTATACAATCCATATACACTAATTATGTACCTACTGGACTTTTAATTCAGTCTGTCCAAAAACGGGCTGAGTACGATTTTGTTTACCATATCTAGCTACACTTACAGTTGCCTGCAGTGAAAAGGTGCCTGCTCCTACTCACACGTCATACGAAAGTCCTGGAATTCGTGGTAGTGTAGGGTGGCTTATTCCCTGAAATAGAGGTTCTACCCGCTACCTCCTATCTATAGTAAATAATATTTTCATATTTTTATCAATCTCCAGTCTCGCAAACATTTATTATAATATAGTTATGTCACACTTTGTTAAATATATTTTTAAACAATTCGCTCGTGGCTGGGAAAGTGCCCTTGGTAACAGGTGATTTGGGCCCTTTATTAATTCTGGAGGTGAAATTGACCTAGTTCACTGTTCGTTCCTTTCTGGGCTTCCTTCTCTGGATTATTTTCTAGAGGAACTTGAGAAGGGTTGTACGAAACTGCTGTACGCGTAGGTGCGCATCGCTGGGTCGGTGTTATTATCGTCAAGTTGTAACGTATTGAATATTGAAACGATTGTGCCTTAGTTGCGGTATTCAATCTCGAACACATTATTGATATGTAGAGATACTAATTTGGGCTGGCGCTAACGTAACAGGGATAATATCAAATGATTTGAAAAAACAACTGGAATCAAAATGCTCAAGACATAGTAAAATAGGTTGATAATGACATATTTCTTTGAGAAACCCAATCAACAACTGGAAAAATATCGGTTGCTTCAAGGAAATAATATGGAACAAGCAAATCTTTAATGCAGATGCAAATACACAGATATAAAAAACATGTGTTCCTCTAATCTGATTACCCCGCTAAAGCAAAGGTCGAAGCATCACAATCAAAAACAATGAAAGTATTTCAAAATATAACAGGCCATCACCCGTGAGATCACCTTAAGAATGAGGACATAAAAAGACAACGCTATATGACCAACATCGTAGGATGAGTTTGACAGAGCAGAAGGGTTTAAAATATGTACATATAACCAAGATAGCACGCAATAGAGCCAAGACCCAGACGGTCACTGGGTAGACCAACTAAAAGCTAAAGAAAACGCTTAATTGCAGCATCGCAAGATGAATAATGTTGCAAATAGGGAACTAAATGTCTAGAAAGAAGAGAAAGAAGAAAGACATTTTACTGCACCCCAAGTATTCAAATCCGTTTAAATCTAAACATCCTGTAATGTTATTTTTTGAGCGTACGCCAACGATCTCGGCCCGTGAGTGGCGATGCTCACGCTGTAAGCCAAGCAGCGTTGAATAAATGTAGCTTTGGCTCTTTAGTTCCCAATACCACATAGGGCTGAAAGGCTGCGCGGTTTGCTGCCCACTGGTGTCAAGCTGCGCTTGGTTACCTCCTTGAGGGAGGCTATTGTTATTGTCGTTTGGGGTAAAAAATAATAGGCTGAGAACAGAAAAAGGGGCCAGACGTGTGATAGTGGGTCAATGATTATGCAGTTTTACCCGATGCGAAAGTGATTGATTTAATGATTTTATTTGCTGTGGAAGGTTATCGTTGCCGCTGATTGAGTCCCATTGAATTCCATCGGTCGATTTACGTGGGATTCGATTCTGGCGTTCGTGTAAGATTTGACTATGTTGCCTTGAGTTTTCTTCGACTACGCTGAAATATCATCTCAGTGGGCTTTTTCTTCGCCAGATTTCGGCACCCTTGCCGTTCAAGCGAGTTTCTTCGTAATCAGTTGTGTCCTATGTGCTATTAAAGTATTTCTGTCGTCCAGGTGACGTTTTTGTAAACAATTGGGAGCTGGAGCTCCCAAAATGTCGCTGTACATTCGGTTTGCTTTCATGTCGGTACTACTGCAACTGCATTGCGTTCTAATTATCTATTTTCTGTATAAATTTTACATGTCATCTGTTTGCTGCACGTTATTTACCCCCTCTCCAGTAGCAATAACTTTTACCACTCTTTTATTTCGAATATAACCTGTCGATGCTTTATGTTTTAACTTACGAAAGTGTTCACCACTCGGACATCAGTATTGAGTTTCTCCCCATAAGGAAACACTTGTATGCGTCACCTGGATTGCGACCAGCCTAGTAGGATCCATAAACTACAGCATGTAACACGTGACGTCACAGTTAGGATAATTTCCCGTCAATGTTAAGTCACCTAGAATTTTGAACATTTTTGAAGAGCAGTGTTTTCAAGAAGCGCTTAACGCGTTGAGCAAGGCGTTCAATTTTTTTGTTAAAGAAGTTATAGGTAGCCTCATTCGAATATTACCTCCTGCTAAAATATTAGGTATAAAGATACTTATTTTTTCCAGTCAGCTAAATCTGCTGCCACCTCTTCCTTACACCAATTAAACAGTGTACCGAAACAACGGATATGTTAATTTAGTTGGCTTCCGCTCATACAATGTAAAGCTTTTCCATAGTCTACGAAGAAGAGAAACTGTGGTTACGGTATGACTGCATGGAAGTAAGCTGAATACATTCTAAAAAAGTAAATACAAAAGGAATTTTTGATAGTGTGTTTTTAATCGAAATAGTACACTAATTTAGTATTATTTAACATTTTTTCGAAGTAATTTAAGTATATGTCAGGTAAATTGAGTTACTACATTAGGACGCCATGCATATTTCAGTATAAGGATTATAGGTTAGTACACAAGTTAACTTGCGTTTCATGTCATAGATGACAAACATAATGACAATATCGTGCCACACTGACTGATAATCGCATTTGGAACAACCACCTGTAGATGCATGTAGTTTTTATACATACACAGGTCTTGTTTATTTTTTTCTAACTTTGAATGTTCATACTATTAGTTTGATACAAGATATCCTTGTCTTGTCAATAATTTAGGTTCTACATTAATTTAATCCGACCGATTTTCCTAAGCTGCTTGTAGCTATTAACCAAAAGTTTTAAAACAGTCGATTACAACTGCCATAGTTTCAACACTGGTTTAAACAGCGGTACCGAGCACTTAACGCTTTCCTATAGCGCAGCACTTCCGAAATGGAGGAATAGCAAACGGCGCTAATCCGTGCTGGAACTAAACACGGAACGAGCTATTTACATTTTCCTTTTAATTGTTTAATTTCGCGGCGTAATAAATAAATATCATTAAGCTCGAACCTAAGTTAGTTAGAACGCAGCCTTTATAATGTAAATGACGCATTTTACGAGCGAGTTTTCGTGTTCATGCCTAACCGTTTGATATCAGGAACCTACAGTGTAGTTCTAACACCAGTGTTGCAATTAAGACGGTCTACTTATAACAATAACGCTCCGGGTGTAGAATTAGAGCCCGTAACGACGGCCCCCATTACATGGAAATTAGACAGAACGTTGTCGCCTCTACAGGAATGTAAATTGCAGGCATCCCGGCAGGAAAATAACGGGAGTTTCTTTGCGGATAATCCATGAAATACTCCTGAATGGATTGGAGCACAGGTTCGGGAGTAAAATTTAGATGTTGAATTAAACTGGGGGTTACGGCGTCTTCCTGACTGTTTTTGTTGCCCCCACTCGAACCCGGCTAGCTAATACGAAGAATATAAATCGTGGCCATGCCATTTTAAGCTCCTAACGCAATTAACTCGAAACGGTTCAAGCCAAAGCAAAGCTTATTAGATTAGGAGCTATCGCAAAAATTCCGAAGCGCGTTGCGAAAGATTTTTAAATATTGTGAGTGTTATTTGATGTTCAGGAGTAATTGGGAATAAAACATCCAAAATGGAGAGTTCTTCCTACATTAAAAAAAGCAGTGTAGACTAAGTTTAAAACTAAGTATGCAGATATATGTGGTATGATCATACATAAACAAGTACTAACTAGATTTGCAAGAGCAGGTGAACATCTGATGGTTAGAACTATCATAGGTATTTATACAAAGAGAGGTAGAAAATGTGACATGACAGACCAACAAGAGACATAGTATATAATTTGGAACGCAATTGCACAAACTCAGAAAAAAATTTGGCCATGAAATAGAAAAGATCAAGAACTTAGTGCAGAAAAGTAGGCTACTTATTAATACTGATGAACATACGGACCTGCAACTAATTAACACCATGGATAGAGAGATCTCAAAATGCAAGATCATGAGAAGAAAAATCCAAACGGAAAAAAATAAAGTTTTCAAATACACAATAAATTAGGTGAAATGGTGTCAGAGAGAGAAGAGTAGTATAGTAGAAGAACTTTGTGGAACATTATATAAAAGTCAAATTGTAGAACCAGGACCATTACTGTTATGTACAGTACAGAATGTAGTGTTGTAGAACATTACAGGCATTTCAATAGAAGAGCCTTACTGTGCTTTTAAACAGATGTAGAATCATCGGGAGAAGATGGTATAGTTGTGGAAGCTTTAAATCTCAAAGAATCACTACTCATAAATAACATTCATAACCTGTTCAACTATTGTCTTGACAGCCAAATATCCCCATCCCTTTTGAAAAAAGGCGACCAGACAAGTCTTGAAATCTATAAGTCCATCAGTCAAAATAATAGGACAGATTCCGCTGTGGCTATGGAACAAATGTTCAAATTCAATCTCTAAATACTCTAATTGGAAAGATCATCAAGTGCAACATATCTTTAATTCTTATCTTTGTTGACTTTCACAAAGTTTTCGACACACCAAAACGGTTTATAACAGTATTGGAACATGTTTTCAGATGATGGAATAAGAGGAAAAATGCATACATTTTGGTAAAGAGCTAAGAACCGGAAAACATGGAAAGGCTGGCCATACAGAGGAAGGTGGAAGGAAAAAGATCTAGAGGCCGCGCACCTAACAGATGGAAAGATTAAGTAACCAAGCTAATCGAGGGGCCTATGCATACACTTACGATTGAGGCACAAGTACATTCCCTACAGGAAATCAAGAGTGAGGAAGATTGATAAAGAGAAACTCAATCATCTTCGACTTGCGGACGACAATGTTCTTATACAGCGACCAGCATAAATTTGAACACACGTGGATACAATTTATTTTCCATTTACCAGAAATGTTTATTCTTGCTCTGCATTTTTTCAACTTCGAAATAGTAATATTTGCTTTGGTATATATGGGGGAAGTCCAAAAATATGAAAATTACTCACGAATCAAGTATCTTCATTTTTCAAAATACACAAGAATGTTATTCAAAATAGTAATTTACGATAGAAGTGCGTAAAGCTACTCTTTAGGCACGAGTGGGGTAGAGTTAAAACGCGAGTGAGCGAGCGTTTTAAGCCCCGCGATTGACTAAATATGCTTTACGCATCTGTATCGTACAATATTTTATCTACGATAGAATCTAGAAAACAAGGTAAATGTAAAAAAAAATTAACTTAGGATTACCAGCAACCGCTCGTAATTTTGCGTGTTTTAAATATTTTTTATTATACCTGCATCAGAATCGCCATTTAAAGCACGCCTGAGCATGCGAAAACAGGCGATTAAAGCTCGACGAGCTTTAAAGGTTGCCAAGGAAACGACTGAATGCAACAACGGACGTGGACGCGACAAAAATGTAAACAATTCTCGTAACTGTAGTAGCAATATTATTATGCCCTGTCGATTTATCACGACAAAAATTTTCTAAGTTTTTAGTGCGTAATTTATTTCTAGTATTACAGGTATAATAAAAAATAGCGTAAAGTATTCGCGGATAACTGGTCTTTAAAACACTTGCTCTATTTCGTGCACTCCGGCTACGCCGCCGTCAACTAGAAGGCAATTTTACGCACTGTCGTAGATAAAAGTTATTTAGAATTGAAGGAAGGTGTCATATGCGAAATTAAAGCAACCTCCAAAACAAAGGATATCACTGGTTTTCACTATAATTTTTGTACCACTCTATGTATTACGGAGAATGAGACACTTCTTAGACACTTAACTTCTTATCGAATACGATAAGGATGTTGTTACGTTTAAATGTTACTTTATTTTCTTCCTCTTATTATAGGCGAGTGGCCTGATTTTACCCACAAAGTGGTTCTATCAGTCCTTTTTACTCGTACGTCGGATAAGTAGGTAGCATTGCCCGTCGAAATGGAGGAAACATTTTCTTGTTAGGGGTTGACGACTACCACAGACGTTAGTGTAGTAGCCGGGGAGTGTACGATTTTTAAAATCCTAAACGAACGCTGGTTCACCCGCATCCCAAATTTTGCATGGACTTAAATTGTTTAATATTCAGGAATTGTCTCGAATTAAGCTATTTTCTATGATTGTAATATAGGTTAGGTCGCTGCTTCTTCCTGGTATAGATCCTGTTGCCTAATCTCATTTTCCATTTCTGTGTGAATTTTGACACCCTTTGGCCTATCAAAATATTGGTCATAGTTGAAAGATTGCCAGCATATACGTAGAGGAAGCGATTTCCTGTGGCTGTTTTGGGAGATTAATTGATAGATTGCTTATGTAGCTGTGCGTGGAATGTTTCGGGGATTCGTCATACGTGGATTCGGACCATCTTATATTTTGAAAAGATTAGCTCAGCAGCTATGTGTTTTTGTTTTAATAATAGCTGAAATTAGTCAGGTTATACCAGGATTAGAAAGTATTTCAAAAGCAAAATTCACCTGCGCTCTTATTTGAACTGCGATACGGAAATCTGGGTTTGCCTTTGTATGTTGCGTTGTGTTTTGGTGAATATTTTAGGCACATTTTTATCCTGTTTTATTTTCCTTCTGAGCTGTGTTGCCATCACTTGAAGCGCTTACAAGTACAGTTCTGTACTCGCTTGCTTCCTAGACCGTTGGATAAATTTACATTTGTTCAACTTCACATATCCACCTGGGGAAAGGCTTTTAAAACTCGACGTTGCAATTTTGGGGAGCTTCTCCGTAGTCTCTGTGATTCCTTCATAGTCGCCGGCCATCTAGGGTTAGACATCTATAGGTAATTGCGTTCTTCCTCGTGGAGCCGTTTGTGGCACGCGGATAAGCATTACTTTAAAATATCTTGTTTGGAAGCTAGATTTTATTGTAAGAGGTGTCTTAGTTGCGATTTGCGGTTACGATTTGATACAGGTTGTTGGGAAAAATACTAAAAGAGTATTTTTATGGCGATTGCTAACATTGTCCATTTAAGCTGCGTTCAGCTCTTGCATAGCGGATACGTTCAACAACATTTGCTCGCGATAATATTATTTGCGAAGGACTGGAGAATTTGAAACCCTTGTTATCCGTCTTACATTAGTAATTAAAGTGCATAAAAATGTGAACGTTATAGGTCTAAAGCGCGAATTTCGGTGTATAACGTAATGAATCTCACAGCTTGTCTTTTCCCTTGGATATCACCCTTTTAGGGTTTTCAGTTACGCAAATATTTGTGTCACGTATATTTGGAACTCGTAAATAGATATACATTGTAGAAATATAAGTACATTAGGTAATAGCCATTTTTGATTTTTATTTATTTGGGAGTATGGGTTTAGGGATTTATACCAACTGTTGTACGTCTTATGGTTTGGACCGTCACGAACTAATGGTGTTTCCGGACCACCCACCCCATACTGCTCAGGATATAGCCGGAAAAACATTGCTACACCCCAAGATAATTCCTGACACAGAGTGTTTTGCCTTTGTAAAACATTTATTAAGTATTGTTTAAATTGTAATGGTTCATGGCCCACAGCAATTATGATTGCCTACTTAACACAAGAATGAATAGATTCAAAAATGAGCACAGCATTAACTATTTTATTTATTGCAAGAAAGTCCGTAATTTTAAACTAATAAATGCACTTGATATGAGCAGTAGCAATCATGATTTGAATAAAAGAGGTTGGCATGGGGTAAGAGAGATTTGAAAAGTTATACTTTCAGAATTTCAATCATAATAGAGGTTCGGAACGGCAATTGCAGTTAATTTGTGTAGCTGACATTTTTGAGTTTAGTAACGTCAAACAATTGTGTGAATTTTAAATAATACAATAATGATTTGTGACGTAAAAATTGTATGAGCGTTATGATTATTAAAAAGCTTGTAAACCAATAAACGGCAAGGAAAACTAAGCAATGATTGCAAAGAGCAATGAAGTAATAAGGCAACCTATCGAAAGGACACAGACAATTAATTGAAGTTCTAAATAAACTCATGTGGTCAGTGCAATTAAAACCCAAGTGAATAAAATCAGAGCAAAGTGTAAAGTGACATTTATTCTAAGAAAAAGACAATTTAGTAGTTATGCCAAAACATTCTATCAAAACTTTCCTCCATAAGGTAAAACATGTTATCAAACCTAATTTGTTAAAAACAAATCAAGGTCGTATTCACTAGGCAACGAGATTGTCTTTTATTATTAATATCAAAACAAGCTGTGAAAAATTGGTTGTTGTATGAGCAAGGTGCTCAGTTTATATGAAAATCTTACGACACTCATTAATGACCAATAGAAAAATTAGTTCACGAGCCGTAACCAAGACAACAACAAAATTTCTTGGAATTATTTTGTAGGTAGGTTAAACTGCTTTGAGGGTCTGTGGCGTTACGATTTTCTTACCGAATCTGCATTTGAGCATTAATCCATATCCGAAAATTATTTTTCGTGCATTCCAACAACGTCGTATTAATTTGCCCGAGCGGGACGCGAAAAAAAAAATTCAGACAGAATGAATGCTCTTATGAGATTATATGTGAAAATTTTCTAATAAAAAAGTTATTTGTTGAGCCCAAAACGAGTTACTGATATTAACCAGTGCGCAGGCCATCTTTGTGGCTAATTTCGCAAGCGATAACAGTGCCTAGTAAAGTAGATTAGCCAGCAGCAAGAATCGTCCAAGTG
Source organism: Agriotes lineatus (assembly GCA_940337035.1). Classification (NCBI taxonomy): domain Eukaryota; kingdom Metazoa; phylum Arthropoda; class Insecta; order Coleoptera; family Elateridae; genus Agriotes; species Agriotes lineatus. The sequence goes on from OW679197.1 coordinate 16,294,886, forward strand.
CGATTGACTTCCGGGACCCATTTCCATAAGGAAGCAGCATCGCCCAGCAAAGATAGTGGGTGCCACTTGTAGAGAAGACCTTCAGAAGTCCGTGGATAGATAAATTTTAACCAACAAGCTATTCCCAAGTGCGTAATTCCCGTGGCATCAGTGGAAAGTGTATCCCGTGTCCGAAAGCTCTCCCACTAAGGTAGGAATTCACAGGAAGCCCTTATAGCAGCCCAATAATTCGCAGGGTTCATCAAGTTTAGACTGTCTACGTGGTGAAGCACCAGGTTCCAGTTGCCCAGATCCATCCAGGTTCGAATATTTGAGATGGCGTCCCTTGATTCTGCGAATAGAAGCCGACTTTGCAGATTTTCCGGAAATGAAACAAAAGCAGCTCGCGCGTTGGATTTGCATTATCTAAAAACGAACAAGGTTAGCCGGAAGCTACGTCACACGATTTACAGTATTTACCTGATGTAATTCTTGCATTTCGGTTTTTTAGATTCAATTTTACGCTATTTTTGCACCTGCAAATCATTTTGTTGTTACGATCAAATTTTGAGGTCAGCGCGAATTCGAGAATTTGCCACAAAACTAGTTAATTTGTCATACAACAAAGCATTTGTAATACAAAGTCTTCTTTATCTGAACCCCCTGAGACAAGAGTTATTTCTTATGCGATACCGGAGCTATGCCATAAAATATTGCAAATAGATGAAATTAAACGAGCAATAAACCATTTATTTGAATAAGGGGAGCGTCATTACATAATTTGGCGCCCGAAAGTGCAATAATATCTGTCTGTTCGTATAGAAATTCTTCGTATAGAAATATACCTTCTAACTTGAGGGTTGCTCACTTAGCAGTCGGATAATCATGTTAATCGACATTATCTAGTTCTTAGAAACCTAATTTTTTGTATCAAACGTAAAAAAATGTATAATAAATGATATGAACAATCAATCAACAACAATTCAAAATAATTATAATTTTTAATTAAAATGTTATAACAAATGTTTGCCTCAAGAACAAATGATAGATCTACTACGGCGAATTGAAGAGGTTAGTATATAAATCGATTTAAAATGTATTAACCGTTGTAAATGTTTCCCAGTGATTGTAGACAGAGCGTGTCTCTCACTGCAATATCTAAACCTAATTGAAGAAATTAAACTTAAAACCCAAATCATCTACCTTGTCCTTCAAATATCAAACAATGTAAAGTGTGAAGAGTAATTCAGCAGGAGAAAATGAATGCAAAAGCATCTTTGTCGAAAAGACAACCATATCGAAGGATTACTAGGTAAATAAACATACATTCCTAATTTTCCCAATCGCAACCTAGGTATTTGAAACCGTGATAGTCAACACAAGCTGCCGTAAACGGATCAAAACTCTAGAAATTATATGCTATCCTAGAATGCTGCTGAGGCTATGGACCGCCGACAGCAGAAATGTTTCAGTGTTAAACAAACTTGATACCAAAGACACTTTCAACTATTTAACGAAGAATAATAAGGTCGCTTCAAACTGTCCGCCTCTATGCGATGATGGCGAAAGGCATTTTTATAACTGAAATTCCAGCTTGGTCGAGCGCGGGGGTTATTTACGCAGTAAGACGATCTTTAGTCGCGTCGCAGTCCACGTGATAGGAGGGTGTGCGTATCGAGAGCATCTTAACAGACTGTCTAGTGTAGAAGCCCTGGGTTACTAACGGCCGATTCTTGGGCATTTTCAAATTCTGTCGGATTTGATAATCTGGAACATTGGTATACTCGTTTTTTAAGCTGAGACCTCCGTATAGTTGAATTGCAGAGGGTTTTATTCTCTACTTATGTCACACAGTTGGCTTTTGTCGCCACCCCGTAGAACCGCTTGTTGACCAGCCTACATACATCGTGGTTGTGTTGTAGGCCTCTCAGGCCATTGATATTATGAAGGTTTCAGTTCACTTTCAGGTTGCAGGTGGCTACTTTTTGCGTCATATATAGAATTTTTGTTGACATCAGGTACCAATAAACACCACCAAATCAAAACACCAAACAGCAGTTGACAACAACTACAATGAACTTGAAGCAGAAATAAAGGAAACCCTTGAAGCCGTGGGCCTATTATTAATTATAGTCACATGAATACGTAGGAGATTCCATTATATTATAATATTTAAAATCGAGGCATTGTTTTTCGCACATACTCGAAAGTTGACAAAAATGTGAAGGGTGTATGTCATACACAATTTTTCATCAACTAATCTAGGGATATTTGTTGATGTTCTTTCAATAACCTCAAGTTTACCGAACGTTTTATTAAGGTAATTGTTTTTACACCCAGAAAATTTGTGTGTGCTCGTGTCCCCAAAGAGAAGCCCCGAAGTAATTCATTTTTTATGCCGGTTCTAAAATTGGCACATAAAGGCGGTTTAAGGAGCATCTACGTGCATCTTGCGAGACAGAGAATCGAAGCGTTATAAACACGCCCGATCCGGAGCAACAAAACATAAAAGGCATGTTTACATGTCTCTGTCTTCCGCGAGGCTCGCCGTTTTATTGAAACCCACATCATTCAGCACCTGAATGACCTGCAAGTTCTGAAGTTCGGAAATGAAGCCGCCACGAGCTCCGACCCCTGGTTATTCGGAGTATAAACCTAATTTATAATTTACCTTTTTTAAAGGACTTCTTTCGGGGGATAAGCGGTGGTAAGATGCTTTCTCTGTTCATCTTAGCCCCTTTATACCTTTCATTCTATTCGGATCCGGGTATTAAGGGCAGTGGGAATTTAAGCCCCGAGGTGAGCAGTTCTTTTGGGACGTCAAGACTATCGGTTTACTGGATAATAAAGGGAAGAAAGCAACAAACTGCGCCCATCGGCAAAACTGATTTCTACCGCCCTAATTCTGCGCAACTTCAACAATCTACGTTAATTCCCTTTTCAATTTAATTAGATCGTTGCATTAAAACGGAGTATACACTATTATGCAAACAACTTGTCAAGTTCACATTTCTTTCGGTATTTACATACAAATTGGTTCCTAGCTGCACGATTTTCCTGGTTTCGCTGAATTGCAAAATTGGACGTTACCGCCGGGGCTCGGTCTCGTAATCATCGGCACAACACAGCGAAGATTTTTAAGATAAGGCAATTATTGTGTCTGCAGTAATCACGGGCGTAGTATTGCAAAGTAGGATTTGAAGTAGAAAAGCAATTATGATAATAGCAGGCGTACGTAAAATTGGAAGAGGAGTGACTGCCTAATTAAAGTTCAGTTCCTGCATAACTATAAAGCTATTAGCAGAAAAACTCAAACTACTGCATTTCAACATATAACATAGACACTTCAAGTTATTGTAATTATTAATTATATTATTGCTGTTGGTTTAATTAAACCACTCACTTATTTTGTGTGAGTGCTTACTACCTTACAATAACGGAGAAATAATGTAAACCTAAGTTTTTGTAAATATTGTAATGATGTGCTTACGATTTAATATTATTACTATTAGATTTTTATTTAAATAAATTACTCCATCGTCTCAAAGGGTTGGGTTTTCTACATCCTAGCAAATATGATTGAATGTATAATTATAGGCAATACATATTAAGGGTATTGAACACGGCTTAATTCCACATTTAAAGCATCCATACGTAAATACTTCACGCCGTCAATTGGAGTATTCCTTTCCTTCTATAAGTCTACGTTAGTTAGAAAGAGATGAATGAGAGTAGAACACTGCTTTTCGTAAAAAGTGAATTACGTTAGAACCAGTAAACGTAGAATGACATTTTTTGTTGTATTGTAAAGCTTGTGAAAAGTACTTTGTCGGAACCTTATTTAAAAAAATATGGCTCAACAATTTTTTCTAAATTAGGATTAATGTAAAAAAAATTAATAAAAACAGTATACATTTAAGGAATATAGGGTTTGTTTTTAGGATCCGCCATTCTTCAATTAGTTGTACGCACAATAGCGTAAAGAAAATTAGATAATTTCTTTCGGTTTTTCTGTAATTCCATTTTTCATTTTTCTTGCACTTCATCTACCTCGTACAAGCAAACGCGAATCTTCATAGCGCTTGCTCGCTTCAACAACGCTGCAAGAGTAAAGGCTCGCACAATAGCCCGTTACAAACAGTCAGAATAACGTCGCTGCATCGTACAGAGAAAATTGTTGGCTAATTGTACGCCTAATGCTGCGTACAGAGCAGCATTCAGCATTATTTGCCGATTACTTGGGAAGCAAGTGCAGTGTTTTCATGCGGTTTTATCATGGGAAATTATAAGCGAAGTGATAACGGTAAAAGAAGAGCACCATCTGTATTACGAAAAAATAGACATTTGTCAACGTTGAAGTGTTTGAATAAAAAACGGTAAGGTTTAGTAGAATTTAAACCCGCTGGCTGGTGCCATGTTACATTATTGTTTTTACAGAAGAGAACAGTTGAAGGAAACTTTAGACAATTCCACACGGTAAGAGAAACATTCGGTTTTGTAGCAAATGCATCATTATATAAATTATAAAATTCTAGAAATGAAACTACTTTTAAACACAGCGATACGTGCAATACCAGTGATCAGTATTACTCTATTACTGGGTGTGTATCTTGTCGATTTTAACATTTCTTTAGTACGGGCGTTTAGACTATGCGTGTAAACCACTTGTTCTGTCAGTACGCAAGAGCGATGTCATAGGTCATAGCAGTAAGCGCTCTGAGTAACTGTAATATTGGTATCCTGCTTTATTCCACTACAGAGAGTGGGACATAAACTTGTGCTACGTATAATCGGCCAACGTTGCCACAAAACAAAAACTAAATAGCATGTTCAATCCCCTTAAGTTAATTATAGCGGTTTTTAGAATTTTTTAAAAGTAATTGTTTTAGCCAACGCTTGTTTATCTAATGGGACCGCTACAAAATTAGATATTTCAACTGATGGGAACAACTTTAAAAACATCGCGCTCCAACCCCACAATTTATCAAACCAAGTTGGCTGCGTATTAATAATTACATCAGTGATCACGTAAGAGCGCGAATAACAAAATACTCACGAGGCGCTTCTTGAGGAAATGTTCATAAACCGAAGCCACTTTAAAAATTTTACCAAATTCTATTATTAGGATAACTCTCTAGTCTTAGTTGGCTCTCCAGATGCAAAACAGAACACCAGGTGCCCCACAGCAAGTCACACAACTGACAGGGGCTCCTCTTTCTCTCCGTTGCCCTGCTTTAACAACCAGATACCTCTTCGAGCGCCGCCTGCAGCTTGTACCACTCCAAAACTGCTTACAACTTCGCCTTTGTCCCAGTTCTAGGGCTCCGCACTGTTCTGCACGAATGTTGCTGCCCCCTTTCCGCCTCCAGGGCTATGGTAACCTCGCAATAGCTCCAAAACCTGCCACAGGAACATCAGCCACTACTCGATGTACTATTTAACACTTTTTAAAGCTCCTGTAGGGGTGCAACGAATCAAAGCACCTTTCTATAGCCTACCCAAAGGACATTGAATTTGGAATTGGTATTTATTTGCTTTTAAATTGATTATTTTGTAGAGATTCCAAAATAAGACACCTCACAGCTTGTCTTCGCTTTCCCCTTCTTCTTTTGTTTCCATTCATTTTACATTGTTATTCATTATTTATAAGTCTGCTTTGATTACATTTTATGTTTCAATGAAGGCTAATACTATTTTTAACACCGTTTTACAAATTATTAGCTCAAACCAATGCTATTCATACAATTTGCCAATATTAAACTAGCACATTTATAGAATATTTTGTAAAATAATATTGGAAATGTTTGAAATGTTATTAATTGCTATCATAATTTTAGAGGCTTTAAAAGTCTTCATTGCAATGTATTTCTTTTTGTGTGTAGATATTTCCTGGATCGAAAGAGGCACATTTAAATTTAACAATTTTTGATCAGATTATCAGATTATTTTTGATGTAATCAGGATTTCTTGTTATTGATAAAGATATTTGAGGCCACGGTAACACTTTTTAGATATGCAAATTGTTTTATTAGTATCTTGCAGTTTCTATTCGCAATATAAAACGAATTAATTAAATGTTCCATTATCTAATAAATTATTCAATTAGGTGAAATGTGAATTGTTACGTCATTTTGGCAGGTAACCAAGGAAAATAGCAAAGGCAGTGGTTTATCAGCCCGAGCTGGTCGTGGGTTAAATTTGAAATTACTGTGATATAATAATAGAAATAATAAAAAATATGGGCGCCAAGTAGCAAATAACCCGAGAGTTTTGCTGAAGGAAGAAGTTACACGTCGAAGAGGGGCTACTTTATGAATTCCTGAAATAGAAAGAGTAACAATTAAATTTAGGGCGAGTCTCAAATTAAGCAAGTAAAAATCATATATATATATAATGATTCAAATTTATAATTACTTAAGGAAAAGTAAATAGTACAAATTGATGGGGGTATGAGCAATTCGTAATCCTGAAATATTTATGGATAATCTATATTGTGATAACGATATTGTTAATTAGTAGTTAAAAGCGCAAAAAATTACTTGCTAAAGATTAAATTTTGAGTTCAGATCGAATTTGACCCAAAACCTACATAATTTATGCAAGAATACTATGTTCATGGTAAAATTATATTATTAATAAACAAAAAGTCTCACAGACGCCAAGTACTTGGTTCAGAGACGGAATTAAAATTAATCTATTCAACGGTAAAGAGAATTATTTGGCAGTGTCTTGCAATTAGGGGAATAATTAAGATTAATCCTAACGAGTCAATAAGTCGTAAACCTGATGCAAAAACCCATACATTGAATTTCGACAAGTAAGTTAGAGCTGGCAGAATTGCTTTACAAAAATTAATTTATAATATATTTAAAAGAAATAAAAACTGTGGTTATGGTACGCCAGATGCATCCAATTCCCTTAAAGACATTTTGAGAGAACGTTGTAAAAATGAGTTTAATTAAATTACAAAGTTGCCCTGTATTTGTAGGCTACTACGATATATTATATTTATTTAAGTAGAAAACAAATCTAGTACTGGAAGGAGTTTTTGACATCACCATGTAACACTGTAAGTCACAATAATTTAATTTTGCATGCCATGTCGTGGTTGTGCATGTATAACTGCAGTAATAAAATTGCTAAAGATAGACCTTTTGTTGCGAGTACATGCAGGTCACCAGACTCATTGTTTAATGGCGTTATCGGTACTGTTTTGGTGTATTAGCGATAGAACATTTAATTACCTAAATTTTTGTAAGTGACCTTCAACACGAAACCGAATGTAACTTTAGAGCAGTGGTTTGTAACGAATATACAAACTAAAGTGCTCTTGATATGTATTGAACTAAAACTGAGCTCATGAGCCAATGTCGAAACTTCTGAACTGCTAATAATGCTAACTAATGGCTAAATAAAAATGTTCGTTCAAAATGAATAATAAATTATTGGATATGCTGTCCTTTAATATTTTATTTATGGCAATAATTAAACTTTTTGCACCGACTAGCTATTAGGTTCGAATATCTCTCATCCCAGGGTTGAGTTTTTACACAGTTGAAAACTTACTCAAATGTATGATAACTGCATTATTGTGGCTAATGCTTCTTAATAAACTTAACCTCAAATAAATGGTCACAAACCGACACAGAAATTTGCGTTCAATTTTTACTTTAATCAAAGCACGCTGCTGATAATTACGTTACAATGAAGGAAATGCAATCACGTGTAACTAAGCACACCTGCTTATCGGTAACTAGGGACAGCGTTTCCAACCTACGTTGACTTGATCAATTTTCTGAAAAGGACGCTGTCGCTCCAACTGTTTGCCTGCGCCCCCCGATGCTGGAAAATGCTCAAAATGCGTCTTTTTCTTCTTCCCTGCACCATCGTCTGGTAGCTGGAACCACTTTGCTGCAAAATGCAAGTAGCTTTCTCGACTGCGATGCTTGGGCGACTCGCCTTGCTACTTGAAGTGCCTTCACTGATGCCCCCAATGTTGCTGTTATTACTCGTATCTGCTCTCGGCTTCCTTTGCTCCAAATCATTACTGGCTTCTTCAAATCGTGGCTGTGTGTCGAAGTGCGGACCAATCTTGACTATTTTACTGATTGTCTGAAACACTGCACACTAGTAGCCCACGCCTGGATAACAATAATACGACCAGTTGGAACTCAAAATCCTTAATTATACGAAGACTTACAATATTATCACTCGAAAGCCTGCGCACAGCAACTTTCTTGGCTTGGCTTAGCCGAGCTTCCTCATTTTTTATTTACAAATGTTACTAAGTAACCTACTATATTCTATTATTTGTAAATGCATCTACTATAATCTTATAAGTTAATTGTGTGTTTTCTCGAATTTTCAAATATTGTCACACTAACCACGCATTTGTTTGTTTCACAACTTTTAGTTTTCTGGTTCTAAGCGCTATCACTCTTAATTGGTGAAGCTCATAAGTTGCTTTATGCTCTTAGGCATGTTACATGAGTTTTATATCACTTCCCGTAACTTCATTAACAACAGCATAGCATGTCGGACAAGATAAAGACTAACTGCACTCTCTGTAATGATTTACCACACTTTTTACTAACACAATCTGATTAGCATGTCTTACGTTACTTCAAAAGCATACTAGCACTTATCATTTTAAATTATAGCATCGAATTGATTTAATCAAATCCTACCGATATCGTTTTTGGAACCCATTTGCTATTCTTGGTCTAATTAAATTATAAATTACAAGGAGCGTTCAAATATGAATTATAATTTGAATTGCGGGGCAAAAGACAAAGATAGGCAAAGAAGTTGTATGCATTAATTAATGCTCTAGAACAAGTCCTAACTTCATTCAGTCGTTAAGTCGTTACAATGCATTTTCGTTCAATTGGCAAGCATAAGTGCAGTGGGAGTGCATGCAAGCGTGGAACAACGCATTAGTAGTAAATTTCTTATCAACAAAGATATCAAACGATAAGAAATTTGTGTAAGAGTTAAAAAACAGTTTGATGCGCAAGCACTATCAGACATAAGCGTTTACAAAAGGAGTAAAGTGTTTAAAGATGGCTGCTAAGGTGCGGAGAATGAACCGCATTCTCGCCGTCCGAAACATTGACAACAGAAGAGAATGCTGACAGAGTAAAATGCACTTATTTGAAACGATTGTCGATTTACAGTGAAGGATATTACTTTTGCATTAAATATCAGTAGGGGTAACTTGAAAAAAGAACGCGAGTTATCTGTCTGCGTTTTACAGGATAATGCTCGACCCCATTTCGCTATTCACTACGATTCAAAAATTGAATTGGACCATGTGTCCTATTTACCATACATTTTGGACTTTGCTGTATCAGTTTCATATTTGTTTGGACCCTTAAAAGAGTTTCTAGGAGAAAAATACCTTATTGTAATGAAGAAGTCATCGAAATTGTTCCGAAATGGGTGCGATAGACCCAAAAGAATTTTTTTCTCGTGGAATACAGAAACTTCCGGAAAGATGGCACCAGTTTATTAAAAGAGAGGAAAACTGAGTAGAATAATGACATGATATACACTGGACTCCTTGTGTTTGTATTTGAATAAATATAAAATTATAGTTTAAATTTGAACGCTCCTCGTACTTATCAATTATGGTGTATAAATCTACCACTGTTTAATCCTCATAATATTTCTATAGCGATTAATAAAGTACCTATTCCGTTCATGTTTGATTTTTAATTAATTAACATTTATTTCATAATAATAAAGGACTTCAGTATATACGAGGAGATATTGATAAATAAAAGTGAATACCGTTAAGACAGAATCGAGTACCAATTTTTACAAATAAAAGTAAAACATGTGAGATCAAAACATACAGGCGCTTTCTAATTGTAATTTTCTAAAAAGCAATATTGGAATAAAATGTGCATTTGGAGAAAATCGGGTACGGTTCAATAATGAAGTGTTTGTTTTTGTAGGGGTAGCTGGAAGACCTAGTTGGGTATAAACCACAGAAAACTTTAACGCTGCCTTCGATTTGATCTCGAAAAATCCACGAATCCATCTAAAACGAATATCACAGAGTTTGTATATATCATACGGATGCCTTTTCGAAATAATTCATATCTGTTTTCGGTTTGGAGCCGTCGGATTTCTTTTTCAAGTAACCAAACAATCCGGAATAGCTGGCGATGTCCACGTTATGGTTTATACCATAACAGACTTTTCTCGAAGAAGAATTCATGTACTTCCGTTTTTGGTGCACCACTTAATGTACTCACAGTAAGTATTTTCGTAAACATGGTTCGATTTTTGGGAATTAAGCCTCGGCTTATTGTCGTCTCAGCCATTCCGCTAATTACTTCGACACGAAGTGTACGAAGTATTGAAATTCCCTCATATCGAAAACCACTCTGAGTCAAATATCTCTAAAATTCGAGCTAACCGACTAATGAACCCACTATATCAAATCTCCGTCTCGGCGGTGCGGATCTTTTGGTGAAGATCCCAGCCCACTAGATCAATCTTCCGCATTGGGGGGTGCCTAAACGTGCTGTGCGGGGGATGTATGTTCGTATGTGTACACGATTCCGGTCGCCAGGAACCTTCCTGAAGTCTTGGATCGTTTTCATACGATAGGGCCTCCGAAAATAAAGGCAACATCAACTTTTGAGCTATGGTCGTCGGCAAAAAAAAATTTTTTTTTGTTTTTTTTTTTTTTTTTTTTGATAAATAACTGGTTCATAGCATTTCATTGTATTAGCGAAACGGAGTGATGCTGAGTATCGAAGTATTCTTGGAAATCACGGAAGGGCGCTTTTCTTGGGTGGGGGGTACCGTATATTTTCGACTTGGCAAGCCATCACGTTTTCTTCATCACACAATTGAACCGAACTCACCACCTTTGAAAAAAGTTAAAATGGATACCTTTGAGTACTGTCTTTACTATAGTAACGTACTACAAGTGTAAGCACAACGGCTTGATGTACGTGCCCATATCTGACTATGTTTTTTTACATATAATGGATTTGAGATAAAAACTTAATCTGTGCATAAAATAGTGTATGTATAACTGGCGTAACTTGCTTTTATGGCCCTACAGCACTTTCCTAGAAATAACGCTTCGAGCCATGAAAGCCTTCTTACGTCCTTAATGCGAATAAATATTTCCGTTAATTGTTTATTTAGTGGTTTCGTTAATGCATACAAAATCGTTCTTTAATAACCGTTATTAACGGATGATTTTTTTATTAACAAACGATTTTAGAATAAGAATAAAAGCTACCATGAATGTCACAACTTTTAAGTGTCAAATTTTCGTCATGCAGTAAAATTCAATTTTCTCCAATTTAATAAGATTCGACCAACGAGAAATATTATAACTGACTCATAATCTGAACAATTAACGTGTCCGCTAGGGCTAACAGGTTAAACTGTTTAATTTTTAATTTTTATTTTTTTAATTATTAATTGTTCTCATTAACACACTTGTTTGTTAATAGATATTAACGATACAAGTTTGATTATGACCATCTTAACGAAACGAGCTTGTTAAATGCCATAAGCAAACGAGTATTATTCAATATTGTTTCTTCATGGATAAATTTTAGTTCACTGCATCCATTGTTTGTAAGAAAAGAATGTGGTAATATATTGTTATGATTTTAGTTTAATTTAATTTAATTGAATAATTTACTCTCAGGGTTTTATCACGTGTTATTTTATCTTACCTTTATTGGTCCTCAACTAGCATGCGTTTATAACAAAATCAATTGTTTGACTCTCAATCTCGTTAAGTTATTGCAGAAATTTAATTAAGAGACACAAATCAAACGCATAACACTATAAATATAAGGCAATTAACATTTATTGGTTATAAATCTGTATTTTTAAATATTTATAGGTTTCGTCAAATTATCGTTATTAAATTTTGTATTAAATTATATTTTAAACAATTAATACTGTATGTTTACATCAAGTTTAATTTACTGTTTATTTTTAAACCGTTTCATAAACGTTTTTTTTTAACACTGATACCTTTGCTTGTCTTAAATTTATTTATAATTTACTTTCTTCAATTTTAAAAATTTTCAATTAGTAGTATCGTTCATTTAAATTTCTATATTTTCACTCAGATCTGGTATTTTTAATATTATTTTTGTTTTTTAATTACATTCTGGCTTTTCTATCTTCGACCTCATTTTATCATCATTGATATAATGGACTTGCATCTACTGTATGGACTGCTTTGCACCTTCGTCAGCAACGCCTGCTAGTTATGCTACACGCATACCACCAACATCTTCATATTTCTTAGTCCAAACTTCTATGATGACCACATTTATTTTATAAACAACACTTTTTCTGGGCATATACCAGTATTTATTTTTAATACAGTTGAATTTTCATGTTTTTAGTGTGATTTTAAAACTGGTGTCTTTTTAATTCAAAAGTTTTACGCACACAATTGTAGGCCACACCAGAGGCTGGTGCAACGTTACAAACCCTTTATCCGGTGCTGATCATTGTCGGATTCCTTCGGAATTTGACAGTATCCTCCCTGCTTGTTTTTCAGACACTGAAACAGTGTAAGTTGTCGACATTATTAAGAGAATTTTGATGTTATTGGGTTTTTTTAATGGTGGCTGCTACAAAATAAGTATTTGTACCACTCTTGAAGAGGGGCGAGCGCAGCCCTAGCTAGCTCTAACTCTTGACAGAAAATATGGTGGGAGTAAGGACTAGGCAACGATCCTTAGGGTTAAAAATAAACTTCATAATTAACAAATTTTGGGCGCCTGTTGTTAAACATAATATAAAAACCAACCTAGCTACCAAAACAAATCACCACTTACCTTGCAAGCCTCGCAAACCTAAATTTAAAAGAAAACACTAGCAGATTCATGTATGGTTGTAGCATGAATACACAAATAAAATATAAACCAGTAACAGAAAACCGGCTTTTAATATTTAACAGCAGTATAGCAAATATTCAACATAAATAAATCTGGGGACTCAACTAGGCCCAGAATCAGTAATTAACAAATAATTGAATTTGGAGTGACCCAAATCATAACACAAATTTTATGAAATATTAAAATTAGACACACACTGTAGAATATAGCAAACTAAAAGGCTCACGCCAGCAATAACGTGGCATATTAAATTGACATCTGGATGCCATGCTAACATCCGATAGCGCTAGACCGTATAAGGTACATACAGATTTTCAGCCACCCTATCTGATAGAATACTAACGCATTAAGCGTTGCAAACAAGCTAGTATTTATCGCGTACAGTTTGGTAATCGAAGACCTTCGTCGAATTGTTTATTCTTAGGCAATAATTCTTTACCAATAAATAAAACAACCAAGTTGACAATCAATGCATGTACTTACGCAACGGGGCAAGGGGCGGCTGCTATAGCCAGAGGAAAGTCATGCCTTCGCCGAAACTACTTAGCACGGCATGGAAGCAGTAGGCATGGAAGCACACCTAATAACATGAAATTAGAACTCACAGAAAAAAAACTAAAAAGGAAAATCTCACCACAGATGCAAATCGGCCTGAACATGTGTGAAGAGACGCCGCAGCGCTTCGTCAAAATGAGGCTTCCAAGTCTGCTAGTTAAAACTATGCCAAATCCCCGGAGGTGGCTTCTAAATCCATTTGTTTCGAGCCTCGTCTGCTTTGAGTACGGCTCACTATCGAAAGAAAGATCGCAGCGAGAAATTCTACATAGCTGTCAAACTCTATGGTTTAGCGTTCCTTCGGTAAATTTAAATTCCTGCAACTCCAGAGCGGGGCGCGCGGAAAAACCATATTTAAAAACAAACTGCCTTGAGGGACTATTTAATATCGTAACGCAAAATGAAACGGGGCGTTACACATATATCTGCAACTTGCGTTAAGCTGCACAAAAGGAATGGTAACACAATGTTTTTCAACAATTCATGCGCAATTGCGCATTACATAAAATCTTGAAATAATCAATTAGACATATCAAAATGATGCTTATATTCATGTACTTCATTTATGACTAAGAAGCGGTCTACTTAGCTGATTAAAATGTATACAAAGTGGGTCACTCAGCACTAAACACAGTGCCCTGCTGTTAGACTTCTTCTTGGTGCTCTTGATTACGTGGGTTAATGCTAACTGAAGCATGAACAGTTTGGAGTCATTAATTAAATTGCATACAGTGAAAAATTAATGAAGTTATATAATACCCTGGTCGCTAGAGATTCCTTTCATGAGTAACTAACACTGTTTGAGAATATTTAATTAGCATCAATTAAGTTACAAGAGTTAATTAAGTCATTCTACTTCTTTTAATAGTCCTAGTGTTACTTTACTATGGTCTTGATTGCTACAGTAATCCATTAGTTCGTAAGAACAGTAGTTGCAAAATTATTAATATTTATAAAAATAGAGACGTTGCTTTAACTACTATCAACATACAGTTAGAATTTCACTATCAATAATGTATTAAATAAATTGAAGTCCTGAAGACAAAATTGTCATTGGATGGGAGTACTTAAACATTCTAGCGCAGTAATTTGCAAGAAAATTAGTTATAACTATGCACTCTGAGCTAGACTAAAAAGTTGACTAAATTAGTGCAACAGTTTGGAGATTAATGCACAAAGCCAGCAGACCATATTAACTAGCTAAATCCACTAGAGTATTAATTAATAATTTCAGCGCAAATTTATGTTAGGCAGACAAGTTCGTCATTATGCAAGGTAAGTGCAATTTGCGACTTTAATTAAATTTTATTTCTTGCAGAGTAGGATCGTGTCATCGCCGCTTGAAAATTAAACAATTTCACGTTCCCACTATGTCTTGTGTTACCTTGTTCCAATTCGATATAGAGCTGAAGAAAAAATTAGGGAGCGGGGTAGGTAAATATTATTACTAGTTTTTACCGGCTAGTATTATTTCCAAGGTAAACTATTCCCCTCCGGCGCACATTCGTGACCAGCAGCCTTGGCGCAGATCAGTTGTTATCTTTAAGGGTAGCTTTGCGGCAATAAAATTATGAGGTGCGAATTGATGAAAGGGTTTTTTATGGGGCCATAAAAACTTAATGGGCGCGAAGGTAAATTCCGGGACAAACTGAACTAGCAGTCGAACGTGTCAAGGTGACAGTTCTTCCGGCAGCTGGAGTGTTTACAAATTAGCTGTTTTATTGCTTCCTTGTTGGGAAACTGGGTGATGGTGAAATGAGACGTCCACGAGCTGCTGACAAGTCCTTAAAATTATTATGAGAAGAGAGAGGAGAAGACACGTTTTAAGTGTTAAGAGGCATCATAATTTCTTGCATTATTTACTCATTCCTGTGGTTTTATATTGTTGAAAATTTTTCAGTTTAAGTAGGACTCGATTTGTTGTTTCAAATGTAAGACAACAAGAAAAATATAAGCGAACTGATTAAAGAAGGAGGCAAAGCTATTATAACTGAACTAAGCTTTATATTTTTTAAATTATTTTTGACCACTTTTAGCATTTAACGCAATTAGTCTTTTAGACTAACACGAAATTTTGTTCTAACCTAAATTACTCGTTTTCTGCTTGATCTTTGTAACAGTTGCTAAGCAAAAAATAACAATTAATGACCTACATTTCGACGATGTTTTAATTCAAATATAGCAATGATGATTAACTTTAATAATCCAAAAGTAAA
>OW679197.1:16310631-16444247 GCA_940337035.1 Agriotes lineatus
TATAATTCTTATCTATAATATTTCCAGAGGTTTAACTATGGTTTTTTGTACACTTCCCCACCCTATTAAACCGTATGCTAAATGTGATTCTACTAATGCTCTATAAACTTGCTTAAGGATAGTTAACGGTAAAAATTCACGTAATTGTTTAAATATGTAGATAAAGCTTCTATTTTTTTTACAACCTGTATATGCTTATCCTATTTCATATTATGATCTATAGTAATTCCTAAATACTTAATTGTTTCCGTTCTCTGTATGGTCATGTTACAATTACATGTTTCAACTGTATGTATTTTTATTAGATTAAATAGTGGTAAGCCCGAGTTGTAACATGCAAAAGGTATCAATTTTGTTTTTTTATTGTTAATAGATTTTAGTCCAACCAGTTTTTATATCCTTTAGTTCTGTTTCCACTTTTTCTAATAATGCATCTCAGTTATCTAATTCATAAATAATTACAGTATCATCAGCATAACATAACAACTTTTCCTTGAATTCTATTTTTAAAAGGTCATTTAAATATAATATAAATAAAATCGGTCCAAGTATTGCCTCTTGTGGCACACCATTTTTAATATTTAATTCATCACTTGAAACTTCATCAATATGTGCGAACTGTTTCCAGTTTTCTAAATAACTTTTATTAAGCAGATTCGCTACGCCTCTAATTCCCATACTTTCCAGTTTTTCTAAAAGTTTTGCATGACTAAAAGGCTTTAAATAAATCAAGGAAAACTGCAAGATTGGTTTGCTGCTATCTAGGTTTTGATGTATTATTTTGGTGAATTTAGCTATTGCATTTCGTGTACTTAGATTATTCCGAAAACCAAATTGACTTTCCGAAAGTAAATTGTTATTGCTTATAAAATGCATTACTCTTTTTTTCAAAATTTTTTCGAATACTTTTGCCAAATTAGCTCTTTATCCCCGGATTTATGTAATAGTACAGTGTGTCCCCGGATGGACCTAACTATACTTGTAAACTTCCTTATTTTGCATTTTAGGAAGAACAGTCATTCTTCATAAAAATTTTTGCTTCATCTAGCAAGTCCGCAGCCACTACCAAAATTTCGAAATAACATACAGGGTGGTTAGAAAACGAGACAACGTGAAATTTTGTTAAGAATAAAGTACCTTTTATTTGAAAGGAAAGCATAAGTATCACTGGGAAAAGATGTTTGAAATTTCAACAGAAGCTAAAATATCTAATCTGATCGTTGTATTTTTTTATTTTTTATTGAAAGAAGTATGTATAGAGAAATTTATACTAGTATAAATTTTGATAAAAAAATTAACTTTGAGATACAACGTTCAGATTAGATATGTGAGCTTCTATTGAAATTTCAAACATCTCTTCCCAGTGATACTTATGCCTTTCTTTCAAATAAAAGGTACTTTATTCTTAACCAAATTTCACGTTGTCTCGTTTTCTAACCACCCTGTATTTTATTTCGAAATTTTGGTAGTGGCTGCGGACTTTCTAGATGAAGCAAAACTTTTTATGAAGAATGACTTCTTTCTAAAATGCAAAATAAGGAATTTTAGAAGTATAGTTAGGTCCAACCGGGGACACACTGTATAATATAATTATTTACTTTTAGCTGTGAAATGTAAACTTTTACTTCAGTTTCATCTGTAGGATGTAAAAAAATTGTGTTAGCACATACATTTTGTGTTATAAACTTATTATTCCTTTCTGAAGTCTTAATTTGATTGGCCATTTCTTCAGCAATTTTTGTATAACAATTGTAAAATGTATCTGCAATTTTTTTTATTGGAATAACTGTATTTTTGTCACCTTTAATTGATTTAATAACAGTTCGACTTTTATTTACACCTAATGATTGATTTACCACATCCCATATCACCTTCGCATCCAAATTCTCTTGTTCTTTAATTTTATTTTCATAATATAATCTTTTTGCTTTTATAATCAAAATATTTATTTTATTTCTGTAATTTTTATACTCTTGTAAAATATTTAAATCCCCTCTTTTCTTATACTTTTGAAACAAATCATCTCTTCTTTTAATTGAAGTAAGTAACCCTTTCGTTATCCAACGTTTCCTCCCAATATTCCTCACTTTCCTCTCCTTTACTTCAGTGCAGTAACTTATTAAATATTTTAATTTTCCTATAAAGGTTTTTGTTATTCTATTAATATCATCTTCCATAGATATGTTATTCCTGCTCATTTTCTAATACCAAATTTAATTTCTTATAATCTATTTTTTGTTTTTATGATCTCAGTTTTGTCCGTAGCTTGAGCATAAAGATCTAATTTCAATATTATTGCAAAACGATCAGTAATCGTGGATTCTAAAATTAAAGGAATAGCGTTACTATGCTCAACTTTACTTTTTAAAAAACATGATTTATGCAACTTTCTAAGGTTTTAGGTAAATTGCTCGAATGCAATTGCTCGAAAACGAATTGCTCGAAATCAGTTGCTCGAAACTCAATTGCTCGAATGTGACTTTGCTCGAATTACAAGTTTCTCGAACAGCAATTTCTCGATTATCTGTTGCTCGAGGAAAATAGAGTTGTGAAATAGTCTTAACTCGAATCAGTTAATATCGAATATAAAAAAAAACACAAATTACAACAAATAACCTTTATTATTAAAAAATAGGTATAGGTATGTATTACATTCCGATGATAATCACTTTCGTGTCTTAAGAAAAACCTATTTAACATTATTTGTAATAACAACAAACTCATTATCCTGATTATGAATACCCGTAATTACATTCCAATGATAATCACTTTCCTGTTACAAGAACATAATACTGTCTTTGACCACTTACTACAAAAGATTTTGAAAATTTTAGTATTGACGCATTATTTAAGACCACATAAATTCGAGCAAAACATTTTCGAGAAATTGCGGTTCGAAGAACTTGTATTTGGAGAAAAGTTACATTCGAGCAATTTGATTTTCGAGCAATTGATTTCGAGCAATTGCATTCGAGGAATTTGCCGGAGACGACTTTTTAAGTCTTCCTGCACCCTGGAATAGCCATCTATGCACGATACAAAGCCGAATTCCTACAATGAGCCCTCTTTGCCCGTGGTAGCCGGAGAGCGTAAGATTTTTAAACTCTAGACTGAGAAATAAATAAAAGTAAGCATTTGCACGTAATTCAGACTTTATTATTGGCGAAAATGAGACCCAAGAGTTGCAGGGTAAACATCACAAATGGGACAGAATAGCATGGTATCTTTATAACGCAGCAGAAATTCGTACAATTCGAGCACGGTCGTGGCTCAGTTGTTCAAGCGGCAGCAAACGGCAGACTAGAAACTGGGCTCGAAATATTAATCTCATTCGCCAGTGAGCGCGAAGTTCGAATTTCAGATGACTACATTTGCAGATTGATGTAATTAGCGCGAGTGAAGTTCCGTGTAAACCCCCATACAAATTTTGTATTATTGGTTTTATTTCTAGCAGTAAGGAAATTGGCCTGTAAAAGGATTGGTGGGGGTGGTGATTTTTCTGGTCTTGGAATCCTAGGTATATTATTTCGTATAGTTTTATTATGAGTTTCCTTGAAGGTTGTACTAGTACTTCGCCGACTATCAACTCAAACACTGGGGCTTTTTTATGGTTAACGTTTTTTTGTCTTTGTACTTATTTCTCTAGGTGTTATGAATCTGACCTCTTCATTTCCTTGTATTGGTTCATACCCTAATATTTCACCATATTATTCATTATGTGGTTGAAATATTTTTACTAGGTATTAGTAATTTATCGTCTGTTTCTCATCTTTCTGTCTTTTTGAATGGATGATCTGTGCTACTGTTTCCCCCGTTAATGTTTTAAGTAAGCAATTATTTATTTATTTGTTATTTAATAAATCTCTATTTTGGATAGTTTTCTTGAACACCAACCGTTTAATTTCATGGGTGTTTTCGCAAGCTGCTCGTTGAACATCATTTGTAAATATACCAGCTTTTTCCTCTAGTTATTTTTTCTCTGTAGTAGTCATAGATTATTGTTTATCATAGGCAATGTTTGCAGTTTACCCACTATATTTATCAATGCGTAATTAATTTCTTTCATTATAATGTTTTCACTTAACATCATTATAATTGGCGAATGGTCTGAATACATTTCCAAACCTTCTCCCATCTGTAGGAAGTTTGCAGATACGCTTGAACTAGGAAAAATTCAATTATATTGGATATTTTGGTTGAGTAGGTATATCGGTCACTATGTCGGTCTTCTAGTGGGTAGAAATGTGCACCCACAATTTCTGATTGCTTCTAGAACTTGTTCTCTTAGTTGCTTCCAGTTTAGATCCCCAGTGCGAGAAGTTACTCCATAAGAAAGATATTTCATACCTTCCTTGCCATAATTTTATTCATGACTACAGTGCCATATTTACATTTAAGCACTTATAATGTTTTATTTAATGCGAGAAACTCTTAACGCCTTTACTAAGAATGTAATTAACGATTAATACAGGCTACAGACAAAGCCTGACTGTTTTCCTTAAGCGGGATTAAGTCCGACCCTGTCGCCTTGATAAATACGCATATTTTTCTTCCAATGCACGCTGCGATACGGCAAAATAAATAATCCCGACAATACTGGTACGGCGCATTTCCGGAGAACATAGTGCTTATAATTTATTTTATCGGTTGCAGGATATTAATCCCTTGTTTACATATACAAAAGTAGGCTGGTAACTAAATCATAACTGATCTGTACGGTAATAGTCCATTACCGTACATGGCAACCATAACCATACAGCAACCGATAAACTATTGAACAAATCACGGATGTTATGAATCATAACAGCCTCAGATGTTTTAAAATCCTCGCTCTGCGAGCTCGGATTTTAATACAACATCTGCGGCAGTTATGATACTCATAACATTCCTAGATATGTTAATAGCTATTATAATTCATTACACTCGCGGCGGCCAGATAGTTCCGACAGTCGCAGACATAGTTTAATAAAGTTGCGACCGCGCAGTTTTAGCCCCGTATTATGATAGATGGGCGAGCATCAATTATTGCTGATGTAATAATAGTTGTAATTAGAAATTAATTGCTCGTTGGCAAGATAATTCAGCGCGCTCGTTAAACTTCCGCGGATGCTCGCCTCCATTCTTCCCGATAGAGACTCGTTAAAAATATACTAACGAGATTGTTATAGCGTCTGATTGGAAGAAATCAAAAACGCACTTGCGAGCGAAGTGTAATTGGAACAATTACGCGCCGTAAACAATAATAGGGCTCAGGTTCGGTTATGTCTCTTCAATTGAAATGTGAGGTAAAACCTTGGATTGCTCCAAACCACAGTGTAAAAAATTAATTTACTTCAGTGAATACTGTATCCGGGTATTCAACGAGCTGCAAGGTTAGTTTTACGACGCGTTGATTCAGTGAAGAAAAATGTTTTCAATTTCAGCGTTACCGGTAATCGTTCTTTTAAACTGTAACGTGGAGGTCATTGCTAGATACCAGCAAAATGTAATTTCCTGTACATTATGTGTTAATTGCAATTTACAATGCAGTAAAAATGCGAACGGCTGAAACTACAACTTAGCATCCTTTCACTTCCCTACTGCCATAAAGCGTAATGTGCCCAATTCCTTAATGCTCTATACACTGAATACTATTTAAAAACTGTTAAAACAACATTATAATTATTATTTTTGAAGATCTCCAGATAGGTGTTTGTTCTCTGTGTGAAAATTTGGGAGCAACAACACCAAACGTGTAGTTGCTGCTGAACCAATAATACACAAAGGGAATGTTTTGCCCCCAAATGCAAACAGTTCTAAACTTATATGCTATAAGAAACAGCAAGCTGGTAAAAGTCCTGACGAAGTGCGTACTTTCTTCCTAAATTACATAAATAACCAAATTGAAGATGAAGTTGTTACGGGTAAAACAATAGTTACTATCTGTTAATAAGCGAAAAGGGCATATGTAGCCCAAGGGAGACATAGTGGTGAATCCATACTGAGAAGCGAAAATAATTCTGTCTAACTTAATTCGGAAGAAACGTAGAAACAAGTTGACGGGCGCAACTAGGATTATAGATCCTTGTCTAAGTAATGGCATTGTTTAACCCAGAAGAAAGCGACTCCCAAAAGTATAACACGAGACAAAACCTATTAGGCTTATCGCAATCCAACCTGTACTGCTGGCATAAGTTACGATCTTCTTCATTGGGTAGAAGCCTAACCACAATAATATCTGCGCAATGTTATACACTGAAATATCTGAGCTTCAACTACAAAAAGGAAGAGGTATAATTGTGCAAAATCTACATGTCTATCTCTATTTGTTGTTGTTCTGGTGACATTTTTGTTGATCTAATAAATATCCCACTTTCTATTAGCGTAAATTCCATGCCATGGACAAAAAACCCCGGACATAAGAGCCCCGGACAAAAAACCCCCGGACTAAAAACCCCCCGAATAAAAAACCCCCAGACTAAAAACCCCCATCATAAAGAAAACACCCTCAAATCATGTGGGGTCCGTGGAAGATTATTATTTTTATTAATAATAATGAGTTATTAATTATAATTATAATTACCACTGATGCAAGAATGCAGATCAAAATGACACATGTAAAAGGTAGGGCATTTATTTAATACAAAATACATTAGCAGGTATCTTTGTATTATAGCTTTTGTTATCAGTGGTAATCATAGTTGTTCAATAAGAAAGCAGGTGATTACTATTGATTTTTGAGGCCATTGTCATTAAGTAACAGACGACTTCCGGGATTGGACCGTGTCATGATTGAGATCGAAGAACTCAACGTTTCGCCCACTTTCGTAAGGGGCTTCATCAGGAGGAAAAAAGCAAAAGAGCACGGTAACTCAACGTGTTAACCACGCCAGAGGCGAAACTCTTTGCAAAGGGAAGGGACAGAAGAGCACGGTAACTCAACGTGTTAACCACGTCAGAGGCGAAACTCGACTCAGTCAGTTCCCTTTGCAAAGAGTTTCGCCTCTGGCGTGGTTAACACGTTGAGTTACCGTGCTCTTTTGCTTTTTTCCTCCTGATGAAGCCCCTTACGAAAATGGGCGAAACGTTGAGTTCTTCGATCTCAATCATGACACGGTCCAATCCCGGAAGTCGTTTGTTACTTAGGTGATTACTATTTTCTAAAAATTGCAAATGGATTCTTGCATGAGTACGGAATGATAATTAATAATTGGAAATTGGCGACAGACTAAACTAAATTGGCTTTCTCTGAAGAATAAAAGACCGACATATCAAATTTTGTAAACCCGCCTGAAACAAGTATTCCAAGAGCCAAGATTATACAGAGTGTATTAAAACGTGCGGAGAATATTTACAGCACGCAATTGTATGTCAAAAATTGAACCAAAAATTATAATTATCATTTGGTCTTGGACGAATAGATTTTGAAATATTAGCGTTGAAAATTTGTTAAATTAGGCAACGTTGTCGATTTCGAAAGCAACAGATTATGCATTCACAAGGCGAACGTGATTTAGAAAACTTTTTGATTGCCGTAAATAATAACATTAGGTTGTGAATTTTCTGTATGTGTATTATATTAAATAAATGCCCCACTTTACATGTCTCATTTTTTATGCATTTTTGTATCAGTAATGAATGATAATTATAATGAATAACTTATTTTCAATAATAATAATAATAATCGCTCACGGACCCCACATAATGTGCGAGTGTTTTCTTTATGGTGGGGGTTTTTAGTCCGGGGGTTTTTTATCCGGGGAGTTTTTAGTCCGGGAGTTTTTTATCCGGGGGTTTTTAGTCCGGGGGTATTTTGTCCGGGGGTCTTATGTCCAGGGTTTTTTGTCCAGGGGTTTTTTGTCCTGTAACGGTTTCATATGTACACATTTGCATTTTCAAGCAGTCAGTACAGGAACGCCGTTTTAACGTCAAATTGGCGTATTATAAAATTTTTCTTTGAGGCGATACTTAAAACTGCACGCACTGTATCAAATCGCAATACTGGGCTGTAGGTCTCTATGTAGTCGATGCATTTTTCTTGCGAGAACCCTCTGACAACAAGTCGTGCTTTATATCACGCCGAACCCTCTGAATTTTCAATTTGTAAACCCACTTGTTATCGATAACTTTAGCATTTGATGGATTTTCTACCAGGCTCCAAGTTTCGTTTTCATACAGAGAGTTTAATTCGTCCTCCATAGCAAGTTTCCAGTGTTGGACATCGGGGAATGCACATAAAAATTCCGTGGTTCCACATCATCAACTGCTGCTAGTGCAATAACGCCATAGCGCTCAGGCGCTTTGATCTCGCTTCGATTGCGTAGCTGCATTTCATGTCCATTATTGTGACATTCACGTTCATCTGTAAATAAATCTGCTTCATAGAAATATTCAGATTCCGTTGGTTCTTCGCTAGTAACGTGAGATTCGCTGTGAGATTCTAACTCACTATTTCCTGAACTTCTTTCGGCACTAATTTTCTCCTTACCAGATGCGACCGAGGTATCTGCATTACAAGATACCGTTACCGAAATGTGCGGTTCGTCCTTAAAAATTACATCACGACTAATTATTACTTCGTGCTTGCCGGGTACATAAATGTGATAACCGCCCATACCATCATGATATCCCACAAAATATCCTCGAATCGCCTTCTTATCTAGTTTTCGGCGTAGTTGTTTGGGGACATGCACAAAGCATTCGCTTCCAAATACTTTATAATTTCCGAGACCCTGTGGTTGTTTGTTAAACCATAAATCTTACGGGGGCAATTTTCGTTGGGCCTGTTCGGTTTATGACATATACGGCCGTGTTTACTACTTCTGCCCATAAATACTTAGGTAAATGTGTCTTCGAGTGCAGCATTGACCTAGCCACTTCTACGATGGTCCTGGCATCATCACATGTTTAATTCCCAAGTTTGCTGTCAATGATCTCATTTGATTGTTGTCGAAGTTACAGCCAAGTGTTTTATTTCTAAAACCTTAACAACGTTTCCCAAGGCCTGCAACCTAAAAGGCTACCGAGATGATCAAGGGAGAAACCCTGGCAGTTTGTAGGACACGGAGGCGACCAAGAGTGGAGCCCTGGTGATTTCTAGAAAATAAAGGCAATTAATGATAGAGCCATGGCAGTTGTAGGCCAGGAAGACGATGAAGGGTCGTACTCTAGCAATTCAAAGGTTATGGAAACGGTCAATGGATAGATCCCTGATAGTTTGCAGGACAAAGAGACGATTAAGAAAAAATCTTGGCAGTGTACAAACCACGCAGGCGACTAAGGGTAGAACGGATAATTTTCTAGTCCCGGAATTGATCAAGAGACAAACTCTGGCAGCTTGCAGGATACGAAAACAATCACGGTGAACCCCTGGTAGTTTGCAAGATAAAAATCTGGTAATTTTTAGGCCACGGATCCAATCATGGGAGGAGCTCTGGCAGTGTACAGGTCATGGAGGCGTCCAAGGGTCAAGCTCTGGCAGACCCGGACAGTTTTAAGACAGATAGAATGCAGGATTTAATCCAGCAAGACCTTCAAATGCCATTTTCTCTCAACGGGGTGGGGCTTAACTGACGGTACGACAGTCTTCACAAGAGCAAATGTGTCCACAGTTCATTGGATCGGTATCAGACCCGAAGTCACAATTCACTGTTGGAATACAATTAGACTGACCTGACCACCCACCCATGCTATACACTCAGTATATATTATTTGATATGATAATCATATCGTACATCTGGCGACCGAATATCTCCAGAACTATCGGGGAAAACAATACACACGATAAATAAATAAATGCAATGTGGTAACGGAAAAACAAGTTATCAGTCCGAATGTGTGTCTACGACGGCACACAACCCTTATCCAAAAAGTATTGTGCGGATCTCCAGACCGACACCGATTGGGTCGCACGTTTGCAAGCAGCGACCACAATCGACACTAAATTATCAAACAATCGCGAAATTAGCAGCAACTGCAACATTTTTAATAATCTGACAAGGTTTAAGAATGTATGTACCTATGTTCAAAATCGCCCTCATAAGATCTAAATGGCCATTTAATTTTCACTATTAATTATTTCAAGTTATTTAACAATACTCTCTACACAGAGGACACTCACAGATTCAGCTCAGGAATGTGAAGAGTTCATAAAAATAAAGAACTAATAAGTAACAGTCCTTAAAATATATAATTTAGAGGTACATGCTTTTGAGATCTGTGGCGTAGTCACCTTTATCTTACATTTCATTCTACAGTCATTTTCAAATTTCTAATTTCTTTAAATCTTTCTCTGCTTCGACAATCCGCCGTTTTCCCGACCTTCCTCTCTTGTTTCTCCCTGGTGGTCCCGGTCGTAGTATAAACTTTGTTGTTCTTTCTCTTGGTTGTCTAACCATCGTATTTGCTGTGTGTTAACTGATAGGTGACAGCCTTATGCTTGGTTGTCCATGTATCCGCATTATTTCTTCCTTAATTTTTCTTTTCCATTTATCTCATACTTTTTTCCACGATATATTCCTCTCAGTACTTTTCGTTCCCACCATTCAATTTTTTCTTGTTCTTTTTTGTTCAACATCCCAGTTTCGCTTGCGCAAGTCACTGCCGGTTGAATTACTGTTTTGTAAATATATTTTGACTTTTTTCTGCAAGATACTTCTTTAGATGTTAACATTGACTGACCCGCCCTGTTGTTTCCTTTCACCTATATTTTCCACTGTCACCGTTATGAGTTATTAATATACTTAAGCACACAAAACTCGTAACTTTTCCATTTTTTGCTGTTGTCTATTTTTATTTTTATGCATTTTTTCCGCCTAATTCCAAAACCGGGTAACTCCATATGTTTCTCAAAATGAGTTTGTGGTGCCATCTGGTAGAGAATAGCAATGTCCTTCGACTGTGAAAATATTGTCAGGTCCAAAACCTACCTAATCCATTGAAATTTCATGTTAAAAATCGTATTTACTTCCAAAACCGGCTAAAGCACTCATAGAATTAATTTCAAAATCGACTAAATCCAACATAAGAAACAAATTCGACTAAATCCAAGCAGTTATCTTCATATTGAAAAAACCACAAACAAAACCGACCAAATCCAGTCAAATGCATTGCGTAAGATGCCTTACTCTTTATTGTTGGTATAAACAAACGCTGTGTCATTGAAATACATTGTGCTAATTTGAATAATAGTTGTTGTGAATTAGATATTTTATTTTCACAATGGAAGTAGTTACAGAAACACAGTAGTTACAGAAACACCTCCAAATCAATCAAGAAAACGACAGTACTCTCCTGAAAAGTGGAAGAAGAATGTGGTTAAGAAATTGAGGTTAGG
Source organism: Agriotes lineatus (assembly GCA_940337035.1). NCBI lineage: Eukaryota > Metazoa > Arthropoda > Insecta > Coleoptera > Elateridae > Agriotes > Agriotes lineatus. The sequence goes on from OW679197.1 coordinate 16,321,946, forward strand.
ATTTCATTTTTAATTGTTATAAAAGTACCTTTTATACCTTATTGTTTAAATTGCAGGTATACAGCAAGTCAAAATCCTGTATATCCAACATGTGGCCATAAGTCTAAGAGGTATATGTATTCTACCTTATCCATGCAAGAAGTAGAAAACTTTCATAAATCGTTTTACACATTTCCAATTAAAACTGCACAAGACAACTTTATTTTGAAGTACGTTTCTGCATGTCCAATACAAAGAGTGAGAAACCCCGATTCTATAACTAAACGCTCACTGGCTGCTACGTACTACATTATCCAAGATAATAAAAAAGTAATACCTATTTGCAAACAAGCATTCTCGAATATTTTAAATTTGAAGAAACACAAAGTAGAAGGAGTATTGAAAAGATTTTTTGTGAACAGTCATATGCCTAAGGAAGGCAGAGGAGGAGATCACAAGTCACATATAAAAAAAATATACAGGAAAATATAAAAAAAATTCCAATTTTAGAAAAGCATTATTGCCGTGGTAAGTCTCAAAGACAGTATTTAAGCAGTGATCTGAGCATCGCGAAAATGAGTAACATGTACAACAAAGCATCTGAACTTATTATGCGTTGTAAAGAAAGTTTCTTTAGAAATGTTTTTAAAAAAAATTTTAACATTGGATTTAATGCTCTTCCCAGTCACTGGCCATTCATTTCTACCGGCGGATAGGGTGTTTGCTTTCATTGAAAAAAAGTAAAAAAACTTGACACTATAATACTTCCAGATGTGTATTATGATATTTTCGAAAATTATGGAACCTTAAAAAATTGGGAACCGACTGGCATGTCCAAAATTGGAAGACAGAAGCTACAGCAGTTGTAAAGGCCACAGGCTCTCTCCATTTCAAGATTAATTCGTGCAAACGATTAATATTAACACGTTCCCGAATAAAAGGTGGAATTCTAGTTAGAGGGGAACCAAACTACAATTCTGATGTAAATAACGCAAAACCCATTTGTAAAAAAGGGAAAAAAATCGTTCATAAATCCTCAAAACCTTGATATTAAATCCGGTGTGACAATCAAGCCAAAAAAGCTAAAAAACGTTGACGAACTATTGACAAAACACTATGGGGAAAATTGGATGGAAAGAAGTGAAGCACTGGGCTTAGAATACTATAAATCAGTGCTTCAACCACAAAATAATAATAATATAGAGAAAAACGAAGAAAAAGATAAAGAAGGTGAAGCAAACGAAGAAGAGGAAGATGAAGAATACTGTGTTCGTGACGAGCTTGAAGAAGACAATGTTGTGTGACATATTTAAAATTAAACTTTTTTTTACTAATAGTACGTTTCCTATGTTTAAAGTTGTTTTCGTAGTATTATAGGTATTATGTTTTTTATGTTTTTTGAGAATGAGATTTATTTGGACTTCTAATAAAAGTTATTATTATTATTACTATTATTATTAGTATTATTATTATCATTATTATTATCATCATGACTAATATACAACGAAATAATATTTTATTATCACTCGTGGCTAGAAATATTAAACTGAAACACAATTTCATTTCCAAAACCGGTTAAATCCATTATTCGCTTCCAAAATCAGGTAAATCCAAACTATATTTGTTCATAAAATGTTTATTTTTTAAAATTTTTGTATGTTGTTGACGGTTCACTAGTCACCTAATTTTTTACTTTTTTTAAAATGCTATTACAATTGTTCAATAGTTTGTGCTTTTTGTGCAGCAGTTTTTGGCTCTCCTGAAAAATTTGTTAAAATGGAGTTTTCATTATACCATGTATATTTCCTGACTACGTGACATAGGAAATCCCATATAAAATGTTTAATGCTTTCCTATTAATCCTAGAATTAAAGTGTAAATACAAACGTTTTAGAGGTTCATTTAATCTGTCCTTCTCAATTGTTATCTTACTTTGAAAGTGTTCCTATAAAGCATAAAAGTACAAAATATATAATCCAACCTTAATATAGGAGTTGCCATGGAAATTGAGCATCACCGGTATGTTTATTTAGCCAATTAACGTCACTTAAAGATTATATTTTGTTGCAGTATTACGTTACTTTGCTCCTTCGTAAAAAATTATCATTTTTTCACATAAGGACGATTTTAGATACAATATACAGACTGTGTCCCTGAAAAGTGCGGAAGAAAATAATTACAAAATACTAGAGCTCAAAATAAGCTAATCAACCCAAAAGTCTATCCCTTAGGAGTTACAGATATCTAAAGATGATGAAAAATGCTGTACCATGAAAACACAGTAAATTTAATTTGAAAACTATTCTCAAATATTACAGGACTTCCGCGGATATTATTTGTTCTATGAACTTAAAACTACAGGCTGGAACTGTTGTGTGTTTTAAATAAAAGTCAAAATGTATTGTGTTTTCAAACCCTACTGGATATTAGTATATCTTCTAAAGGGAACGAGTAGTCGATCATACCAATACGTTGTCTTCGTTCACTAAGAGTGGTTAGCTGGAGTCTCTCCAACCGTTGCTCGTAAGTAGAATAGATGCACCTTGTTTTTGATAGCTGTCAATCAAATTTTGATTCGCGGTGTAATTCGCGGTTTTATTCGCGGTTTTCGCGGTTTTATTCGCGGTTTTCGCGGTTTTAATTTTAATTCGCGGATTGACCCAATTAATTTCGCGGTTTGATCTAATTAATCACATATGAAGTTTGATATGTAATTTACATATGTGCTACTGATTAAATTACGCATTAGCTTCCGATTAAAATCACGCGTCGGACTTCGGCGGCCATCTTGGATTTCTGGCGCGAATATTTGAAATTTAAATTTTTTCAGATTTTTTTCTAAGTCCCAGTTTTTGAATTTAAACTTCGCGGTGTGTCGTCCATCTTGGTGCGCGCGCACTTCTCACAGGTGTCGTTTTTAATTTTTAATTTTCGCGGAAATATTTGAATTTCAAACTGGTAGATCTTCCGTCTCCCTCATCGAAGCTACTCTCTCTCTCATGCACGAAGGCCATTTTAATTTCGCGCAAATATTTGAATTTTAAATCTTTTTTCTAAGTCCCTGTTTTGAATTTAACTTGTCGGGTGTCGTCCATATTGGTTTTCTCACATTTATTTTAATTTAAAAAAAGCTTCCTGCGATGTCCCATGGCTGGAGTCGAACCAGCGATCACAGCATTACGAGTACGAAGCCTTAACCAACTGGGCTATCGATGCGATCGAGGTTAAAGGAATTAAACATGGTCACTTGCGTGTCACGAGCCCAGCTTTAAACAAACTATTTTTCAAAAATTTAGATTATAAGAATAGGGGATGTGTAGCTTATTGTGTTTAAAGGTTGATACATTTTTAAAAAAAATTAGATTTGTAACAGCTTATTAATTATTTTATAATTTGTGCCTGCTATATGGCTGGATTAACGAGATCCTCATTGTCCCTAACTACTATAGGAAGTTTCCGTCTAAGTTCCCTTTTTAAAACAGGTCGGTGCCTGTGTATTGTTTGGTTTTAAAGGTTTGAGCATTGTACCACTTAGCTGTTCTGACATTATACTTCCATATACATATTATAAATAAATTTTAAATGTTATTTTCGACTGAGTTTTAGCCGCTTATAAATTACAACAGCTAGTTTAAAATTAAATGGGCGATAAGAGCGAAAGGCAGATCGTAATATAAAACGAGTTACAAATTTTATTTTAGTATATTCCTGAAATACTGATAATACGTATTGCTTGAATAAGAAAGAGTTGAACTTTCTCTTTTGTTCTGCAGAGAAACCTTGTCTGACGTCATGACCTCGGTGTATTTTCAAACAAAGAACCAGATTCTAGAAATTCATCGAGTTACAAATTTGAGTTTAATATATTCCTGACATACTTCTGTTGTGCCCTCGCCCATATAAAATAAGACATACGCATTAAATAAATGTTTTTATTGTATAAGAATGGTTGTCCCCCATAAATTTGAATAAAAACAGACAATTTCGTTGAAAAAAAAATAGCTTTTCAAAATCGTTTGCAAATAAGACAAGGGATACTTGTAAAAATATAAGTCAAACCATTTTTCTTGTAAAAAATTTACGAAAAGACGTAAGTGTTGGCGACAAATTAAAATAAATTTGAATAAAAGCACGCAAAATTACGAAAATACGTAGAAAATTTATAAAAATCGGCATCTTGTCACATTAAATTCTGCAAAAACGACAAAAAACAATATTTTTATACAACTTTTATCGAAAAAATAGTAAAATTTTACGAAAATACGTCTGTGTTGACGACAAATGAAAATAAATTTGAATAAAAACACGCAAAAATTACGAAAAGACGTATGTGTTGGCGACAAATTAAAATAAATTTGAATAAAAACGCACAATTTCGTTGAAAATCTTTACAAAGCGACTTTATAGTACCGAAAAAATGATGTAAAAAAGTTTTAAGAGTTATTTCTAAGCATAATTTTGCAAACGTTTAACAAATAAACCGTAATTTTTTAAAGTACATCACACAATTATGAAATCGTAGTTCAATTTATATGATTTTTCGATACTTTGTATGTGAAAAATAGCTTCAATTACTAATATTTGAATAAAAACATGCAATTTCCAAAGCATTTCGTTTAAAATTTTAGAAAATCGACAGCATCTCCCATGAAAATTTATAAAAATCGGCATCTTGTCACATTAAATTCTGCAAAAACGCCAAAAAACAATATTTTTATACAACTTTCACTGAAAAATAGTAAAATTTTACGAAAATACGTCTGTGTTGACGACAAATGAAAATAAATTTGAATAGAAACACGCAAAAATTACGAAAAGACGTATGTGTTGACCCCCAAAGTAACAAAAATTTGAATAAAATCACGCAATCATACAGCATCTCACATAAATTTTCACAAAAATCGACATCATGTCACATAAATTATACAAAAACTGTCATCATATCACTTGAAATTATACAAAAAACGACATCTTCATTCAATACACGATGAAAATTGAACAAAAATCACGCAGTCATACAGCATCTCACATAAATTTTCACAAAAGTCGACATCATGTCATATAAATTATACAAAAACTGTCATCATGTCACTTGAAATTATACAAAAAACGACATTTTTACTAAACACACGACGAAAATTGAACAAAAATCACACAATTAAACGCCATCTCACATAAATTTTTACAAAAATCGACATCATGTTACATAAACTATGCATAATTTTGCAAATGTTTTACACTTTTTATAAAATGCATCACTCAAAATTAAAAGAAATAGCAATTTCGTTGAAAAAATCTTTTACCACAAGCATTTCGATAAACAAAATTCAAAAATTCTTGTACTTTTGATGGAAATATATGTATGTTGATCACAAATTAACATAATTTTTAAATAAAACCGCGCAATTTGTTGAAAAAAGATATTCTGACACCACCAAAACACGCAATTTCATTGAAAAATATATATATGTTGTCCACAAATTAACATAAATTTGAATAAAAACACGTAATTTTGCTGAAAAAATGTTCTGACCCGTCATTTCACTTAAAATTTTACAAAACTGCCATCATAACACTTGAAATTATACAAAATATATGTATGTTGAGCACAAATTAACATAAACCTGAATAAAACACACAATTTCGTTGAAAAATTTGCAAATGTTTTACACTTTTTATAATATAGGGAAGCCAATAATTTTGCTTCCAGAGCAATGTTGAAAAGTTGTGCAAACCTTTTTTGTCCGGAACGCATCTACGTGGCACCTTGTTTTGTAACTACATTCTCAGTATTATACGTGTGATTTTTGTTATGTTTATCATGTAGGTCGTTCACAGCTTTGTATAGGCGTTCTCTAATTATCAAGTCGTACGCTTACTTAAAGCCTAAAACACTATTTGGAGGACCCTCTTGTGTTTCATGCTAAATAGTTGGTCTTCTATGGATGTGTTAGTTCTCTGGTACTCCTCCCATATTTTTTTCTGCATATACATAAATTTTCTCCTGTATCAAGATTGCGAGTATCTTTTACGTTGTGTGCTATTCCGCCGTATCTCTGGCAGATTGATCTGTCTTCTTTTTTGTAAATTGGTGTCAATACTGCTTTCGACCATTCCCCTGGTATCCTTTCTGTTTCTTATATTTATTGTTATATTTTATTTGTTTAATAACCCTTTTAATTTCATCAAAGTGGGGTGTCCACTTCTTGATTATCTTGTGGCTGTTCTTTGTGAATCTCTATTCCTTCTGGTTTCTCTTCATCTTCGATTTCTTTCATATTCGAACACTCACTGAAGTATCCTTGACGTATACTTATCCCATCCATTTAATTTTCTATTAATTCTTCTTTTTTATTCCTGTAGCATGCTGCGTTAGTCGGGTATTCTATTTTTGAATTTTTTACATTTTTATGGAAGTTTTTTATTTCGTTGTTTTTCAGTATTTCTTCTATCTTCTCTATTTTCTCGTCCCCCTGCAGTTTTGTTTTATTTTTCTTTATTCACTGTAAGTACTCCTCTTTTCTTCTGTATTCTGCTATACAGTAATGGACAAAAGTATGGCAACACATATATGTGTCCTACATTCTTGAAGATATTTCTATAATATTTAGTATAGGTATACGTAGCATTAGCTATTATAAGTGAAATAAAGGAATCCAAATTGTAATATTGTAACGGGCCAATTCGTGTTACCTATATTTATGTATTTTATTCCTTTTTACTATACACATTGCCAACAACGAGCCTAATCGTATTTTCTGTGTAACCTTATATTTAGTTAGAACAGAGTATAAGTTCGTGAATTGCGTTAAGTGGGCACGAAGCGTGAATGCTTTCGCGGGTGCAGTAATCAAATGCGCAATAAAGCGATAAACAAAAGTGCAACGCGGCATTTTCCGGGGAAGCACATCAACGTCGTGAATACGCGGCAAAAAGGCAGTTGCCACGAGCCTCCGAAGCAGGATGGTACCTGCAGGAGCCGCATTCATGCTCGTATACAGTGCGTGAGGTCTGCAAGAGTCGCAAATCAACTCCTAAAAAGTTCCTGACGACCTGCAGGAGTTGCAAGAAAGCCCTAAGTAGGACGACATCGTCAAAGGCTCGCGCCAGCCTCCAGGAGAAAAAAGTTGGACTCTGACACCAGGGAGGCGCTGTTCGAACCCGATAACTTGGGTGTTCCGGTCAAAGGTTCGCCACAGCAGTTAGTAGCCGGGAGCAGGGATAAGTCAGGTTAGTTCATACCTAAAAGACTGCTGCCACATAAGGGGCGATTGCCACATTCTTGGGCGCGGCACCGATTTCGGGGTCATAGCAAGAAAGCCGGGGATCTACCGGCAAGCAGCTGACGCACGTTCGATCTGTCATCATTCACATTAACACGCCATGGGTGTTGGCGGGTTAAAATGTGCATCGTATGCGGACACTACTAGTTCGTAGCAGCGTTACAAGAATCGACAGCGTCGCGTCACCCAATTCGGTCGCGCAGTATAAGTATTGAACTGGGAAGTAACGTCTGAACTCTAACGCCGTGCTCAAACTATTCCGCAGGCCGTCGAGTATAGATTTCTTATGTGCATATTTGTTGGTACTTGTGTATTATTTCAGATTATATGGTTTTATATGTAAGCGGTTGGACTTTTTGTTGCCATTGTGTTTGCCTTGGTACTTACAACATTTCAGGTGTACACGGTATTGGTTCTAAACGATATTGGCTTTCCCTTAGCTGCACTGCGGAAAAAACAGAGTCTCAAAGCACTCCGACTGGTGGGCTAGCGAACCTAGGGCATTTTAAAGTGGTAATTCAGTAGGTGTAGAGCTCAAGGTAAGACGCCGTGTTACAGTTTTGGCGCCCAACGTGGGGCTCGAATGAAAGCTAATATTCATAAAGTTCTGACTGTTGTAACGATCCTAGAAAATCCTAGAACGCATGTAAAATTTGTTTTTTAACCAATCATATAAGTTTATGGAATTGCGATCCGGAACAATTCTAACAGATACCAAAATGAGCCAGAACGATAGTGAAATTATTAAAAATATAGGTAGTCCTGAACAAACACGCGATTCGGGAATCTCGTCGGTCGGCGAGGATGAATTGGTAAATACCCAAGCGACCTCATCCCTAAAAATGGACTCGGGTATCGGAGCGGTGGAATTAGTCGATCTAATGCGAAACTTATTAACGGGAACCGAACGTCGATTAGCAACAAATTTAGAGGAAATAAAAGACGAATTGAAGGAAGTAAAATTGAGTAACGATCAAAAAATAGCGACTCTTGAACAAACAATGGAACATACCGTTGATATAAAATTATGCCCCGTGTATGACAAAATTACTGAACTAGAAGGCGCTCACAGCGATTTATTGGGACAAATAAGGGCGCACGAGGATAGCTACGAACAAGAATTAACGGCGGTTAAAGGTGCAATAGGTAAAGTAAATTCCAAAATTGACTATTCGGTAAGCACGATCAATCAAAACATGCGCGATATAAGCATCAAAGTCGACGAATGCGTCCAAAATAAGGTAGTATCGGTAGTAACTTGCAGTGCGTCAATACCAAACGTACCGGAAAAACTCAAATTTAGCAATGATAAGGACGGAATGCACCCAGTTGAGTTCATGGAAGAACTCGAAGATTACTTACAAAAGGCAAGAGTGATGCAAGCAGAAAAGGTAAAAGCAGCCATAAGATGCCTAGAAGGTGAAGCAAAAAGCTGGGCAGGACGAAAATCAAGCCAGTGGCATAACTTTAATGACTTTAAAACAAACTTTTTGGCAGAATTCTGGTCGAACGCAGCTCAAAATAAAATACGAAGGTTAATATACCAGGAGGGAGTATACGATGCGAGAGCGAACAGTTTGAGGGCATACATAGATTACTGGTTTAATAAGATCCGGTATTTAAACCCACCTATCACAGAAGAAACATTCGTGGAAGTAGTAGCTAACCATTTCCCAGAGGATATCAGAGTGTTCTTGGCTGCGTCAAAAAGAACCACTATAGATGAACTTATTGCCGCAGCACAACAGTGGGAAGACATTAAGGGTAATGATGACAACCGTCATAATAATAACAATGCGAATAATAGTCCTCGGCAATGGAATTTTGATAGCTCGCGGCGTGGAAACTATAATAATAATTCGCGACGCGGAAACTTCAATAATGCGCAACGCGGTAATTATAATAATCCACAGCGTGGTAATTTTGAAGTAAACCGGGTACAATCGTGGACTCGCGGAGGCCCTAATAACCGACGTGGTGGACCACGGTACCAAACGCAGAGACGTCAAAAGGAGTACCAAAGGGAGGAGGATTCGGACGATACTAGGAGCGAAGCACGAGCCAGCTCATACGAGCGCACTCGCACACGTAGAAATTCGGAAAACTAGGGAGTTCTGGTCAAGTAGCTCCGACTGGTCAGAATAATTTACATGCTAGGGAGCAATCAAAACATTTACAATTTGTTCGTAATTTTTTCCAAAATATATTTCTCAAAGTAAACAACGCAATCGAAAGTGGTTGTGAGGGCTATGAAGCGTTCAGGGAAGAAGTAGCAGAGGGGATAACCCAGATCTTAAGTTGTGGGGGATAAGCTGTCTCAATACAAACAAAGTCAAGCTATCAATCCATGACGAAGTGGGTGCCGAACTCAGTCGGGCAGTAGAGGACGTGAAGCCCTTGACGGACATTTCAAAACTCTGGGGGGATACCATAGGGAACAAATGGAACGTTTTACACGAATTGAAGGAGACTGTCGAATTGGACTTGACAGTTGAGACTACAAATACTAAATTCATCCCGTGCCCAATGGTTGTCCCGGCACGAATTAAGAAAAAACCTAGACCAAAACGTCCACAACCAGTTAGTCGAGAAACGCGGAAGACAAATACAATCAGAGTTCGGGCTGACACTAATAATAATAATAAAACAAAAACACGGTTTAAAGATACGACTATAATCGTGTCATCAATCGGTTTTGAAACGCGATTTTCAAATAATTTTGAATTAATGCAACAATACGAAGGCGGTATTAAGGAGAAGGTTGAGAAACCTTGTGGGTTTAGTGACAAGATATCGCGATGGCTTCTCGGAAAGCAAAAGAAGAAGAAGAGCGTTAATTGAAGAAAAAATCAGGTTTGAAGGGTTGTAATAACATTCAGTCCGGCCATGCCTATTTTTATTTTATTTTATTTGTTTTATTAACAACAGCATGTTTGAAGCTGTGTAGTATAGGAAGTGCCTTGGGCCACCGCTAGTTTACTCCGGTTACACGAATTCAGAACTAGTACCTAAAGGTGGTTTTGTTCTGGGCTCGTATCAGCTGAGAAGTTTTCTTCTCGGCTGATGCCAGTTTAGAAAAAAACCAGGGGGGATGTTGTAACGGGCCAATTCGTGTTACCTATATTTATGTATTTTATTCCTTTTTACTATACACATTGCCAACAACGAGCCTAATCGTATTTTCTGTGTAACCTTATATTTAGTTAGAACAGAGTATAAGTTCGTGAATTGCGTTAAGTGGGCACGAAGCGTGAATGCTTTCGCGGGTGCAGTAATCAAATGCGCAATAAAGCGATAAACAAAAGTGCAACGCGGCATTTTCCGGGGAAGCACATCAACGTCGTGAATACGCGGCAAAAAGGCAGTTGCCACGAGCCTCCGAAGCAGGATGGTACCTGCAGGAGCCGCATTCATGCTCGTATACAGTGCGTGAGGTCTGCAAGAGTCGCAAATCAACTCCTAAAAAGTTCCTGACGACCTGCAGGAGTTGCAAGAAAGCCCTAAGTAGGACGACATCGTCAAAGGCTCGCGCCAGCCTCCAGGAGAAAAAAGTTGGACTCTGACACCAGGGAGGCGCTGTTCGAACCCGATAACTTGGGTGTTCCGGTCAAAGGTTCGCCACAGCAGTTAGTAGCCGGGAGCAGGGATAAGTCAGGTTAGTTCATACCTAAAAGACTGCTGCCACATAAGGGGCGATTGCCACATTCTTGGGCGCGGCACCGATTTCGGGGTCATAGCAAGAAAGCCGGGGATCTACCGGCAAGCAGCTGACGCACGTTCGATCTGTCATCATTCACATTAACACGCCATGGGTGTTGGCGGGTTAAAATGTGCATCGTATGCGGACACTACTAGTTCGTAGCAGCGTTACAAGAATCGACAGCGTCGCGTCACCCAATTCGGTCGCGCAGTATAAGTATTGAACTGGGAAGTAACGTCTCAACTCTAACGCCGTGCTCAAACTATTCCGCAGGCCGTCGAGTATAGATTTCTTATGTGCATATTTGTTGGTACTTGTGTATTATTTCAGATTATATGGTTTTATATGTAAGCGGTTGGACTTTTTGTTGCCATTGTGTTTGCCTTGGTACTTACAACATTTCAGGTGTACACGGTATTGGTTCTAAACGATATTGGCTTTCCCTTAGCTGCACTGCGGAAAAAACAGAGTCTCAAAGCACTCCGACTGGTGGGCTAGCGAACCCAGGGCATTTTAAAGTGGTAATGCAGTAGGTGTAGAGCTCAAGGTAAGACGCCGTGTTACAATATGACTTCCGGTTTAAGGGAAAGTTGCACATAATTTAAAATTTATAAATTAAATACCCTGTATATTTTCATTGCTAGAAAAGAAAATTTAATTATGACTTAACAAATATCTAGTTTTGTATATTTATTACGCTATTCCATCAATACATATTTCAATATCGATGATATTTTTCCATCGCAATAATCTTACAAAAACAAAAACAAAATCATGATAAAAACAGTTGTATCTGTCAAATATGCAATTTAAAGCTTGTGCAATTAGTTTACGTTTAAAATGGCTGTAACTCATTAATTTCGTTGTTATTCTCACGGTTCACGTTTCTAATGCAAAATAGTTAATAACTTCTTTTTTTTATATGTTCATAGAAACGCTCAATAAAAGTATAAAACTATATGTTTTGAATTCGCAATAAAAGTATCTACCCGAATACTGAAAAATATATAGGGTGCTCCGTTTAAAAATGTTAAATTGTGTGCAACTTCCGGTTAAATCGAAAGTGCTTCCATTTTACCTAAAATAACAAATACTATATACATACTAAATTTCATAGAAATCTCTTCAAGATTATAGGACACATCTAGGTGTTTCCATACTTTTGCCCATCACTGCATAATGAAGATAATAATAATAATAGGTTTTTATTTTGGTGGACACAGAATATAACTAGAAACAGCATATAGTGTATTCAACTGAATCTTGAAATTATAAATAGGCAGTTATATACAACCAGTGCCTACATTAGCTAAGAAAAATTATACTAAATTCTAAATATAATGTTACTTATTAAAGCTATATGAATAGGAACAACCAGCTGTGCAACCTCTGAGCAATATGAGAACTGGGAGAGCACTAGAGCATCACACAGCATTTTCGTTTGATCCTAAGTATGATATAACCTATGTGGATGCAGTTATGCTTCTTGTATACACTTGTTTATATGAGCTCTGTATCTGAAACTATTGTCCAAAACAAGGCCCAAGAGTTAGCATTTTCTTTTCGTGGAATTGCTGACCAATGAACTGCAATTTGAACTATAGATTCAGTATTCACTTCTTCCCCCGAGTATGCACCAGAGATGGATCAGAAGATAAAATGACGTTACTGAGACATACTGAATCTTGAGTTACTCTAGTTGGCTCTGAAATATGTTGACTTAAATTAAGATATTCTACAAGTTAGATAAAATACTTAGTAAATGTATTTGATTTTGTTAGCAAATTAATATTTATGTCCTCCTTACAAATGATTTTTTCCTATATGGTTAGGTATAATTTGTAGAAGGTGGTCTATAGATTACACTAAAAACGTACGTTTCAGTTTTGTTTTTAATCGTAAACCATAATTGTTTTATGTTATTATTTGTATTGATTATCTTGTACTTCAAAGAGTTTCTTATAGAAATCGCAACTCCGCCATCCCGACTACCTCAATCTTGTCGTATCAAATTATGACCTTGAGTTGAAAGATTTAAGTTACTTACGTTTGGTGCAAGCCAAGTTTCTGATAAAGAGAACCTATCGTAAGTTGTGATAATGTCCATAATTAGTGATGGGCTTATTCGAATAAATAATAACCGGTTATCGGGTTATTGAAATAACCTGTGTAACTCGGTTTTCGTTCCAAGTATTCGAATGAAAAATAACCTCATCCTGATACGTACTACGTGCCGTATCTCAGAGACCTGCGAGTGATCGAAATTCTGTAAATAATACGTCATTCATAACTCATAACCATTTGGGCGTCTCGCTCTACAGTTTTCTCCCTTGCTTCCATGCCGGCTGAGGCTCGCGGTTGATCCGTCGTCATATGATAGGAACATAAATCAATTCTTTGCCGCCTTTAACCCGGCCGATCACCAAACATAAACGTTTTACCACTAGTTTTCATTACGATTAGCAGGCAGCCCCGCATATTTCTCTCTTTCTACACTTCTTAATAAATACCTCTTAATTTCCAATACATAACACAAAATGCACATATTATGTTTTGGTTATAGATCGGAAGACTGTAGGAGTAATCGAGCTAATGCAGAATAGCGAGTCGTAAAACTCATACAAATACAACAATATATTATTAATTATTACTATATTATTATAAATCGCCAGCAATCGAAAACAATAAAGGTGTATCCAGATATTTTCATTCATATCCACAACTACTTATTGCACAAACTCCTTAGAAATCAAATAAAAATCATTTATACAATTATTATAATTAACGATTAACTGAGTTCCTCTGCTATCTGCAAGTTACGATGCCGATGCAGATGACGCTGAACCGCGTAACCGGAAAACCGGCGAAATCGAAACGAAACGAAAGCCAAAATTTATTCGAATGATTATTCAAATAATCATTCGGTTATTAATATCATTCGAATGCAAATAATTCGGTTATGAAAATTGTCCGGTTATGCCCATCACTATCCTTAATGTAATCTAGTTTCGCTACTAAACGACCGATATTAAAATGCACTACTTTTATGCTGCTAGTATTCATATGTCTTCGAAATTTGGTGTCTAGTTTTATCAGCAATTTTTTTACAAGTTTCCAGCAAGATTATATTAAAACTTCTAGAAATTTTTTGACAGTTTTGTTAATAAAATGGCTGTAAAGCTGAGGAAAGCTTACTGGTAATTGTTACGCATGTTGTCAACGACTTTTGCATTAAAATGTCATGTTGTCATGAATTTACTGTAAATTTGTATCTTGCTAATTGCCATGCAAGAATTCAGAAAATTTAAAAATAGATCCTGTCATTTTTCCGAAAGTCTTCGGCAAATTAGGAGTTTATTCTGGGCAGGTTTGCTGAAACTAGTAAGTTTACAATGAACTTTTAAGAAGGTCAGAGCAAACTTTTACTATGTTGACAGTAAATATTCACAAATTTTACTGGACATTTTTAACACTATTGAGAAAGGTTTGCAGCAAACGTTCAATAAAGAGTAACCCTGACATTGACATTGGCCATGAAGTATTGCAATAATGTCCCGGTTTGAAATAAAACAGACGCTTTGCAGACACTGATTTCATTATGAGTTATTATGCAAATATGTACGACACTTAACCGCAGTAACATTTTAAAATTAGCAAAGAAAAGTGGTTTAGTCCTAAACCTAGAAGCCAGAAAACCCTAGCTACGCGACCGAAAAAATGACGTCCTTTTCGGAACGGTTATGACGCAGGTGTTTAGACGCATAGCATTTCCGTTACTTGAAGCAAACAATGCGAGAACCGTACGACAGTCCCACCCACAACTCATAACGTAGATCGATTATCAATTCCTTTCTACGGTAACTTCAGCCTCGCCTAGTCTTTGTCCACTCCACCTTTTGTTAACGAGACGCATTCCGCCTTTATTTCGACATAAAAATGGTAATTACCGATTTATGCTGAGCTGCATCAGCCTGACCAACTTTTGTGAAAACTTGGAAAATAAAGCCTACCTACCATACAGCGCGTTAATATTCAGGAGCCGACATCTTCGTCATTCGCAGCGCATAAATATTGCTCGTCAAAAATTGAGACAGGTGCAAATTACGCCAGTCAGTTTAATGACTGCCCGTGTTAGAAGATTAAACGACGGATATTCAAAGAGTTGTTTTAATTGCGGGCACGTTTTCGTAATCTCTCAAAGGTGTGTTCTGCTTAATTAACAATAAATACAGCAGTCACTACTTACAAACGCTAAAACCGAATATTTCCAGCTAACTCTTTTGACGTCTGAAAAGTACACATTTATAATTAGTAATTTATCGTCAAGGCAGTGACGACTGCTCCTTAGGGGCACAGGGGCGCTAGCCTGCCAGTCGTTAACAGCCTATGTGGCATTAGAAAATGGTAACTGTTCTATAATCAACATATTATATTTCATCATCTATCCTACCGTTATAATTTCCATACAGCTTAAAATATGTAGAACGACATCCACGAAGTACGACAACATAACATGATTTGTGTCAACACACTCGCTTGTATCAATGAGGCTGGCAACTGATGAGGGCGATCCGAAATAAGTCCCGAACTTATATGGCAAGTATGGGCGAAATGCTGAAGCAGCAGAATTGAAGTGAACAGTTTTAATGCGATGCGAAGGCAAACTGCGCTGCAGCCGAGGACACAGTAAACTGGCGAGCTAATTTACAGTGATCCTAAAATGTAACGCAATCTGAAGGTTTCTATAAGCAAATGTGGTGCAATCTTATTGAAAACATTGAAAAACAATGCAGTCGAGCTCCTAGCGCCATTTTGGTAACAAATTAGTTCTTATCGGTATAATTGATTACCGAACAATAAAAAATGAAGTCGGGCCTTCAGATTTGATACTAAAAGTAGGTATTCTCAACTTAATTGTAAAAGCCAACCGATTAAATTGCAACCTGCAAAATAAAGTTGGAAGTCGCAGTTTTACAAGATATTTTTTGCTCTGATTATGTTTCAATCAAGGCTAATACTATGTTTAATACTGTTTCTACAAATTATTAACTCAAAGTCTACGCTGTTCAAACAATACTTACAAGAAAAACAAATGGATTTGTAGATGTGATGCATGCTCTGTTTTTTAACACTTACGCACTATTGCTACCAAAAAACTAGGAATTTTTATTATTTTAGTTGATTAAATGACCTTCACTGTCATGTGCTTAATTCAAACCTGTCACAGTTCCTATCAATTTTGAACTATCAATAGCTATAATATAAAACATTTATAAAACGAGATAAATGTGCAAGTTACCGAATAGTTATACAATTTTCCAAGCAAAAAATGATCCTAATTTTCTAAATTAGCTAACTCTAAATATCATTAACATTTTCAGATAATTTTAAATTTGTTCATATCTCAGTTGCCAATTAAAACTTCAGATTCACAACGCTAACCTTGTCTTAGTTTTTTTGTAGCAATAGTACATTTTGTGTTGTGTTTGAATAATTTTTGTTTTGTGCATATGATGTTTTCTTTTGGATAATTAAAATTAAAAATCATTGCTATATTTGGATTAAAACATCGCTGGACTGTAGGTGATTCATTCATTTTTATTTTCTGTTAATAATTGTTAAAAATTAACAGCCCCCCAAATACAACTATCACGAGCCGCCACAGGGCCAAGACCTCTCTAAGTCAGCTTTTCAACCGACTTCATTTTACCAGTACACCTGGTCTCCTTTATCTGTTTGCTAACGTCCTTCAATTTTTTCTACCGTTTGTTAGTCTACATCAATATGGAACTACTACCGCTTCCAAGTCATCTTGAACCGTGTCTCTGTCCCTTCTTTGCTCCTTCGTCATCTTTTAGAGGCTATCCCACTCTATTATTCGTTGGAAATTACAACTCTGCCAACATTCGCCATGAACAAATTTTACAAAGTTACTTCCTATGCAGCTTGTAGAATCCCAAATAAATAGATTATTAATAAAATAATATTAGTATCAATATTTTTAAGAATATAGAAACATTTAAAAATCTACGAGTATATTCAGCTTGTAATTTTTCTTCTAGTGTCTACACAGGTCTCGATATTATTCTTGCAATTTAATAATCCACCCGCAACAAGTCGACATTTTGTTTAGATGTCTGATGTGAACCAAACAAAACGAAAAAAAAAATGATTATGCACAAGCATAACTCTAGAATTTCTTTTATTTAACCTAACCTCTATCACTCGCCATTTACGTGATTCCTATGCTGCCCGTTTTATATATTGTTATGATGTGTGTATGATTTGATATTTTCATTATTAGATTTTTATTTAAATAAATGTCTCTATCATTTCATTGGGTTTTCTACATCCTAGGAAATATGATTGAATGTATAATAAATTATAGGCAATACATTTGTTATTAAGATAAGTATCGTAGTTGTTATGGTTTTAAAAGTAATCGCTTTAACCACCGCTTATTTATCTAATGGGACCGCTACAAATAGTATATAGACGCCACAACAAAACACTCACGATGCGCTTCTTCCGTGCAAAAACTGTCCCACAACGGACAGGGGCTTCTATTTCTCTCCGTTGACTTGCTGTAACAAGCCAGATACCTCTTCAAACGCCGCCTGCAGCCTGCAGCTAACACCACCTCAAAACTGCTTACAACTCCGTCTTTGCCCCGGTGCTATGGCTCCTCACTGCTCAGCACAAATGTCGCTACCTCTTTCCCGATTCCGGGGATATGCTAACCTAGCAACAGCTCCAAGAACTGCCGCAGGAACACCGGTCACCACCTGGCGTACTATTCAACACTTTTTAAAACAATTTTAGGGATGCAGCGAACCAAAGCAAACCTTCTACAGCCTACCCAAAAGACACTGCACTAATTATAAAACACTGAATTGGGAAAATGGGTATATATTCTATTTTAAATGGATTATTTGTGAGGAAGCCAAAATAACACAGCTTGGCTCCTTTTCCCAATAACACATTTGTTAGAATAAGAAAAATGCCTTTGGTTTTAAATTGTTATTTAGATCATTTGTTTGGTTCAAAGAAGATATCCGCTTGTATTTGAATCAACCAATTATTTTTTTTTGAGTTCGCTGGCTAGTACGTGTCTTCTTCTTCCTTTTATTTGATGCCAGTTAGCGGTGAAGAAATACTAGCTATCATCAGTGCCGATTTTATTAATTTTTCTTTTCCAAACTGCTTTTGTGTATATCTTTATAGATTTCAATTTTTGATAGGCTTCACAGCTCCTTCTTTCTAAATATAACGCTACCATTTCTTGGAATTAAGTTACCTTAAACGCACCTGTGTTTGAAGCAGGTTGCCTATTTTTATTTAAGTTAATTTTTTGATTTTTTTTTAAATCTGGAATTGACAACGCGTTCATGTTACGCTCTTGCGCGTTTAACTTCAGAGTACAGCGGGTATTCCGGTATTTTTCTGTGTAAATAAAGTTTCTTTTCCTGTCATAATGGAAACGAGTGTTTTGGTGTCCTATTTTTGGTCATATTAGCACTGACTTTTGATTCGCAGGCAACCTTTAAAGCCGTTTTTCTTCTGCAAGTTTAAGATAAATTCAATGCAGTTACAGGCTTCTTCCTCTACCAGCGGTTTTGTAGCCCTTATTTCATAGTCAAATCACTTCTTTTCCGGCGCTCTTTGACAGATCCAGTAGCCTTTTATGATCTTTGGGAAAGTGCCATCCACCAGGTCGTCGCCTAAAACCTTGCAGCTACTAGAGGGATCGAGCAAAAAAAGGTGAGAACATACTAAGCACGTGTTTCTTTGCCTTATCACGACATTTGCAGCTGAAACAAAGGCAAATAATACAATAACAAAGCGACTTCGCAACTGATGAAGATATTGCGAAGTATAACAAGCCGCATTTTGGAACACAGTATAAGAAATAACAATATAATATCGGAGTACAAGACAATGCCGGATGGGTGACGACAAAACAACAATTTTTTATTTCTCATCAATGGCCATAAATCTCCATTTTTAGGTCGTACCTTACTATCTCTAATCATCTCGCCTGTGTCCTACTTCTTGTTTTCTTCCACATACACTTGTTGACAAAACTTGGTTATTTAGTCTCCTCTCCGACAAGTTGTCTACATAATCGAGTCATTGCAGTTTTTGTTGTCGTATTACATTTGATATTGATGATTGGTCGTATACTCGTGTTAGGTGATCGTTCATCCGTCTCAGTCACTTATCACATACTTCCTTCTCTCTCTATATATACTTTTTAATATTTTGCTCTTCCAGATTTCTACTGCCCTTTCTTCATTCCTGTTTAATTTTGTTGGCTCGCTTTTCTGGTCTTACATTGCTATATATTTTCTTACTGCAATTTTTTACCACATTACATACGTATTACATAATCCGGCCTTCTCTACCGTTACAGCGTAGATGTACTTCTGCAGCAGCTCCTCCATGCTTTCTGGTCACGAGTTATGTTTTCAGCGTCCTTCTATTTCATGTTCTTTGTTGCTAGCGGCTTGGCAACTTCACTGCTACACGTCCGCGCTGGCCGTTTGCATGTCTTTTTATTGTCCACTACATCCTTCCATATCTGTTTATTCGATTGTTTGAAGTAACGGGGTAATAGTAAACTAGTCTCCTATATTATTAGGAGAGAGTGGGTAGGAATGGGTCATTTTTTGCATTTCAGTATATAGTAGGTATTTATGACAAAATATAAATGCTGTTAAATGAAGCAATATGAAAGACACTAACGAATATTTGTAAACGAACAAAAGTCAATTTTAAATGAATAGATAGAAAATACTCTGTCACTTCCACCTGATTTAGATGGTGGTGACAATTTTAAAACAATGTCATTTTTAGGCACTATACTAATGTCAAGCACATTGGGAAAAATAAAACAGCGTCCCCTTTTTGGAAGAAAGTTAATTTTATATTCGTCTTCAATTTCTGATTCAAGACGACCCACATAATCAACTACTGAAGACTTTGTTTCAAATTTAACAAGCAAAAAGTCTTTTGGTGTTAAATTTTCTAAACTAAAGTCATAATCATCTTTATTAGGATCTTCTGGTTCAAAGTTTTCATCATCAAAACTGTCACATTTTGGCTGATCTTCCTCACTGGTGGAACTTTCCTGTACCACTTTGCGTTGTTTCTTTTGTGTGTGCTTCTTGGATTTTCCGAGTAAGTTTTCATTTTTTGACCCAAGTTTTAATTTTGAGACTTTTCGTTTCCTTGTCTCTTCTATCTCCATTTTTCCGGTGTGTCGGTTAATATTCTTGGTTGACCGGGCTTCCGTCGTCTTATATTTAGAACCTTTCTTGGAGGTGCTTTGGGATAAGGTACGACATGTTCTGGTAAAACCTGAAAATCAAAAGCATCAGATCTATTTCATAAAATATTCATCAATAAAAAATCATACTTCACTACTTGTTGAAGCTACTGGGGTCGACGGGCGCAAAACCATTGATGTTCGTTGAACTGAGTCATCATGTCTCATCGTTGGGTCTTTCTCAGTAGAACAAGATTTTGTGTTTGATGAAACAGAATCTAGTACAGTGTCAGAATTTGTTACTTCAGGAAACTCTGTTTAATTTGCAGACGATTCATTGAGAACTGTCGGTAAATTGTCGTCTACTTCTGCCCCTGGAATTTCTTGATTCTCCAATAAAACTTGTGAGCGGTCTGTTACCGACGACATGAGAAAATCATCTTCGCAGAATACGTTTCGATTGATAGGCCAAATGCCAGTTTTTTCAAAGCCTTTGATGATATTTTGTTTCGAGAATGCTAGAATGTAGGCTTTATCGGCGAGTTCTGCAACATTGTAAAGAGTAACAGGTCTGCCAGCATTACTAGTCATCCACTCATCTCATGCCTGATTATATCGTGCTCTTAAAGGCCCATAAACGCTTACATCAAGTGGTTGCAGGCGGTGGCTACAGTGCGGTGCAAATGTAACCAAAAATACCCCAGATTTCTTGACTTCTTCAGTTAGTTCGATAGTTACATGGCTCTCATGGTTATCACAGAATAAAACTACAGGAGTTTCTTTAGAGAATCGCACATGTTTTTTAAAGTGTTTGAACACCAATAAAAAATTGGTCGCTGTCATCCAACCAGATGGATGACCAAGAATCAAGCTTCCACTAGGAGCACCATTTCCCAAAACATCTAGATTTCTTTGACGTGGAAAGATAAGTGCCGGTGGAACGGTATTGCCTGCCGCATTCACAAAACCACACATGGTCACTAATTGGCCTCTTTCCCCAGACGTCACTTGACCAACTTGCTTTAGACCCTTTTGTGCAATTACTTTGGGTGGATTATTCACAGTCGTTAAGCCAATTTCATCGCAGTTCCAAACATCATTTGCAGTAAAAGTGTGACTCTTAAAGACATCTTCAGCATTATCAAAGAATTTAGAAACATTAAATTTAGTAATAAAACTTGTTGATCGGCTTAAACTTGTAGCCTCAGGAGTTTTCAGTGTTAATGTTGGATTTCGCCTTAAGAAACCAAACAACCACTCGCGTCCTAGTTTTTCTTCTTCTCTTTGCTTTTCTGTTAGAACGAGGATTAATGCTTTTACATATTTGTATCCCATCTGTCTGGTTTGAAAAGAGGAAAGCCCGTAATGCATCTTAGAACAGAGTATTAAATAATGAGCAATATTTGACTCTTGTTCAGCGGAAAAAATTTGCCTGACAACCAGGTTCGGATTAAAACGAAATTCTTCCCCCTCCGGCATAGATCTAGCTTTTTGCACATGCCTCTGAAGAGCAGAAAATGATATTCTATGTGGCTTAGCGACGCTTCCAATTGACAATCTTTGCAGAACTTCCTTAACTGCACTTTCTATTTCATTGGTGCTCTTTCTATCCCTATCTGTTTTTCTACACCAAATTCGTGGCATATTATCACCTAAAAGGAAAATACTCTGATTTTTAAAAACTTGCATAAGTGCAGGAGGATTGGGCCATGACCCATTCCTCCTAAGTGTATATGACTCGTTCATTCTGCCAGCGAAATAAATTTTAAAATCGCCGCCATAACGGCGGTGTCAAAATAAACAACAAACTAACCTAGGTATTGAAGATGTAACATGTAATGCTTTAACATAATGCAGTAAATGAAATATGATGTGTACCGCTTACCTTACAATTCAAGTTTAGAGATTCTGAAAACTCACTGCAAAACAGGAAAAAATATCAACAATCAGAGGACGCATGTGGCATCAATACAGGTTTCGTGACGAACTAAGGCGTAATAGGTCCCCTCTACCGACGCATCCAACATTATATTCAAAATTGACAGAAATATATCGCATGACCCATTCCTCCTGTGACCCATTCCTACCTACTCTCCCCAATTTATTACTGTGTCCTGTCCTCATTTCGTTAGCTTGAATTTTGCTTCACTTAAGTGAGGCATAGTGATTTCTAAGGCTACGAAATGGAAATTCAACAACACGAAAGATTAAAATGACACGTCATTGCTATAGTGATTTACTAAGTCAGAATTAAACAACTTAAATTAAGCTAAAATCGCCCTCCAAGAGTTGGCCCGAACATTGACCACGACAGTAATATTAGGTGAGATGCTTTAATTACTGAAGTACTTTAATATGCCTCGTACCTTTGCTCAACGAATCTCATTGTTATTTACTACGTTACTTAATTACCTGTTATTGATTCCCTGCTGTTTATAATAATTCGGAAAACTTACTATATTCTTTTCCTCACGACCACTCTCCGATTTTCAGTTATGAGCTAGTTGTTTTGCTATTAGACTACAACGTTATTGGGTAGTACTTGATTTATTATTAACTCAAAACTCATAAAACAAGAGCAGACGGTTTCTTCTTTGATTTTCTTCTAACAGAATATATTTTGTCTTGTTCTCATTCGTTGTTGCCCTTAAGTATTTCTATTTCTGTTATCTCTTTTTTTTCACTGCTTCTATTAGGTTTCTTTTATTCTTGCCCAGAATTGCTATGTCGTCTGCATAGGTAATTATTTACAGTAACTGATTGCATAGTGTCTCTTTAATTCTTACTTTACAGGCGATCCACCTCTAGTTACCCACAATTATGTGATCACTTTATATTCAGCGTCCTGCAATGTAATTCTTACTAAAAGTACGAATTTATTCAACACATCATTTTTATGAGGTTCAAATTGGGAGTTGGAAACTAACTAAGCAGCTAAATTGTTCATGCTATTTAATTAACGTACGTTTCGTTAACTTTAAAACCAACATCTTCATAATATAAATTATGTATTTAACTTTTAATAATTTGTCTTTAAAGCTAACGAAACATACGTTAATTAAATAGCATGAATAGTTTAGCTACTTAGTTATTTTCCAACTCCCAATTTGGACCTCACCATGAAAACAACTGTTACTTATAGTTACTTTATATACATTTTCTCTTCTCACTGTGCCGCGCCGTTACTTGAAGTCGATTAAAATAATATATAGTTGTAATTTTTGGCGTTGTTTGTTATCCATAATTCCATAATTGGTTTTAAAATGAAAACTTAATCCACGACTGACCTATTCTTCCTGAAAATCCATTAATATTGCTTTATTTTCTGCTCCATTTCTCCATTTGGTGTTGCAACATCTTTTGAAGACCGTACCCATTAATGATATGCCCCTGTAGTTTTCATAATTTGCGATATCTCATTTTTATGTATTGACATATCAAAGATTATCTTCATCTACTTGGCATAATTTCTCGCCTTCAAAGTATATTATAATTATCAAGGCCTTTGCAATTTCTAGATGGGAAAACTGCCCTCTTCAATGGTTTGATCATGATTTGGATTGATAAAATGGCTCCTGATAGTTACTAAACAAATGATTGCCAGTAGCCGTCCCGTGATAACAGTAGGTTCAATCTAAACAAAGGCTGTATTCAAAATAACCCCTAAATTTAAATAATTGTCTGAATTATTACGGCAGATTCACGAAATAGTTAGCATACGGAAGTTAACAAGCTCGAAACAAAACAATTGACTAAATAGGGCTCTTGTAATCGCTACAGCGAAGTTTACAGTTCTCATTCTAGTTGAAATTGAACTGCATGGGGTGCTTTAAAAAAACTATTAAAGTACTAAAGTAATTCGTCCAACGCATTGTTATCATCGTAGAGGCTTCCTGAGGCGTAACATATTTAAAACTAAGGTAAGAGTCTCCCTTCAAAAACAAACTTTTCGCCAATCGCCAACTGGTGCGCTTATCAGTAAAATTATACCCGTGCGATACTCTCCTACGGATCCGAAATCTACGTAAGGAACATCGGAGTTACTTGAAAAATAGGAATAGAAAAAATTAAGGCTTACAAATAAATTTGAACAAACCTCTGGCCAGGTGAAGATAAGTATTCAGCGCATACCTTGAGGTTTTGGCGGCCTGCAAGTGACTTTTATTTCAAAAATAACATGCACATCCTGTATCAAATAACCAGGAGCAGCAAATTAATTATCCGTAACTCCAAATATGCTCCTGATCACCTATGTTTTGCGGGATAAATACGCAAATGACAGCAAGAGGAGATCGACAAACGTCAGAATTTCTGCGGTAATTGAATTCTCTCCAAAGAACTGTTTCTACTGAAAATGCTGTGGCTGTTCTTGTTTGTTCCATGTTTTTCAGTTGCGGCTTTCGCTACTCACCGTCTTTCTTTATCTTTAGAAAATACCATTTTGTTTAATAACAGACTACCAAAAATTGCGATCGGGATTCCACACGTTGAATGACGAACAAGAATAGAAAAATTTTCAGCAATCTGCCTGCAGCGATACAACTATACCAATCTTATTTTCCTGTCAAATATCTAATTTTCAAGTGCTTACAACCATATTTTCACTGCTCATAGATTGACTACTTTTATTTCGCAAATAAATTACTAACTAAATTGTTTTTACTGTACCTGTTTTCGCATAATCTTTTTTATTCAAAAACAGTCCAAACCTTTCATAAACCTACAACTTAGGGACAAAAATTCTACGAAAACAGCATTAGCGTCACTTCGAATGCATTCCCCATAGACAATATGGCTGAAATGATGGCCTGGCTTCCGGAAGTCGTATGCTTTGCAGAGCAATAAACCCTTTGGCGACCCCTTCAAGCGTTATGCCTGATTTCTAAAATGTTGAGCTTCACGTTCGTTTACCCTGAAAGGGTTTCGTAAATGTAAACACGCTTATTGGCAACCGAGGCAGGTCTTCATTACACCAAAGTTGCATAATATGTTAATAGCAATGCCGAATAGCTGCTACAATTGATTCGATGACTGGCGAATTTATGTTATTGCAATGTAGTAATTTGCGAGTTACAATAGCTGACGCTCCTAATGTCGCATTCTTCGCGAAATTTACATTTGAACCTTTGTTCTTAATTTTAAAGTAAAATTTCTTCATCTGTACAGGGTTTTATATCATATCACATATTACACCTGAAATTAAAATTTTTAAATTCTGTTCAAACTAAACTCAACAGCTATAATTAGTGAATATTACCATTTATGGCTAAAATACGTACATAGGAAAACAATTTAAATTTAAATTGCCCAAAATAGCTTTTTAATTCTAAAAATGTCCCTAGCAGGTATATATAACGCAAATATAATCGTGTTTATGTGTGGATATCTCCAGAAAGTATGGCGCCTGCTGCAACAGACGTGTGCTCTAGTGCTCTCTCATGTTCACGTTGTAAAAGTAAACTAGTTAACGGTTTAAAATGCAATAAATGTTTGAAACAATACCATCCCAGCTGTGCACGTGTTTCTAACAATATTCAGCTGTGTGAAGACGGCAAAATCATATGTTGTGCAAGTGATGAAGATTGTGGTGATGCCACTGTAGATGCTTCTATAGACGCTGCGTTCTTCGACGCACTAAGTGAACCCCCTAATCTGAATAAAAAGGTAGATGTGAGCATTTGTAAATATTTACTACAACAGAAAGACACACTAATCTTTGAACTACGTGATAAAATTGCGTTATTAAACAATCACATTGACGTGTTAAGCAAATTAGCAAATTCTTCCTGTGAATGTGCCAAAAAACTAAGTACTCCAGTTATAATAAATGACAAAAACGGGTTGGAAAATTCCCTCGCATATAAATATAAACAGACTTCGACTAGTGCATCTGCGTCGAGCGCATTGTGTGATAACGGTTCTAAAAACGTACCAAACTTGGATAAACCCATAAAATCGAATAAGGTCGCTAAACACCTTATCTCCGTAAAAACACTTTCTGCAGGACTTCTCAATGTTGAGTCGCAACAAATTTGTGACGAAGTAATCAATCTTGATAATGGTTCAAATTCTACAAACCCACCTGCTTCAAAACTACAACAGCAATCCAGTGAATGGAAAACAGTAACACAAAAACGAAGACGGCCCAAAGAACTAATCATTGGAACAAAAAGTGTTAAAGGCAGCGCAACGTCCGTGTTGGGAGTACCAAAATTTGCGAATCTCCATGTATACAGAATTGATCCTAAAACAAACGTGGAAGCACTTAACCTCTTCCTGAAGAAATCGTTCCCAGAAGTTTCTTGTCAGCAATTAGCATCCAAGTACCCTGATTTGTATGCCTCATTTAAAGTAACAATTTTCGCAACCAATCTTCCTAAAGCCATGGATCCCGAAGTCTGGCCACAAGGAGCTTGCGTTGGACGGTTTTTTCAATCACGACAGAAAACAGCAGAAACTGTTTGACTTTTATAAAGCCAAATGTTCAATCAAAGCGTACAAAACATGTGGCAAAGGAAATTATAAATGGTAGTGGTAAATTGAGCCTATTAAATTTAAATATTTGTAGCATTAAAACGAAAATAGGTGCTTTAGAAATGTTTTTGTCTTTTTTAAACGGTCCTGATATTGTGTGTTTAACAGAAACTTGGCTAGCAACAGTTGAAGTTCCCGCAATAGTAATAAGTAATTATAAACTAGCTGGTCATTATTGTAGACAAAGTTCACGTGGAGGCGGAGTAGCTATTTTTATAAAGGACTCTCTTAATTTTGAAATTTCAAAAGTACATGTTTCGGAAGATTCAATTTTTGAAACTACTTCTGTACATGTATTTATAGGCAAATGTAAAATTTGTATTTCTTGCTGTTATAGGTCGCCGAAGGCAAGTGA
Organism: Agriotes lineatus; assembly: GCA_940337035.1. Taxonomy (NCBI): domain Eukaryota; kingdom Metazoa; phylum Arthropoda; class Insecta; order Coleoptera; family Elateridae; genus Agriotes; species Agriotes lineatus. The sequence goes on from OW679197.1 coordinate 16,349,065, forward strand.
TGAACAATTTCTAGCTCATTTGGAAAAACTAATAAATAGTAAGCTACCTCACTTCATCTGTGGAGATTTCAATTACGATTTTCTTGAAACCAACAAAAAGGTAAAGGATGTTGTTGCGCTGTTCCATTCATATGGCCTCAGGCAATTACTTTTCGACCCCTCCCGCATACAAGGTAACTCAGTAACTCTAATAGATAATGTTTTCTCTAACATAAATACATGTAATTTTGAAACTAAGACAGTAGATACCGTTTTGTCGGATCATAGAGCGCAAGTAATCTACTTTAAAATTGACGACACACGTAAAAATTCTAATAATTCAGTAAAAATTCATCGACAGTTTAATGACGAAAATATTTGTTATTTTAAAACTCTGTTGGCGAATGAAACGTGGCAGAATGTGTTTTCTGAAACAATAGAAAAAAACAAATTTAATATATTTTTTGAGACTTTCAAATTTCTTTTTAATACAGCTTTCCCAACAAAGGCTGTAAAATGGAGTCAACCTAAAAAAAGGTGCCCCTGGATAACAGTAGCATTAATTGAAGAGGGTAGGTTAATAAGAGATTTATATAAAATTGCAAAGACGTCTTCAGATCAAAATTTGAAATCTAATTATCGCTTATTAAAAAGCCAACATTTTAAAAATATAGACACTGCAAAAAAATATTATTACAATAAGAAAATTCAAAACTCAAGTAATAAATCGCAGAGTGTTTGGGAGGTGATAAAGGAACTATCTGGCCCAAAAACTACACGTGATAAATTACCAAAGGTCATGTACAATGATAATAATGTAACCTTTGACAATCCGCAAAGTATAGCAGATGAATTTAACCGCAATTTCGTTGTTTCAGTAAATGAATTAGTACGCGATTTTCCTCAAAATGAAGGCACTAACACTGCACAAGTTTGTAATCCAAATTCAATCTTTCTTGAACCGATAACAGCAGCCGAAGTGTGCAAAATTGTTTCTGCATTTTCAAATAAAAACTCAGCAGGGAATGATGACATTCCTTGCTATATACTTAAACAAGTAGTCGATTATATATCTTTACCCTTAACTTACCTCATTAACCTTTCTTTTGAACTTGGTTTCTTTCCGGACCAACTTAAAACTGCGGTTGTAGTGCCCATTTTTAAGAAACATAACCCAAATAACTTCAATAATTACAGACCTATAGCCCTACTGTCAGTATTTTCTAAAGTGTTTGAAAAGGCATTTGTACATCGCCTGAAAATATTTTTTAACAAGTACCAACTTCTCAGTCCGAGACAGTTTGGCTATTTAGAAGGCAAATCCACGCAGGATGCAGTGCTATCATTCTATGAAAAGATACTGTCACACTTCGACGCAAAAGTAAAAACAGTAGGAATTTTCTTCGATCTCTCACGAGCGTTCGATACGATAAATCACGAGCTATTAAAACAGAAGTTACAAAACTATGGTATAAGAGGCCCAGCCCTATCATGGATAAATTCATATTTAGATAAAAGATGTCAGTTGGTTCGTATTGCTCAAAATGGTAATACAGTTAAATCGGACGTCACCATACTTCAATGCGGTGTTCCACAGGGAAGCATTATTGGGCCGTTTCTGTTCATAGTCTTCATAAATGACTTAATCAAATTCTTAGATAACAACTTCATCACTCTATTCGCAGATGACACATCCGCCATTATTTCTCAGAAAAATGCAAAATTCCTATCTACTAGTGCAAGTCAGTGTGTTCAGCGAATGAGTGATTGGTGCAAAACAAATGGTCTCGTCCTGAACGCCAACAAAACAAATTTGCTACAGTTTGTCCCTTCCGGAACAATAACAGACTATAGTCTCTTAATTAGATCAGTAAACTGTAAAACAATACAACAAGTGAAAACGACAAAATTTTTAGGATTATGGTTAGACGAAAACTTATCCTGGCACTGTCACATTCATAATTTGACCAAAAATCTTGCCAGCAAACATTATGCAGTTTTCCAAATAAGAAACTGTGTAAACCCGAACACTCTGCTAACTTTTTATTGGGGTAGCATACACTCCCTCATTACATATGGTATTATGTGCTGGGGTAACTCAGTCGATACAATTAGAGTTTTTGTGATGCAGAAGCGCATTCTAAGATGCATGTTTCGCTTGCCTTTCCGAGAGTCATGCCGCAGTTATTTTAAACTGCATGGTATACTGACTGTATATTGTATTTATATTTATCAATGTCTCGTCTACGTTAGAGAAAACATTAACGCCTTGCCTAAATGCGGGGACATAAATTTTTATTCAACCAGGACGGCCCACAACATCTATGTGCCGTATCACCGTCTTAATCAGACAAGCAAAGCACCAGTATCCACAGCAATTAAAATCTACAATCACTTGCCAGCGGTACTTAAAAAATCAGCCAACCTAAGTAGATTTAAAGCCGAAGTAAAGGAATTCTTAAAAGAACGCTGCTTCTACTCTCTGAATGAATATTTTTCTTATTGCAGTAGCATCTAATCTGTTCTGTATATTTATAATATGTACCTGTGTTTGTATATTTGACTTGTTAATGCAACTACTGACAATTTCCGATACGCTATATGTACATACGTCAAATGGAAATAAAATTATTATTATTATTATTATTATTATTATTATTAGAAATGAATTCGGATTTACATTTACAATTGTTAGACAATTAAACTCAAAATTATGTTCAGCGGGTTTAATTAAATTCAGGAAAATTCCTGGCAACTTTGTTCAGCCTCGCAATGCGTACTTTCGAATTTAATTTTCAGGAAAGTATGTTTCGGAACAGCACACTAATATTAGGAATATTCAGGGAGGTAATCTATATTTTTCAATCTGTGAGGGAGCTGTAATACCCATATAGCTTTCCACTGACCACGTACAAAAATCCTGCCCCGATTGACATGTAGTATTATATTTTATTAACTTTAGAAGTACCTATATTGATTGGTCATTTACTGACACGTTGAAATTAGTTCAACATTTTAAACTTGTTTATCAAATTATTAAAATTAAATACATATAATTTACTCCTTTAAAATCTACATTCAACTTGTTAAAAACAACTCTTTATTTAGTAAAAAGAGTGCAACTTATGGAATTCACATTCGGCAATTATTACGTTATTGTCGAAGATATCTATACGTAACACTGTAGCTACCCTACGTCCATCGACACTTTTTAAAAATTGTCACACTAAGTTGACAAGTTTCCAACAATGCCTCAAAAATTTATAATGAAAGCAGAGCCAGGGTACATACATCAAACAAGTAGAGACACTCATGTCAAATGTTGAAACCTGTCTAGAGTGCCCGGGACAGTGCCTTAGGGGGCATTTCTAAGCTTGACTATCAGATGGCAGCACAAAGTTCTACTAATCAAAACCGACTATATTAAATGTAAAACATAATACATTTAATATAGTCGGCCTTGTACCAATACGAGCTAGTTACTGGCTGTGGATTTTTTAAAATTAAATTAATGTTGGCAGTGATGAGTAACGCTACTTAATAATATAACGTATACAATTTTGACAGATACACTTCACTTTTACAGGATGTTTAATGCCGAGCACTAGGTGGTTCTGTGTATGGAAAATGCAGCAAATCATTTTGAATAGCTGTAGTTGTTTTTGTTACTAACATTTTTATGTATTCAACAAGAATGTTTGTATTTGTTGAAATGACAATCCTGGCATAACCTTAAACTGACAGATATAAAATTTCAATGTGACTTTTACTACCACGACTGCCAACAAATTTTTTTGACAAAATAATTCTACAGCCCTCTAGACGTTGAAAGTTTTTGATCATACTGTACTATCAGAAAGTACCTCCCATGAGCCGTTCAAGGTCATCCACATCGGAATTTTGACATCAAAGGAACCGACAGTGAGTGTCTCTACATGTTTGATTTATGTACCCTGGCAGAGCTGTGTGCATTTGTGTCATGACAGGGACACGACATTTAAAATCAGTACCAGTAATTTAAAAAAAAAGGTTTTTCCTATAAAACTTGTTACCTAACGTAACTTCAGTAAGCTGACGTCTCATGGATGTTTCATTTTCCTTCAAAACGCAACATTGGGATGTTAACAGATGATCCTGATTTTATTGAGGGCAGTATACGTACATTCAGGCACCACAACGCATTATACTAATATTCTACACGATTACCTAAATTGAGAATAGAATATATCTATGGATGGTTTGGCACTCAGGCCAATATGGTGGCCATCGCATTCACCTTATATGATACCAGCGCTGTGGAGTCGGTAGAAAAAAATCCGACTCCAACTCCGACTCCGGATATTTTAGTAGTTTGAATCCGACTCCGACTCCCGACTGCGACTCCAACTCCCTTCAGTACTAGAATATTGATACCCCCCATTTCTTTTTATTTACGTCATACATTTTACCGGCCCATGACAAATTTCGCAAACTTTGGGGAATGTGGTTGCTTGTAATACATTACATAATTATAATCTTGTTCAATATTTGCTATTTAGAATCATAAATTAACAATAACAACGTAATGAAAATTGCGGTTTTTATCAACACTGGTGCTGAGTCTTCAAAAAATCAGTAGTGCAGTTGTTCAAATAGTTTTTAGTTTTGTGTTTTTACAAAAAAAAGTGGTAGTCGAAGTCGGGTAATTTATACCGGCTTCGACTCCGACTCCACCCAAGAAGTTTCGACTCCTCGAGTCCGACTCCCGATTCCGACTCTACAGTCCTGTATGATACCATTGGAATATTTCTTCGAGGATGATTTCAGCGTGATAGTGTATAATGCGTACAAAGATTGCTACGTTAGAGGGATTTCACAGTCGTAGAATGGATGTAAAACTTGCAGAAATATTTACCAGACGTTCTGTGAAATATCACCAATAGACCTTTTCTATGCATCTAGGTGTGATATTGCAGAGGAGCAAGAAATTTTGCTTAGGGCATTTTGTGTAGCTTCCATAATAACTAGACTAAAATTCTGTCTCGCTTGTGTTGAGACACCCAGTATAATGAATATAAAATATCATTTTAAGTAATCTTGACGGCCTATATACGGTACCACACAACCGAAAAAAGTCCGTACCTCCTTAATCTAATCTTTAAGAGTCGGCAGCCAACTGTTGTCTAAAAAACCTATAATAATAAAATGAATTATATCACGCCACAAGCAGGTTTTAGAGAATACCATGAACTTAGTCTTTCTGACATTAATAGTGAGTCCTAGTTCTGTTTCAGTTCTACAAATATTATTAATCATCTGTTGAAGACCATCCATTTTATCGCACAAAACAGGGGTATCATCCGCATATCTGATTGTGTTCAGAAGAACACCATTGATTTTAATGCCCAGATCAGTATCATCTAGGGCTTTTTTTGAAAATTTGGTCGGAATATAGATTGAATAAAAGTGAAGAAAGTATGCAGCCTTGTCGAGCGCGTCTTTGGATGTTGATATTCGATGTTCTCAAACCTCCTATTCGGACTTCGGCTGTTTGTCCCCAGTACAGATTATCAATTATGCGAATGTCCCTGTCATCTATCTGCAGTTGATGAAGCACGGCCATTAGTTTGGAATGACGTACTTAGTTGAATACCTTTTTATAAAGTTGAAACAAGCAACGTTGATCACAACATATCTGGAGAAGAACGTTGATTCCAAACAAAACCTCGCGTTTTCCAAAAGCATTTCTGAATCCCAACTATGCATCATCGGGATCAAATTCACATTTTTTTAGGGATGTAATAAACGTCGACATTTTGACATCAAAGGAACCGACAGTGAGTGTCTTCTAGAGTCACACCGGTGTCGTATATTAGGTTGAATAACTTTGTGATTTTTCCAAGGTTATTATCATTTATTAACTTCAGGACTTCTACTGGGATCTCGTCGGGGCCTGGAGCTTTGTTATCACGTTATACCTGCAATACATGTATAACTACATGAAGAATTTTTGGGGTCTGCCGAACAGTTATCGTTCTTTTGCAAGAACATTCTTTCGTCAGTTAATAGGTCGTCGATATACAGCTCATATAGGAAAGGAAATATGCTCGTTTATAGTTGTTTACATCCCACCTTACATGAAATCAGAAGTATATGCGGATTTCTTTAAATTCGTTGAAAATAATGTCGATCCCGGCGAGACTAGTGTTTGTATACTAGGGGACTTCAATGTAGGCAATATCTGGAAAATTAAACTAAACTATTTTGATACAAATATGTTTGACGAAACACATAAGCAATTCTTGGAATTTTTAAATTTTAGCTCTTTGGAAATATGTAGTTCTATTCAAAATGTAAACAAAAAAACCTTGGATCAGATTTTAATTAGCGGACCAATTAAACATAATGTTACGGTTACCAGGGGCGAGTTCCCTATAGTCCCGGAAGATGTTTTGCACCCCACTTTAAATATCACTATTCGGTTATCATCAAAAATTAAGCCAACTACTGTACATGAAAAAAAGTATTATCATAACTTCAGGCTTGGAAATTTCGACCTTCTCACGGATCTAATCCGCTTCACCGACTGGACTTTCCTATATCATCAAACAGATGTGAATGACGCGTTACGAGAATTCTATAATATGCTTCTTATGCATATCGATACTGCCTTTTCAAAACGTTGTATATAAAACTCGAAATGTTCTGTTTGGTTCACTAGTGAAATAAAGATGTCATTGAAAACCAAGAATACTCTAAGGAAAATTAAAAATCGTACTCCTGATCAACAATCACAGTACGTAAATGAACGGCGTAAACTAAAGTATCTCACTAGAGAAGCGTACGCTGACTATATTAAAGATGCCGAATCTAAAATTACCACCAACCCAAATTTGTTTTGGTCCTACATTAAAAATAAGCAAAAATCCCACACTTCCCTCACAATGAAATGTAATAATGTGGAGGTCTGCGACTCTGAAATTACTGAAAATTTTGCACTATACTTTGAATCAGTTTACAATCCAACGCCATCTACATATAAAATTAATTGCAATGGCGAAGTTCGAACTAATAATGTTTTCAATCTAGGCTCGGTGACTCACAACGAGTATGTCGCTACAATTAAAAAATTAAAACCAAAAAAGGCTGCTGGAGTTGACGGTATTCCTCCGCATATAATTAAGGCATGTTCAGATTACCTTGAACTCCCACTACTTTATATATTCAATCTCTCCCTTAAAACCCATGTGTTTCCCGATCACTGGAAAGAGGTATTGATTACCCCAGTATTCAAAGGAGGTGACAAATCCTGCATTGAAAATTATAGACCTATTGCGGTACTATCGGCTGTTGCTAAATTATTTGAACAGATTATTTACAATAAGCTTTGGAATCATATTGAACATTATGTTAGTAGTTCTCAGCATGGCTTCGTTCCTAAAAGATCGACAAGTACCAATCTAGCAACATTTGTACATGATGTAATGGCTTCTTTTGAAAATAAAAAACAGTTGGATGTTGTATATACGGATTTCAAAAAAACGTTCGACACAGTTGATCACGATATCCTATTACAAAAGTTACATACATATGGGGTGTCATCTAGCAATATGCGGTTTTTCAGTTCGTACCTGCAAAACAGATATTTTTATGTAAAGCATGCCGGGAATACTTCAGGTAAATTCACAGCTAATTCAGGAGTACCCCAAGGGTCTAATTTGGGCCCAATACTATTCTTAATCTTCATTAATGACTTGCCTGACGTATTAATGCACTCAAGTTGCTTACTGTTTGCTGATGACATGAAATTTTACTCTGAAATAGAAAATCCTAATGATAACCTTGCCCTGCAGGCTGATATTAATCGTGTGTACGACTGGAGCCTTAGAAATAAAATCGACTTTAATATATCCAAATGTTGTGTAATGTCATTAACTTTGAAAACAAATAAATTAGTTTATAATTATAAAATGAATAATGAAGAGCTCCACAAAACTGCAAATGTTAAAGATTTGGGAGTTCACTACGATTTTAAACTTAAGTTTGACCTCCACATTGAAATAATTAAAAACCAAGCTTTACGCAACCTAGGATTTTTAATTAGACAGTCTTACCATCTAAAAAATACTCGAACATTAAAAATGTTGTATAATGCGTTTGTTAAATCGAAGCTTGAATATGCATGAGTTGTATGGTATCCAATTAACGTTGGACCAAAACAAAAATTGGAAAAGGTGCAAAACAGATTTTTAAGATATTTATATTATAAAAAATACAATACATATCCAAATTACACGACAGTGAGAACGGTTACGCTCCGTGCGGAGTTTGAGGTACCTAGCTTGGAGGCATCCAGAAACTATAGTCTGTTAGTATTTGGATTTAAAATTATGAATTATTACATAAACGATACGAAACTTTTAAGTTTCCTTAATTTAAAAGTCCCTAGTAGACCAACACGGTTCACGCCACTATTCTACATTCCTTTTTAATCATTATCTAGAAATTCACCTATTAATATTTTTATGAAATTGGCAAATGAAGTTTCTGTTCTAATAGATATTGATTTTGCGCAAACACACCACCTCTTTAAGAAGCAGCTAAAAAAAACAATACTTGTTGATAACTGCTCCCACATAATCACAGTGCGATTTAGATCCGTTGTCTCAGGCAATACCACGTACATTGTATGATGCAAATGTATATAAATCCGCTATAGAAACCTTGATATAAATATATCTACTTATAATGTATATGTATATATTCTCTTGTAATTAGGCAATTGCCTGTTTGAGAATAAATTAAATTAAATTAAATTAAATTAAATATGTTCTCCTTGTCTCTTCTGCATCCACAATAGGTTGGTTTGCAGAGTCGTGTAGAGTCGTTTTTTGAAGATTTCCTAACCTTTTTGTATATTTGGCAAATGGCATGCTTCTTTTCCAGTTCCTCCAGTTCTTTGCAGTTTTCTGTTATCCAGCATCATACATTTTTCTAGTCCAACAAAAAGAAATATTCCCTAAATGGTAAAAAACTCGTTTAAGGGTAGCTAAAGGAACAGTACAACTTTCCATAATAAACTGTACGTCACAAATTAATAATAATCCCACAAAAAATAAAAACATTTAATTGTTCAAACTGGACTAAACTATGAATATAAGTTCGAACAGGTGGTTGCGATAAAACCGGGCGTTTGATGCATTAGATGAATGTACTCTTGGTTGATTTAGCCAGTGGCTTAGAAGTTCACAACAGACCCTAATGCATTTTTCCGTAGACGATTAATTGTGCAATATACTTTTACTGAGGTCAGTATTGTAATGGTATGATACTAAGGAAAATACAAATAGGCCCAGAATTGGTATTGTATTTATTTTAACATATTGCAACAATATAAATCACTAGTAAATATTGATAATTACATAAGACATGATTAGGAATAACTGCAATTTAATTAACAGAGGTTAGTAATTGAATAAAACAGTATCTCCAGGTTGCGTTCAACTCAATATCTGTGCTTGGCATGGCATGTAGCTAATTTGAGATGGCTGACAGATTAATTGTGTTATTGTAGGCATCTCTGCCTTTTTATAAGCGCAGAGAAAAGGCTAAGAAGGCTGCTTAACTCATTCGTAAAGGCTGAAGTTAGCACAGCGGCAGTCAGTCAACGGCAAGTGGTGAAGTGTTACCGTTCCAGGTAATGTAGTAGCCGTTTTGGGGACATTAATTGCCCTACGAGGCAATTTCGACCACGGAGATTTCCAAACCACCGCATACAGCTCTGAAATATCGTTTCTTTTAGTTGTAGAGCAAAATTTAATTTTACACTTGGTCGGATATTCAAAGAACTTCTATCGTCCCGCCATTACCATCCTGCGTTCAACGTCTCCAACTAAACTGCCGCCATTTGCATTAAATTGAATATTTTATACCAATATTAGTTAGGCAATGCACGCTGCAAATTATCGCCATCCTATTACGTGATACTTAAAAGCAGACCGCGTTAGGCGGACCCAAGTATTTAGTGCATCCCCGTTGGAAGTGCGGCAACGCCTTAGGGGCTTTGTTACTAGCTTTCCACCAGGCTATCAATACTGGTCCCATCGTACCTCCTTAAACTCATAGTCAGATTATTGTATCTCAGTGTAGCATAACTTGATGCCACGCGCAATTAGTTCTAGAAGTTTATTTACCACGTTTGCGACAGAATTCAGCCTAACCAAATTAGCCAGATTTGTTTCCGTACCTCAAACTACAACCCACATTCCCACTGAGCTAGCTGGAAGAACTTTTTTCCACTATCTATTATCACCAGTTTACAACGTCTGAAGTGTCGGGCTGCCTTGCAATTTCATCATTTCTTATTCTGCTACCTACGGTGCCTGCCTCTGCTATATTAAGACATATTTTCATTTTGCGTGTTCATAACATTGATTTTTTCTCTATTTTCGCTGAATACTAAACATTCTACTTCACGTTCGTATATTTTAGGTATTGTGGTTAATTTCAAGTTTCTTTAAGCAGCTTGATATATCATTGGCCTTCTTAGCGTGGTTTCTCGCTATGTGGCAATGTCATGATCTCTTATTTTAAATATAAACAGCATTTTGAGTTGCTTCGTTGATACTTAGTTAAATTTTGAAATATACTCCTTACTTGAACAAACAGAAAATATGCTACGTATATATTTTTTGTTTGATAGAAATCGAGGATTTAAATTACATCGATATAGTATTTCTATGATCTTGTGTTTTTAAGCTATAGATGTAGAGAAGTCAATGTTGTCTGTGGTGCCATTGAATAATTTATTTCGGAAATATATAGTAGTAATTGTATATAATATGATTGAATTAGACTATGTTACTTTGTTACGCGTTTCAAATTTGTTCGCTTTGATGTAATTGTGGCAGACCGTTTCAAGTAAATATTTCCGGCCGCGGAGGGTGTTCACGTTCTATGCAGTTTTTCAGAGGCGAAAAATACTAGGCAGCCAGGTGCAGAGCCATATCAGCAAATGGTGTGTGCGTTTCGAACATTTTAGCAGACCTTGTGTGTAGAAATCCTGACTAATAGCGGCCGATTCTTTGGCCTTTCGACTATCATCGGAAATGACAACCACAATTTAGAATATACCATTTTGATAGTATTGATGTTCAGTGCGGTGGAAGTGATGGAGCGTCATTCTCTGATTTACTGTTGAATAGTTGGGCTGCTACTTTACATTCGTTATCCGTCATGTTTGCCCGCCCACATACGTTGTGATCTGGGCGATTTTTTTTCACTTGCACTCTCACTAGCAAAAATCCTTCTGTCTTTGACCTAGGGGACAACTCGTCGATGATGTGCAAAAATGATGGTACCGTTAAGTTATTATATGCTAATTTAAAAGTTACATGTTGTAAATATTTACCACCCGAATATCTATTTATAACGAAATTAAGAAGCCAGCCGACTTCAGGAAAGAATGACTTTGTGCCTATTTTGCTGTATTTATCTACGGCACCTTAGGTGCTGATGTTGATTAGTCTACGAGAAGTCATTATTAAGCATTTCTTTGTTGTAGCAATATGTAACGGGCGTAGGTAGATTGTAGGTTTTCTGTAATTCCACCCACTAACGGCCGATTTTGATAATTTAAATGTCTTCCGGCGAAAACAGGCACGCCTTACTTGCATTGTAATTTTATTGTAAAGTTGAATGCAAAGTCACAATTTTCAGATTAGAGCAAAAAATTTCAACAAACAGGTAAGTCATTTATGAGGCTGGTTAACTTTTCGGCAGCCGAGAGAAAAGCGGGTTTCTGTTAAAAGATTATACAACACTGGGCGCCTAAGAATTTAACCCGAATTTGAAGTGCGGCGAGCAGACAAGCCTCCATTCGTTCACTGAATTATGGGTGCAACTTTATTTCTTGCTACTGTCTTAAATAGTCAACCGTAAAAATTTGTATGGTAATTGCCCCTCGACGTAGTAAACGTAAACTAAGACCTTAGTTAAATTGATTTATGTTACACAGACTAGTTTAGATATTTCGAGAACAGCAATAAACGAAGAAGTTAGAGTAGCAATACACTTTCTCCCTTTATTTTTCTTCTGTTTTTTATGGTTTATGTGGTGATAGATCGCGAGTCACAAGAATTAATCAAGCTACGTTTCTGAAATAGCTTGTATGCTCAAAAAAGAGATCCATTCATAACCGTTTTTTCGAATATACCGAATACTGTTTACAGTTTAATATATAACCAAAGAAGAAAAAATCTAAAATTTTATTTTTCCTACTTTTTTCTTTATTAAGTATGTTTTTTCATGTCGTTTAAGAAGGAATGTTTTACTACATAATGATCTACAAGACAAAGAAAGCCCAGCATTTCAATATTTTTGCGTTTTTAAAATGTAAATAATTCAATTATTTGATACGGTATGTTTTTTCCAATACTTTTATTATATGTTTTATTTTAACTCGGTCAAATGCCTTTGTTAGTTCTTTAAAAAAAAACAAAAAGGTGAATTTTAATATTTTCTACATTTTTTTATTAATTTCTGTACTTATTATTTCGGTCGCCAGTGTGGCAGAGCCGTTAGGGAGCTCAGGCTGTGATGCCACGGTACCGGGTTCAATCCCCACATCTGGCAACCAGCGGGCGGCCCACCAAGTCGCCTTAAAAATTAAGCACCGAAACTGCAGTTGTGGAAGTAGGGAAAATAAGGCAATCGTCGAAGGCGTGACGCTAACCGAATCACCCAGTACGCCATTAACGGTATGCCAGATTGACTGGGTCTTCCGAAGAGATACTTCGGCGACCCTGACTCGCCTTGTCTCAAGCCATGTTCTTACATGGAATGAATTGTCGGAACTTTACTTTACTTTGCTAAGCATTACTTGAAATTTTTCTGCTCGTATGACTGCGACAGATTATTTATTTTCTTCGTCATGGTCGCGATAGAATTGGTAACGCGACATTCTTGAAAGTACAGACTAATTCTCTTCCTATTTCGACGTCTGTCGTATATAGTAAATAAGAACTGTTTCTTCTTCAATTTTCCGTCGGATAATTGAGCTGTTAAAATGTCAAACGTCTCGTATTTTGCATACCTGTTTTCCTCTACCCTGCTTGCACCGCCAATATTGGGCGACTTTCTCACTCGCACTCATAGCAGCGACTTTCTCTGGGCTGGCCATGGAAGGGTCGCCGATTTCGCATGAAAAACCCTGTTTGATACTAGGAATTGCGTGCTTGTGTCATTTAATTTATGTGCTGATGCTATATCAAAGTTTCGTATATTAAAAATATTTACTGGAAGCTTTGAAAAATTGTAACCTAATTAATAATTCACCTACATTCAGCAAGCGATAATTTCAGACCGCATTTTTCCAATGTTATGTTAAAGTGCTTTCTGTAAATTTTCAAACCTGCTTGAGACAGCCAAAATTTTTCTCTTTTGAATTGTACTACGATACGCAATTTTTGTTTGTTTATTTAGTGAAGGCGCATTTTGCTCATTTACAGGTCTGGTTCAGGCCGCATTAAGCTGGTTAACCTTTCTGTAGCCGAGGAAAAAGTTCTTATCCTGTTAGAGGGCTTCGAACAACATCTTCAAGCTTACACAGCAGCTGACGCCCAATTTTCACGGGCGGCAGGCAAGCAAAACTATAGACGTACCCTTCCTTAATGCACTTAATGGTTCGCTAAATATATTTGCCAATGTACTAGAGTACAATTTTATGGTAAAATGTATAAGTGATACATCTCTGTCTTTGTTTATGTATTTATTGTTACTTCTTTAAAGGTTAAGATTTATGATCATCTTTCACTGAAAAATGTAACAAAAAGTTCTTTGGAAAACTTGTAATAAAATTATCATTTAAAATAAATGATAAACAGTTGATATCATGCATTTATAATAATTATCTAAGACAAGAATAGAAACTGGTAATTTACAAGACAGAAAAATGCCCATTTATTATCTTGAAAATCAAAAGAATACAAGGATTTGCTATCACGGTAATGAATCTTGTCAAAAGGCAGCTCTGAAGAAAATCGTTTCATCGCATTGTGTCTCAAGTTTCCAGAGTAACCTAACCGTAAGGAAGTGTACGAAAGTGTAAGCTTAATATAGAAAAAACGAACACGGAAAAACAGCTTCTTAATAGCAAAAAAAGGGAAGCACCCATTGTGATGCAGCGCTACAAGATGTAGACAGCAAACCTCGAACTCCAAACAACGTCACGGTTCTGGAGCAGCGTATTTTAAATAACTTTCCAGTCAAATTAAGTTACTTATCCAATTTCTTGTCATCTCGCTGCACTTAGAAGTTCCTGCACCGGAGAAAATGTACCCTCAGTCTCGTCGCATTTTTATTGCACAAACTTGCAGCGGGTAGATTTCAGTTCAGTAGATAAGCACTTACATAATCGAGCAGTGTTCAGGTAACTGCAACGAGCCTGCAGTTCGACGATGGCCAGCGATGTTTGTCTACTTTTTACTCCCACTGTCGGAATTGAATTTCCAAAACGCTGCTTTGCTAAATCTCGCCAGTTTCTCGGCTCATTGTGTCCGGCCATTTGGAGCAAACCTCGCAGATGACTTAGGAAAACGTCACTATAGTTGCCAAAATAAAAATATCGAGAAATAGATTCGACCAGCTGAAACGTTCGGAATTTTGTGCGCTGACTGAAACTGGTAGTCTTCTTGGACAATTTCTGAAGCTCCAAGTTTGCTGGGAGTAATTTCGGAACTAATTATCCCAAATAATTGAAGTGTTTCTCGTGCCCACGGTTTAGAATCCTCATAAATAATTGGAAAACCAGCTTAACCAATAACGCAAGGGTTGCTTCGGAGATTAAGAGAGTTCAAGTAGTATCAGATGTAGCTCTCTTAAACAGTAATCCCATTAAGTAATCAGAACTTTATTAGACGTTAACTCCTTCAGTTTGTTTGAGCGAAGTATATTAGTAGGAAACTTCGAGAGTTGATCCTTTCAAATGCTCAAAAACGATTAATAAAGCGCTAATAGCTTTACTTCCAAACCTGTAAATTAACCCTCTCCCTTATTAAAACACTTGTGAATGGTAATGCATACGACTGCGATACTGACAAACGCCCCTTTCCTAAAAAACATATATATATATATATATATATATATATATATATATATATACCGGGTGCTGACTTGCAGGACGCACCATAGGGATTTGCATAGTAAATTCTTTATATTAAATTATTTGCTCGCCTAATTATTTTAGAGCTAAATTGTAAATATAATTTTTGTAGAGAAAAAAATACTGCATCCATTCATACTGTTGCTATCAATTTTTCATTTTCGGGAACTGAAGGAATGCAAAAAATCAAACTAGCATTTTTACATAAATCAGTGGTGCCATTGAAGTACTGAAACAAGCCAATGCCAACGCAAGTGCGTGCGAAGCGACAATATGTGTTGTTTGTTTGTCACTGATGTTTGACGTTTGTAATGATTCATTATTAATTATGTTCTGCTTAATGTCTCTAAGGTACCTGGACCTTGTCCATAACAAAAATGGTTTTATAGTGGACGTCTGTTAAGTAAGCTCTTTGTTTATTGTAAAATATCCGCATCGGCAAATTCCAAACAGTACAACTATTAATAGACTGATACATTAAGTTTAAAACTACAGGCACGTTATTAAATAATTGTAGGTGCCATAATCAGGTTCATAACTTACACCAAAACGAGGAAAACGACATTACGTTCAATCTTTTGGCGGCAGTGACTGGATGATCGCCCCGCACGTACTTGCGTTGGCATGGGCTTGTTTCAATAATTCCATGGCATCACTGATTCTTGTAAAAATGCTAGTTTGATTTTTTGCATTCCTTCGGTTCTGGAAAATGAAAAATTGTTAGCAACAGTATGAATGGATGCAGTATTTTTTTCTCTACAAAAAATGTATTTACACTTTAGCTCTAAAATAATTAGGGGAGCAAATAATTGAACATAAAAAATTTACTATGCAAATTTCTATGGTGCGTCGCGCAAGTCAGCACCCGGTATATAAAGCGAATGCAAAGTTCTGAAAAAAATCGTATTTCTCTATTTTTAAATTGTGTTTCAAATGCGTCCGCAACTACCACTACCACACAAGTACAGAATGTTAGAATTTGAGAGCGAGTTCTGTTTTTTCTTATATTCTTCTTGCTTTAAATAGCATTCTGTGTGGAGGATTAAACTTTTATAATACTTCAATCTTAATCATTAACTGAATATCAGCTAGATAACGTTCGTTACATTTTAAAATAAATTTACAAGCTATCAAACCAAAAGTGTCCCCATGATAGCTACAGTGGGACACGGGCGCGGTTGTATTCTGAAAACGTTGGTGTATCTGTCTAAAGCGATTCAAAATGTACGCCGAAAGTACATTATTGATTTTTGCTCCGCATATATTTGGCATTCCCTAACTTAGAAGGGAACGGCTTCAGCAAAGAGGGTTGAAGTTAATAAAGCTGCAGACTTACCCACTATTCGCTATGAAGCTTATTACTACCTGAAGAACATGGCCCTAAGGGACGTTACAGTTACAAGCTATACTTTATTAAACCTATTAATCTGTTCATAATTCAACCAGTATTGACAATATTCGAAGCCCTCGTTGGTGTCCGTGAAGCTACTAATTGAATAGCACAAATACATAACTGCAATCTGCAATTTACTGGTACTCCTAAATATAGTGGAGTCTCTCCTTTTAGGATAAATGTATAAACATGCAGGAACTACAAGCTGTGTAGAAGCTACCAGAAAAGACCAGAAATATTTATCTTAAGGTGTCAACAATATCGACTTGAAGGCAAAGCGAGTCTGCAGCTTAAAGTTGTAAGGTTTAGAGACCTACAACTCTCTAAAAGGATATCTGATGAACTGAGAGGACTTTCTTCAGGCCTGCGGTACGAGTGACTCTCAAAAATGTTCATCGGAAGGAAAAAAATTTGGAAGCATATAGCGAGGCCAACAATGTATTGTAAATCCGACTACCATCATTTATTGGCGATAGGCGGATAGCAGCCTCACGAGGGACAGATCGATCAATATACAGTGTGATCAGAATAATGGGTAACAAAGAGGCAACTTTTTTTATTTATTAGAAAATTTTGTTCTTGTTAAAAGCCTCTGCATTTTTTAAAACTCAAAATTAACTAGCCAACATTTGAATATCTCATTTCGTATACGGGGGAGGTGCAAAAATGTGAAAATGGCTTAAGAATAGTGTACCTTTATCTTTCAAAATACGCAAAAATGTTATTTGTAAAAGTTGCTTCAAATTGAGAGTAGGTGTAAGGTACGAAGTCACAGCTACCTCCTCCAAAAAATAATTTTCTGTTTTTCCTTTTATTTACTTAGGGTTATTTTTCAAAATACACAAAAATGTTGTTTGAAAAAATTGCTTAGAATTAAAGCAAAGCGTCAAATATGAAGTCACAGTTACCTACTCCGGAAAACATTTTTTCCGGTTTTTCTTATGTTGTTCGTACCAGCCTGTGTATTAAGGAAAACGAGATACCTTCAAGTTAATTTATTATCAGATACCATAAGGATGTACTATTAACCTTAACATTCGCTCACCTAGCAACCATAAACTTGGTGAATCGAAATTAGTGTTAAAAATACAATTTTTATTTCCAACGTGAAAAACACAAGTATCTTAAAAAAAATTAATAACAAATAATCTGAACATCAAAAACATCAAACATGCAAAATAATAATAAAGAAGGAAAATTCAGCAACTTTATTAATATTTGTTAAGTATAACATTTCAATTAAAAATTGAAATTGTTGTACATTCGTGTCGATGTTCGGATCATTTGTTTTTAAACTTTTTAGATGATATCTGTGTTTTTTACATTGGACGAAAAAAAAAGATGTATTATCACTAATTTCGATAAAATTTCTTGTGGCTAAGGAAGCGACACTGATGTTTGACAGTATATCGTTACCGTATCCGATAATAAGTTAATCTGAAGTGTAATGCACAGGGTGGTAAAAAAGGAAAAACAGAAAATTATTTTTTCGAGTAGGTGGCTGTGACTTCGTATTTTATACCTTCCCTGAATTCTAAGCAACTTTTTCAAATAACATTTTTGTGTATTTTGAAAAGTAAGGGTACTTTATTCTTAAGCCATTTTCATATTTTTGAACCTGCCACTTATACGAAAGGAGATATTTAAATTTTGGGGTTTCGAAGATGCAGGGACTTCTGTCAGAAACAACATGTTCTAATAAATGGATAATAAAAAAGTTTCCCCTTAGTTACCCTTTATTCTGATCACGATGTGTTTAAACAGACCGAAGTTCATTATCACTACAGTTCAGGCCGATTATTTACGATAGCACCAAATAACTTCCCTTCATTCGCATCGCTTGTAATACGTAAGGCAAGAATACTATGTTCATGCGATCTGACGGACGCTGCTTCTCTTCAAAACTAGAATTTTTACCACAGAGCAAATAACAAGACTTTCCGACCATAATGAGCACAGCTCTTATCTGGGACTAAGAAGCGTGAACCGACGGTGTCGCGCAATTGCAAAACGCAACAGCGACCAAAACTAAAATATCGCTCTCTTCCATCGTTCAAGATGCTCGAATCGCGCTGCAATTCCAAAATTTAAAATATCCGAAAAATTTTCTAATAAATTGAACTGATTCTGATTGGTGTTCTTCAACAGAGAGCGTATTATAAAATACAGATTTTGTATGATATTTTAATCTAACGCAACCAGAGTATGTTTAATATATACAATTTTAAAAACTCAAACTGTCTAATAAATGTAACCACCTTTAAAACCAACCGTTATGTTCTGAAACACATTAGTGATGAAACACCACAATGTTCTTCATCGAAGAGGTTACTCGTTTATTCTAAATTGAGTATTTAATGGCATACGTATCAGAGATACAATTTCCGAGTATTGTACCGTCTGAAGAATGTACACAAAAGAGCACTCCAACGAGGTAGAAAGAATCTAACAATATTTTACTTTACTTTGTCTCGCGTCTGAATTGTTTTATTGCTATCCAATTTGTTATTTCAAAAAGAAATATTTAATCATCTCTAGAATAACTTAGCGTCTGTTCCCTCGACTGTAAAAGTTTCTGCAAGCTGTAATAAGAATATTTCTGTGCTATAACTAGATTTGTAAAATAATCCGTTATGTATACAGCCTGAAGCTTGACCTACCTTCCAGCAGAAACTTAAAACTATCGTAGCAGAAGCATGCTCTTTGCTATTACATTGTATTGAGCTGAGATTGCCGGCACCTAAATGAAGAATCTCTGAAACGAGGATGCATCCTAGGCTAATGAAACTGCTACAGACATGCAATCTATTCTGCTCCACCGCAGCAGATCTGCTTTATGCGATCAACGAACTGAATGTCACAAATGGGAATCAACCGAGAGGAACTAAACATTGTTTGTTTGAACATGCACTTACCCGAATTTTTGTTTTTATTCGGTTCATGTAATCCAATTTCAGCACTAAACTAAATTTCTTTGTAGGAAATAAAATGGCTAATTTAGAACTTCTATTAATTTAGTTTACATTTGTGGAAAACCTAAATCTGGATATGATATGCTTAATTGGTACATACATGAGACGTACAGCATGCACTACTCCATCTATTCAATGTAAATTAAAACCAAATAAAGATGTAAAATATAATAAGGTAATCATGAAATACACGGGTTAAGTTACAATCTACTGACAACAAAGAAGTAACATTGGAAATTGAAAAAAGTTGCCTATAAATCAAGATTTCTAAAAACATAGAGGTATCTGTATATTTTTATTAGCTTTGCTTCAGGGTAATAATGTTCAATCTCGCTACAGAATTATGCTATAAATCCAATGACTTCAAGTAATTCTAGTAAATATTCTATTGACTATTTATTACATTCTAAAATGGATTTATTACAGGTAAAAAAACCAATAGTACATCCAACTAGCTACAGTGGGACATGAACGTGGTTCTATTCTGCAAGTCCCCTCTAAATCAAGGTCAAGGTCGTCGAAAATAGCACTAATTATTATTATTCGAGCGCCAGTGGAATATGAATCTCACCGGAAGAGATAGTTGGTATTCCTTAATCTAGAAAGGCACGTCATCTGCAAAGTGGGATCTTTGAAGTTATCAAAGCTGCGCGGACTACCCTGGGCGTGTAATGCAGCATACCGTATGAATAATACATTTAATTAAAATAATATCCAGATATCTAATGTATATCATGTAATATAACAGTTGTATGTTTTAACTGGTGGTGTTGTAAAGGGCAACCACAGGGTCGTTTATATCCAGTAGTAGAAAATATATCTTGAATTGATAATTTACGATAAATAGTCACGTTAAGGGTTAGATTCCCATTAATTGTGAAAAATAATAATTGACGATTTGATACGAAGTAGCAATAGAGTATTCTCTACGATCAAATTTGACTATAAATCACAAATATAAAATTCAAGATTGTTTGATTCCATTTAACGTGGTATTTTACTACGAAGCCAGTAAAAAGGTGAAAGTGAGTGTTGTGGTATGCTGTTGAACTGTCTATCCACATAATAGAGGTTTCAAAGAGCTACAACGAGCTTTGTTTTGGTTCGGGAACAACCCAGGGGGTGTTTGCTAACTAGAATTTATCCAGTTACGCGCTGAGATAACACATTCAGAAGATTAGTGCCCATTTCTTGTGAAACATTAAGAAGTTATATAGCAAGTTTGGTGCAGCATATCATTCAAATAATTGTAAATATATTTAGAAATTAATTTAGAAGAATTAATTTTCTAAATTTAATAGTGATTCGACTACTTGACGTTTTTCGATCATTATAATTTGAAATTTACATTTTAGTATTAGGTTATTTGTTCGAATATTTATTTAAATCAAGTTTGGAGATTTAGCATTTGATAAAGCTAATTTAAATAAATATCTATTTATTTTTGTAATGTCAGATCAAACTTCGATGTGCTACTAACAAACTGAAAGTCTAAATTCAATTTTGTGAAGTACCTCAAAGGTGTATTTGATTCACAAAGTCAAATAATTATTATATTTTAAAAGTAATTCCGTCTTTAACTACAAGAGAAAGTGGTTAGTTGAAAATTTACCCATTTAGCTGGGAGTCAGGAAACCTATTGCTTGTAAACTGACTAGTCGAGGCTTTAAAAAACTATAATCAGATGACATAATTCTAAATGTCAAATTGATTTATGATATGCGTCAAATCCTATTTATTGTATTAAGAAGTAAAGTAAGTACATAAGTGAGCTATACCTGATAATGCTTCTTTTGAAGGGTTAGTAAAAGGGTATATTTAATTTGCTATTAATTGTAATAACACCGTAAGAGGGTGTTATATAACAAATTCGGGACCTCAAGTGGGGCTAGATATATAACAAGGCTATTGCTGCTATTACAAATTTGGTACGCAACGTGGAACTTAGAAGATATATTATAGGCTCCACCTGTTACGTTTAGCTCGCTCATCATCTGTAAACTGTGGTACAGAGTACATGCAGTAGTAGTACAGAGTTCAATAATAATTAATTTTATCTGATTTAAAATAAAAATCATTATTTTTCTACAAAATGACATTTTAGTAAAGTACCGTTAGAACAAGAAAAAACACATTTTATGCGTGATAGTGTTCCACCTCATTTTGTCTGAGATCTCAGGTAAATCCATCCATTCTAAAACTTAACAAAGTTTTTCTAAGATTACTTAATTCTACGTAGACAATACGCATGTACGCTAATCTAAATCAAATTTGGTTAATGAAGTGGCATTAGCTTTTATTATTACGCCACTTAGAATACATTTACTTATATAACATTTTATGTTTGAGCTTTTATAATAATTAGCCCCAACACTATTGCCAAATTTTGTTTATAATGACAAATGTTTTTGTGTCCCCCATATATTATTTACTGTCCAGTTATGTTACGTTTTCTAACTAGTCCTATCTGTTTAATATTAGATAATTCTTTAATCTTATTGCAAATTTACATTTGATATTTAAATAAGGCATGTCAGTAATACAGAGCCCCATTTTATTTATTCTAAATTACACGTACTTTTTAACCTCACCTCGGTGAAACGCTATTATATTTTAGCAATAATTCTCAGGTAAATGATTGATTTACTTAGCTCGCTATGAATACTAACTTGCATTGATTTTCCAACAAGGTTGGCCATCTTTCTATATGTTCCTCCCCGTTCACATGAGCTTTAATAGTGAACTGCAGGTGACTCCTGGCGATACCTGCACAGCAGGAACGGGGTTCAATGGTTGTACTCATTGAAGCGGCACTTCCTTCAGGCTCAACACAGCCCGATAACCTCATAATCTATGGATCTGCAGCTCCAGTCGTGCCTCGTAAATGCACCTGTGCTTAGGGACTGTCTTTGGCGACACTGTGGGTCGGATGCTTTTCTTGTGTATCACAAAGATAAGATTTTTGGAATTTATTTGTCGGTCACTTATTTAGTGACGACTCTTCTGCAACGCATGTATTCACTCGAAAAACGACGAATTAGAAATTTTATTGGCAAAATTGTATTTATGTTTTTCAATTTGGGAAGTGCAAGCCTTTTTATTCTCTTCTAGGGGAACAACCTTCTTAATTTTTTGTAATCTCCAAGGTAACCACTCAATTATTTCATACCCAAACATAAATTATATTACCTAATTTACATACTTGATCAATATTGTACATACAATTTACTTTCTTTTTGAGACTTAAATATCTGAATTATTTAATTCACATTACATAACAATCAATATGAAAACCCCAACGAACAAGTAGAACCACCAGCAATCAGCATTAATAAATGGGAAGATTATTGCAAAAATCTGCCATTACAAAACAACGCAGAATTTCAAGCTGTATTTTGAAGTAAAAGGACACAGGGTAAAGAAGATAACAATAGAATAACTGTAACAGAATAAAAGAATGCATTAAAAGAAATAAAGCATATAAGTGCGGCAGATCCAGGAGGTAATTCTATAAAGTTGCTTACATATGATCCTATACAATTATTACAGGTGACGTGTGAAATATGTAATTCACGTTTGTTTAGTGACAATATTGCAATATTTTTGACCATTTATGAACGGAAACATGCCACCAATCAGCTTGGGAGAATAGATGAAGTCAACTTGGGTTAAAGAAGATAGAAACTGAGGGCTTTAAGTGGTTCTATATATTTTGGCCGAGAGGTCCAAGTCTGTGACCCGAGCAGTACGGCCGCCAACTTTATCACACGTTTTGAGCTTATCATATCAGCGTATATTGTGTGTGTATCATGTGTTGTGTGTGGTCAAGTTACTTTTAACGGCGCCTGGAGACCGGGTCCGATACACATCCAATAGACTACGAAAAAATTCACCTGCCCATGGATTCGACCAAAAGACTCGCTTATTGTAAACCTGACGCTCTTAACCACTTGCCCACGCGGCCGTATATATAATAATAGTAAAATATTACCTTTTTAATTACTAGTATTCCACAAACAATCGATAACATATACTGTTATGATACGAGCATAATGTGTTTTAATACAAATCTGTTAACGAAATTGGGGTATTACAATGGGTTGCTAAAGTCTATATAGTTCCCTGAATAAATCCGTAGTAGTATTTGAAAGTTAGATGTTGTAAAGTTAACTGTGGATTAAAAATAAAATAAAACATATAAAATACAGTTTAGAAATCAATGACAAGTGTTAAATTCGAATAAAGATAAAATTAAGTAGGTTACTATCAGATAAGAATAGACTAGAAGGCATCAATAATGATAAGAGGTAGTTAAGGAAATTGGAAAACATGTAAAAACTAAGTTTTGGTATAATTCAAATATAGAAGATAACCCTGTTTTATTGGTATAATTTGGTTGGGATAAAAGGGTACTCAAAGTAAATCTACGTGGGGATAGAAAAAAAAATTAAAATTTAAAAGACTAAGTACAGAAGAAGATTTAATTAAAGAAGATTTCTGGTAAATGGTAGACAAAATTAATGGATAGAAGAATCGTTTTATTCAAGTAAAGTATTGAAGAAACATACTGGATTAGTTTTATTTTAAATGTTACATTTGACATGTGATGGGAAAAATGGGATTACACCAGGATATGTGTTGTTGAGTGGAGCTTCCAAAGGGATGACATCCAAGTGGGAAGGAAGTTCCAGGTAGCAGTAGACTATAGCAGACTGAGGTCCAGGTTTGCTGATTGCTGACGAGAGTTAAAGGTTTGCTGGTGTTGAACAGTTTGCACGAATGAACTGTCGTTGTACGGTGCATTGCAGTAGGGAGCGTGAAGGTGAAGGGGTCTAGTAGCAGATCTCAAATAGGAACTTGTTTTGCATATTGAGTGAATAACGATACAATGTGGGTGATATCCTAACTAGTAAATAAATAAAGAGGAAGAAGGTGAAATTGATTAACAAATAATAACTTACTGTGTTATTTAATGTTATAGTATACCATTCCAAAGATTGGACATTTGTCATTGGAATTGGAAAACTGTTTTTGACATTTGGTTGACATAAAGTGTGACTTATAATTTTAATTGAAGTTTTAAAATATTTGAAAATCAAATTTTCAGAAACAAGTAACTAGATAACAGAACCCACCCCTGTAAGAATTTCAGGCGCTATCATAAAAAGAAATTGTTGATATTATCATCCAAGTACGGCACTTTGTAATTCAAAATACCTAATTACCATCAAGATTTGAAGATTTTGCACATTTAAAGGAACAACGACGGGTGGCCAGTGCAATACATAACTAAACACTAAACACAAAATACATGAAAATATTACGGACCACACCTAAGTAATACTTAAATAACATCGAAAGTGCAAGGAGTTGCCTATATCTAGCATATACATTGCAAGGTAGCCTCGCTTCTAGTACGCTGCTTACTGTAAAACGCTGTTGAAAAGAGGCCCGAAAATGATCACACTAACCAAATATCTATGTGCGTGCAATTTGGAATATATATCAGCCGTAAGTTATTAAATTTGTACGCCTTTTAAGTACAACCTATTTCTTGATAACAAAGAGCTACTTATCCAGGTACCTGCATATTACCCATTCTCAAACTAAATTATGTTATTTGCTGGGATGGCAAGCCGGCATACAAATGTGGATCTGAAGTTACTGAGCTTTTAACAGCTTTGGAAAACATATAAAGGTTCGCTTTTAGCTATTCAAGAATTCTAATTTGGAACATCTGTTATCTTGAACCTATATTAAACATACCTCTCGGCACCGTAATTGCTCCTTGATCTCCTAAAAACGTAAAAGGGTATAGCCCAGGTGATTACAATGAACACATCAACATCTGAGCGAATAAACTTGAACGATGTGCCGCGCAGCCTTCAAACTTACGCACCTATGTTACAAATACATTTATTTAAATATCAGGCCACACTTTCTGGAACATATATGTGAAAACTGCTCACCAATCACAGCTGGAACTAGACTCGGGTACCTAAAAATCCCCACAAAACTACCTCAAAGTAATATACAACAGTACAAATCGGGTTCGGACTCCGAAACTTTCCTCTTAAGCCTCAGTCATGAAGAAAGTTAACGAAAAAACATAATTAGGGATAAATACACAAAAAAATAATGCTTACCAGAGTTCTACACCCTTACTAAACCTCAAAGCTGCAAATGACTCACCCAAGCAGCACATGGCGTTAGGTTAGTTGATAAATTACTTCAAATGTCCCCCATAAACAAACACATACAGCAAATCTCCTCATATGGGACTTCCTCCTCAATATTTCACGGCCATACGCACCTTTTGATCCTGTGGAAAACTCCAGAAAAACATTAAGCTCTTCACACACAGCTTGCAACGACTCTGTCTCTCGCTAAAGGACGTGGACATTCATTTCAAATACACACGGGGCATCAATGGTTGCAAGCCCATCGGGCGAAATACTTCATATATTTACTTAATTACTTAATCCCATCCTTTTGTACCTTTCGGTGTCGAGGTTATACTCCTTATAAACGCATTAAACTGGCTTCAACGATGATGTACCGCAAGAATGGAAAGTAGAACAGACTTATTCTGGTAGATCTTTCACAGACAAGATGTTGATTCTTTAACGATTTATGGAAAAAGGTATAATGCGAACAAGATACATTAACACTGTATTTATAAATGTAAGAAAGGCGTATGATAGTGTTCCGTTAAAGAAATTACGTACTTGAAGAAAATCTTGCTTTAAATAGAGATCCTGTTACTACCACACTAAGTGTGGTTTTATAAGTCATCTTTGGTTGCGGATCGGATAGGTGGCTAGCTTAAACCGTTAATAATGAAGAATACTTTTCACACAAGGTTCAAGACCAGCAAAAGTACTGATATGATGGTTAGAAGTGTATAGCACTATTTTTTATACATTGTACATTTCTAACTAAATTTGGCGTTTAATAAAAGTCCAGGCAATCTCATGCGCCAATTTGTCGTTTGTATGTATTCTGATGTATACACCCTGCTACTTATAGTAATTTATTTCACCCACAATTTTGATGCAAACAGTAAAATTTCTATAAAAATGCAAGAAAACATTTTTGTACAATATTTCAGTGTCTCATAAAAATCCTATTCGGTTTCTATATTAAAATAGTGAAGAAGTAACGCAAGTAATTCATAACTGCATAGCTAATGACTAAGTTTATACATCACTTTTCTAAGAAACTTTGTGCCTCTATTAATTAATTTCAAGCGACGTCATACCCTAAGTAACTACCCGTATCAGGTTATACATTTATCTGCAGAGTAGACGTCTGGATTAGCTGATAAGTAACTTTCAAGGGCCAGTATTCGTTTCGCAATGTATTAATCGCAAAAGAACTAGTCGTGATCTCATCTCGAATTCCAGGCCTCAAATCCACCGGCTCCTCCTGCAGATCCTATTTGCAATTACAGCCAAGAATTTATCTAGCCCAAGTTGCGCGACACATCCAGGCAACTCTGTCGTTATCGGCGAAAGAAATCCTGCAGGTTTTTCGCTTCCGGTCTGCCGTTCTTTCAGAAAATCAGCAGCTTTCCCGGCTTCCTTTGTTACGACCAAATTCGGGGCATGTTGCCCGACAAAGGATGCTCTCGTTATGTCACCCAATGTGCACTACGTGATCTTTCTTACGCACCTCAGCGGCTGCCGACGCCGAGATATACAATTAAATAAGTAATCCGGCCGAAATTAAAGCTGGCTAAATTATTTCCCTCAATCGAAAGCGCCGGCGTAATATGCCTCCCGGTGACTAATGAATCCCTTCATGCCATTGAGGGCCTCTAATGAGCACGCATTGAGCAGCAAAATGTTTCTGCAACACGCCGATTGCAAGCGTTGCAAATGAGTTCGGAGGTGCGATATTGATTTCGCTATTATAACTCCTTAATAACCAAAGAATCCCAGACGCTAACACTGCACAAGTACACTTGAGCAATTCCAATAGAAAATCTAATTTTAAACCTAATTTCAAAATTTATTTTTAAAAACTTTTCATTGATTGATCCTGATGATTAAAACGCAATTTTCTTCGCGAAAGCTTACTACTAGAATCAATTTCGTCTTCTTTTACTATAGAGCATTTTCTGTATATAAGAGGAATTAACAATTAAATTTTCATAGTAACGGTGAACATCACTTCACTCAATGCATCATCTTCCTGCTTGTTTCTCTCTTACATTATTCTCAATTTTCCCTCAAGTGATAATAAGAAAACGCAATAGCACTTGTGTTATTTATGCAAGTAATTGAGTATGCCTAAAAACTTACCCCAAGAACACAATAATAATCCAAGTATATATGCCAACGTCTACCTACGAGGATGACGAAATCGAAGAAATGTACGAAAATATTGGGAAGCTCATTAAACACACTAAAGGAGACGAACTTTAATTATAATGGGCGACTGGAACGCCATATTAGGGGAAGAAGAAGTACAAAACATAGTGGGAAAATATGCACTAGGAACGACCGAGGGGAACGCCTAATAGAATTATGTGCTAAGTATAAACTGATAATCGCAAATACACTATTTCAACACCACAAAAGAAGAAGATACACTTGGAAAATTCAGGAGACGGTAAACGATACCAAATAGACTACATTATGGTCAGACAAAGATTTAGAAACCAAATAAAAGACGCAAGAAGCTACGCAGGACCAGATATTGACAGCGACCATAATCTAGTCGTGATGAAATCTAACATCAAATTAAAGAAACTGAGAACTAAAGGCAAGACAATATGGAACCTAGAAGGTGTGAAAAATGAAACAACACTCAAGACCCTTCAAGAAAACATTAAAGAAGAAGTAAAAAAATCCAGTAACAAGAACGATAACATTGGAAACACATGGAACAATATAGAACAAGGCATAGTAAAAAGCACAGAAAACATTCTTGGGGCAAAGGAAAAACAACACAAGAAGATGTGGATAACAAACGAAATAATAAAACTAATAGAGGAACGTCGGAGTTGTAAAAATATTGACACAGAACAAGAGCAACGCAAGTAGGTACAGAGAACTAAGAAATAAGAAACAACGAGAATGCAAAAAATCCAGAGAAGAACACATAAAAAGCAACTGTGAAGAAATACATCAAGACATAAACAACGGTAAAACAGACAAAGCATACAGGAAAGTCAAAAATATGTTCAACAACAATAAAACAAGGACCCAGGGAATACAAGATAAAAATGGAAATCTACTTACAGACAACAGGAAAGTAGTAAACCGATGGAAGGAATACCTGGAAGACTTATACAAAGGAAACGATGATGGCGCAAATGAACCGCAGAACACTCAGGATAGGGAGGAAGAATATATGGGGATTCTAAGAACGGAATTCGATAGAGCGGTTAAAGACCTCAAAAACAATAAAACCCCAGGGGTAGACAATATACCTGGAGAGATCATTAAGAGTCGAGATACGGAGACAAAATTTTCAAAATCACCGAAGATATATACAAAACCGGACACATTCCAACCAATTTTACAAAAACAAAAATAATCATGATCCCAAAGAAGGCATCAACACACAAATGCGAAGAACATAGAACGATAAGCCTCCTATCACATGCATCAAAAATATTGGTAAAGATAGTACAAACAAGAATTGAAAAGAGAATAGAAAAAACCTGACCGAAGATCAATTCGGTTTTAGAAGGAAAACAGGCACGAAAGAAGCCACACTGGCTCTAAGAGTAATAATTGAAAAAATGCTATACAAGAATAGAGACTTGTACATAACATTCATTGATGCAGAAAAGGCTTTTGATAGAGTGAGCTGGTCCAAACTGTTCGAAATATTGCAGAAAATTGGTATTAACGACGAACAAGACCAAGCAAAAATCAGACGAGGAGTCCGACAAGGCTGCGGATTATCGCCTACAATGTTCAATATATATTGAGATGGGGTAAATCAGGCAACTGCAAGAAGTTACATCAGAAATTTTCATTCATAACTACATTGGTAAAGCATTGCCGATATTAAATGGAATTACTTCAGAATAAATGGCAATAAGGCAGAGCTCAATTCGTAAATTAGAGTCAGAAATATCAATTAGCATAAATTAAGAGGTTGGTGCAAAGTAAAGCCAATCCAAATTCAACAAATCTATCACCAAAGGGTTTATTACATGCGTGTTAAATAAATTTACATGTCAGTATAATTGAATAAGTACAGTTCTATGAACTTTTTAAATAAAGGTAAGAGGGACAGAATGTCTTCAATACAGTGCAAAGAGAGAACAATACTAGATCAAATAAGGCTATAAAAAATGAAAAGGTAATATTTGAAGAATGGTGAGAAGCAGACAATTATTATAAAATACAAGAAATTCACACAACAGAAAATGAACGACATTGGTGTTTAAAAAAATGAGTCAGTGAAGTGACATAAGTGAACATAAAATCCAAATAAAACATAGTGAGTGGCGCTATAACCTAGTTTAAATACGAACGTGAACAAACAATAATTTTAGAATTAAAATTTTGTACATTTTTATAGTATAAGTTAAAATTTAGTTTAGAAGTAACTGATTTGTACTTGGTTAACATCCACAATTATGAATTTAGATAGGCAATTGTTGTTAACTACCCAAAAGGAGAAACAATTAAATAAAAATTATTTCATGCAGTCTAATTTGTCTCTCCAGATTAATTGAGTTTTAAGCCATTTACAATTAAAATAAATTAAAAATAATTATACCATCGTGATCAGGAGTTTGTAGTGCATATGTGAGAATGTGGGTGTAAAAATCCATCACCTAAAAATTATTTTCATCTGCGACCACCTACCGAACCACTTCGCCAACGACGAGAAGTTTACGATCATCAGATTTTGAGCACAATTGAGGTTAGGCGTTTAAAATTTTGGTAGCACCACGTCCGCACGCCGTGTAGGAGTACACCGCAGCAGTTCCAGCATCTTAGGGTTCCGCTTCCAGCAGCGAGCATCAGGAGAAGCTGTTCCGAGACAGTTCCAGCAGCCTAAAAAAGGTCAGGCTAAAGTTGCAAGGCAAATATCCGTGCTAGAGTTTCGAAACTTACCAAGAGGAACGAGTCCTATAAGAGGAAGCCGATCCCAGTCTTAGAATACTTCAAAAAAGAGCATGAGGTCCAGAAATTGTAAAAATATAAGTTGAGGTTATGTTTTTTCACATGAAAGGACGCGTTCAAAGCAATTGAATTCGCAGGAAGCCGCGAACGATCTAAAAACAAAATACGACTAGTGACGCTTAATAAAGCGCGAGATTCGAATTACCTGATAATTTGTGCATAGATTTCCCTTTGAATTAACTTGTAAATACACAAGAAACGAACCGCATGAAAATTCAATTTGTTGATAGATAAATTGACAGCGTAGTGAGTCTGCGCGCTGCTGCTTTTTAATTTCACAGCCCAGTGGCGTAACACGGCAGTTTAAATATGAACATGTCGGTGAACCTAACTTGCAGATTTGGGTCTTCATGCCCACTGAAAGCTAGCCATAAATAACTTTACTTGCAGATGTGCCAATTACTACAGGGGGCAACACTACAATCAATGAACCCATTTATACCATTATTTATTTACTTTTAATCAGTCTTGTACATGATGTAAGTATTAAGCTTATTAAAAATTTCAATAGTCGTGTACAATATATAAACAACAAGCTATTAATGAACTCAACACAACACAGAAATCAGGTGTTTACATACATGGAGAAAGAATTAACGCTATAAGATACGCCGACGACATCGCACTAATCACGGAAACACAAGAAGAATTAAAACAAGCAATAGAAGCTATGGACAAAGTTTTTCAAAACCGCTATAACATTAAAATAAACAAAACCAAGACGAAAGTGATGAAATGCTCAAGAAACTATCAAAAGATGGATGACATGATTATTAATGGTGAAACAATATAAGCTGTGGGCGAATTCAAATATTTAGGAAGCATAGTCACACAGGATGGAAGATGCACCAAAGAAATAAAAAATCGAATAAATATGGCCAAGAGAGCTTTTTACGAAAAGAAACAACTGCTTACATCGAACGGCCTAACAATAGACACAAGAGTACAATTTACAAAAACATACATGTGGAGCCTAGCGCTATATGGTTGCCAATCGTGGGCAATAGGAAAAGCAGAACAAAAGAAATAAAAATCCTTCGAGATGTGGTGCTTCAGAAAAATATTGAAGATCTCATAGACGGAAAGGAAAACCGATGAAGAAGTACTAAGAACAATAAAACAAACAAAGAATATTTGGAACCACATAAAGAAAAGAAGAATGGAAATGATAGGCCCCATACTGAGAAGAGAAGGCATACTAAAAATAATAATTGAAGGGAACATAACCGGAAAACCCCCAATAGGAAGACCACGCCTACAATACATTAACCAAATAATAGCAGACTCGGGCAGTGGAAATTATAATGAAATGAAAGGAAAGGCCCTAAATCGGCAAACATGGAAGGCTGCAACAAACCACTCCAGAGACTGACAACCTAGGAGGAGAAGTAATTGAGTTGAAAGTGCATCCAGTGGAACACAGTCGCGGGTCTATTTTAAAAGCATGTGTATTTCTGTCGAAATCAATTCAGAAGAGATGTAGAAATCTGTAATTATTGTTTGTCGGACGCCACTGCATTATCAATTTTTCTCCAGGACAAGATTTATGTGCTATAACCGAGAAGTTTGAAGTTGGTGCAGCTGCGTACTTAACTTAGCTCCAACTTCTAACGTTTAATTCGCTCATAAGATCACCTCCATGCAGTTGTACAGAGTACAGACACAAATTGTACATCTAAGTAACGTATATAACACATAAGAATAGATGACAAAATATTCAGTGGCAACCGAAGTTGAACGCCACTAAATTTATTATCTGAGGAAAACGGCCCTACGATGACGTAACGGTTACAAACTATACTCTATAAAACTTACTAGACCGGTCACAATTTAACCTATCTATTGACAATATCTGAGGCCCCCTCTCATGAGGCGGAAGCTGAAGATGATATCTGTGAAGCGAATACCCCAGTACACACCTATTACAATAGTATCTGCTTTAATCTCATTGTAACGGTAAGTAAGCTTTAGCTACTGCAAGCGGTGGTAGAAACGTGGATAATCCGCAAGCTCTGTAGAAATTATCTATAAAAATCACGAAATATTTAACTTAATGCATTGTCGAAAATATCGACTTCAATGCAAAACGAGTCTGCAGCTTGAAGTAGAAAAGTTCAGAGGGTTGTAACTCCTTGAAGGATTACATGGTGTAATGAAGGGGGCCTTTCCTTACCTTGGAATCACAACTGATCCACGAGCATGGTCGTCGCAACGACAGAAACGTGGAACTTTGACCTGAGGCGCAACTGGCCCATGGTGATAGTCATCGAAACGACACAGATGCGGAAATTTGAAATATATACGTTTTCC
The DNA here is from genome assembly GCA_940337035.1 of Agriotes lineatus. Lineage (NCBI taxonomy): Eukaryota > Metazoa > Arthropoda > Insecta > Coleoptera > Elateridae > Agriotes > Agriotes lineatus. Next base: position 16,382,014 of record OW679197.1, read on the forward strand.
CACGGTGATGTTCACGCAACGGGCCTGAGAATGTATTGTGCGTATGCGAGAATCCGATAATAGTCGAAATTTAAGCAGTTCGAAGTTTAATTCAATTCCGGTTAAGGCAGACTAAGCACATGTAGAAGAACCAATTAATTTCACTGCGTTCGCATCTCGTTGCCATTTGCTGCCTCTCCGCGTGTACCCAAAAGTGTCAAAAACCATGAAATAATGCGCCCCATTTGCGCTGTTCGCGAGAGCCTCTCTAGGTCTTATGCGGGACTGAAGGAAAGAACTAAACAAGTCGCGTATTTTCAAACAGCGACCGCAACCAAAGCTGAAGCTGAGAAAATCACGCTGTAGAACAAATTGTTGGAAAAGAACTGTTAGCTCAGTTACAGTAGACTAACAAAATTTGGATTGCACATTGTTGGTTATATAGAGCGAAGTAAAGCACACAATATTATGCTACTTAGTTGATTTACTTTATAACATCGAACTCCAGGACACCGCTCTTCACTGCTATTCTCAGCGCACTCTAGTTACAATATACAGGTCTGTTAAAATACGTAAATAGCCTTGACACAGCTAACGCTGAAGCCTTTACAGAAACAGCGCCAAATTTTGAAATATCCCATCGTCGTAGCACGCAAGAGCGAAGGAAAATTGCACGTAGGGGGAAATAAACCCACCCAAAATACAACCCTTCCAAAAGATAAGAAAATCGGGCTGCAGATATATATAAAAAAATTAGTTAACAGCAGAATAAGGAAAATTAAAAAAGAATACGCCCTGCCTTCATTTGCTTGGTGCTTAAATAATTTATATACGGGTCTGCATATTTCGTTTACAAAACAAGCTTAACATAGTAAAAAATGTATGTTAGATTGAGCACCGAAAATACAGTGAAAATAATAAACAGGCAGCCGGAGCTGACGAATTATCAAGCTGTTGTTACGGACGGGGAGAAAATCCCCACACATTAACAGTACAGAAGTTTTATTACAATCGCAATTCAGTCAACGTATCCAAATGGCGTTTAAATCTCCCTGACGAGTAAAGAGGTCAAAACCTATGTCCATTAGATAAACACCTGCAAAAAGATATAGTATACATGTCAACTTCAAATTTTATATCCAATTTAGGGTGATGCGAAAATTTTGAGTCCGAGGGTAAATCAATGAACGACAAAAAAACCCAAGGGCTCGAGCTTTCTATGTTTTCTAATTATTCGATAATAAGCCGAAACGTCTTTGCGACAAAGAGAGAGATTACTTCTGAAGGTTATGACATTACTTAAATAAACACGTAAACCAGAAAGGTCACAAATGCAGGTGCGGTTCGCCTTAGAACTCTCAACCTCCTGTTTTCATGGTAGACGTCGTTTATCTTGTGTTTAGCGGGACATCATTCCTACCAACGGAGGGAGATCAGTGGCATGCTCTTGTTGGCATAAAAACCGTTCTCGCAGTCAATAAAGGTGTCATATACCTAAAGGTGACTAAAATTGAATGTACTCTTCTATTATTATTCTTAGAGGGTTAAGTAGGTCTACACAAGACATCACAGGAATACTGACTCGATCCTTTCTAATGCCGCATCGATCACTGTATTGTTTAACAAACTATTTGACACTTTTCCAGTTGTTACGTATCTTCAAATCTCCATTTTTAAATACGGGTGAAATTGTTTAATACCAATATAAACCTCACACAGCTGATTAAGAACATATTGGCTCTATCTAAAATACAACCATATCAATGGAAGGAAAGTATTATTGTCCCTTTGTTTACAAATTTTGAACTCTCCATTTTCGTAGTCACAACTTGTGATGAATTGGGGAATACTGAAATCCTTCAAAAGCTGCAGTATATTTTGTGTACATTGGTATTATAGCCCAGGCATATTAGACAAATTTTAAGGTACCTAAAACAAAGTAGCCTATAGTTTTGGCACAAATGTTCCTTAGTGCCCTAGGAACGACCCTTTAAAGATCCCAGTCTCTGGAGTGCCGACATCGTATCAAGAAGGCCTTGACAGTAGTTAAAAACATATTTCAATTTTGATTTGTTAAGGTAGATGTCTATTATGCCAGGACTATTAAGCTTGTATCATCTACGAAATTTCCCATTGAAAAATTAACTACAGCTGGAATATCTGCTGTAAAAAAAGGCTGAGCCAAGCACACTTACTTGTAAGACACAGGAGATTGGATTGGAGCGATGCCACATCTTATCAAACATTTTTTACCACCGTGGGAGTAAACTGATTGGTCGCTCTTGCCTGGTTTTATAATTACGATTATTTTCGCAACTTTCAGGAAAATAGTTTCTTTTTAAGATAGGTTTAAAACTTGATATGATAAGTATTTTTGATGGTACCAGCTTTACCTATTATTTGATCCTAACCACAAGTACCTACTGCATTTTTGCAAAACTCCAAATTTAGTAGCATTTTCCATTGAGACTTGCTTAGTGAACGCTGCAATCTAGCAATTAATGCTAAAGCGATTTTTCTCAAACGCTTACGTTCTAAATGTGTTTTGACTTACGTTATAATTCACTAGAATCGCAAAAAGCAGAGCTGAAGAGGCACAAATTGAATTAGTGTACAACACAACTGCTGCTAGTTCTGCTCACCCCAGTTCCACCCTTATATAACAACAAACAATTTACACACAATGATCAGAAGTTTGTACGTAGTTAATTTACATTATTCGCGCCTTAGGGAAACCGCAAGCAAGACAACTTCGTGTACTTATTTCTGTTGACTGCGTAGTACCTGTAACTTCCCAAATTTATAGAAATTAAATCGTTATTCCATTGCTCTGCTTCGTCCTCTATCCCGGGGTAGCTAACTTGCCAAGTTCCGAAGTTTGTTCAATAAGTAATTTGCTAACATACAAAGAAAAGCTCCACCCTGCTCATCAAAACTTTGTTTAAGCACGACCTTCGTTACTGTTCAATAAAGACTAGAGCATTAGCAGCATACAATATTTCATTAAATCACTTCTGTTCTTGTTTTCTGATTCCTAGTCATTATCTGTGTTAAGTATATTAGAAAATATTAAACTTATGTCCTTCTACATTCACTTATTTTATTATATTACCTAATGTGATTCTGTGGACCAAATTTGGATGCATCAGGCAGTTAGGTAGTCTAATACGATCATCAAAAGATGTTCCTATTATGGCCAAAAGCCCCAAAGCCCATATGAAATATTGTTTTGTCATATTCCACACAAAGGCTGTTATGTTATTTTCAATTTTTGGAATTACCGCATAATTTTTGCAACCTGATCGACACCGCCAGCTCCTTTCCTCAATCCGGTATAACTTCTAGAGGGGGATGGGTGCTCGACAGAGCAGATGCTCCTAAGCATTACGTTCATTCTTTCGTGAGTTTAACAGATGGGATTCAACAGACACAGAGAAGCAGCGAACAAGAACGAAGCTGGACGTACGAACTCAGGCGCCCCTGCTTTACGTATTATACGGGGCGCAAATGCAGTAAGTTAATTACTATTATCGTATGTGAATAATCGGTCTTGACCGGATTGATAATACACTTCTAACTATTTAAATAAATTGATACGTCTTGTCATCGTAGGTTTAAAGCCGCCAAACTTTAACGAACGGCTGTGGTCGGATTTTTCGTACAAGCATAATATATTTGTTGTTTCACTACGTGAACATCACGTCAACATTTTTCGTCAAATTCCTACATTTCTGTCGGTCCGGCAAATATTTCCGTAGGCTAGTCGCTCCCCAGGATTGGTGAAAGCACTCCCATTGCATAAGGTGTGGCATTTAGAGAAATAGAACCCTACGAACTTTAGCACTTCAAGCTGCAGGCTAACTTTGCCTTCATTCCGGTATTCTTAACACACTAAGTTGAATATTCCTGTCTTCCCTTCTAGTATACAGAGCTCATCTACATTTCTAAATAGAAGTAAATTAATATTATTATTACATATATGTGTTATTCGAGTGCTGACTTCACTGAGCCAGCTTGAGCTTTCCTTCATTATCAGGGAGAGCCTCGAGTATTGTCAATATACAGGTTGGATTGTGATTAGCCCAATAGGTTTGGTAAAGTATATCTTGTAACCCGTCTAGCAATTGTTAAACATGACAGCTGTTGATCTCCTAAAGCAAAATTGGAACTTTATAATACATGAAGGGTACCTATGTAACGTTTCGCTTGTGAATCTAAATTCTAAAGATACTTGAAACGTATTGGGAATTTAATTCGCCGCCTTATCAAACGTTTGCATCTCAAGACCGCGCTAAGAAGTGATAGCGCGGGCCGGTAGCTGATGCGCAGGAAGCCACGTTTGCGCGCAGGAGTGTTTCCCCCGCCGCCAGAGTGGGGAGCACGACCGCCGACCGGGAGCCACTGAACGTATAAAAAGGGACACATGGCAGCTCCTGAGTCAGATCCCATCCTGGGGTTCTCCCCTAAGCCTTCTCCCAATCCACCTGAGACGATTACTCTTTTGCCCTGTGCAGGTTACTGTCTAAGCAAAGGGGAAATCGGCTAAAAGGTTCTTACGGTGCTGGTATGGTTACTGTCAGTCAGTGAGAACATACCGACAACCTGGAGGTCCCTATCGAACCCGTTCGCCATCATTAATTTAAAGGCTGAAACCCGTGGCTACTAATTAGCTTTTCCCGTATCCCTTGTAACCGAACCGATGTTAGTTAAAGGCCGAAACCGTGGAATTTGTAACTAACATTCCTGTAACCCGCCGAATGAGATCACCGCCGCTGTCCCGTCCGTGATCATCCGAGTTCCGAAGGCGCATTTCATTTGTGTTCTCGAAATCCATATTTCAACCGTATTAACTCGCCCGAATTGTGAGGCACCAGGAAGTCATCAACAGCCCGCCGCCGCCAGGCTGGACGCATACAGAGATTATGCGATAAGGAACCTGCCTGTAAGATTCACCGCCAGCATCCTACGAGCATTTCTGAAGCCCTCCGAAAAGGATATCCACACCGCCACAATCCAGTCGAAGCCGCAAATTCGCTGGAATAGCGAATTTCCCGAAAGTCCGACCGCCGCATCGTTTCGAGCCGCGAAAGCCGGAAAATCGTATAGCAGCCCCCGGTCCAGTTTGGCTCACCGAACGCGAACTCCTGGAGCTTCCTACGCCGGCAGGTATGTTCTTGAAACACCATTTCTAATCCGAAGTGTTCGCAGCAGCTAGCCATTGTAAACAAATACCACCTGGGGCATGCGACCAACGACTTTCTCTGACCGATAAGAAGCCGCTGCGCGGACAGCCGGCTCCGCGACACCTGCGGGGGCATCGACGCGCGCTTCGAAGGCGTATTCGACGTGCTTGCCCTTCTTCTGGACAATTTGGATTACGGCGCTGCCGACGAGCCCGAGCAACCCCCCCGTTGACGCAACTACCCCCCTGTTCGTAATATACAGTGTGTTCTATTAAGTTCGCTTTCAATGTACATAGTTAAAGACAGTATATTTTATTTTTATCATTTATCTTGTGTTAGTTATTGATCTACGCTATATCAGAGCAATCTGAACGTATTCTCCGGCTTAGAGCATACCTGAGGCAATAAGGCCAATTAAAATATTCCTAAATAAAGGCGGGCCGTTACACCTATTCCAAATGGACAAGAAGCCTATAACTTTAAGTATTTTCAATTGGCATATCGTCACCTTGTTATACTACCAACTGTTTAAATATTTGGTAGGTCTCGTCGTCGTGGGCTTAGAGCCGCCAAAACGAACGGTTGTGGTCGAATTTTTCGTATACGCACAATATATTAATTGGTTTACTACGTCAACATCAAGTCAACGTTTATCGACAAATTCCCACATCTCTTTCGTTCCAGCGAACATTTTCGTAGGTCAGTCGAGCCCCAGGTTTGGTGAAAGCACTCCCATTGCATTATGTATCGCATTTAGAGAGATGGAGCCCTACGAACTTTGGTACTTCAAGCTACAGGCTAACTTTGCCTTCATTCCGGTATTGTTAACACTCTAAGTTAAATATTGCTGCCTTTTCTTTTAGTATACAGAGCTTATCTACATTTCTAAATAGAAATTAATTAATATTATTATTACATATGTGTGTTATTCGAGTGTTGACTTTAATGAGGCAGCTTAAGTTTTCCTTCCTTATAAGAGAGAGCCTCGATTATTATCAATAGACAGGTTGTATTGTGATTTGCCCAATAGGTTTCGTAAAGTATAGCTTCTAACCCATCTAGCCATTGTTAAAAATTACAGCTATTGATCTTCTAAAGCAAAATTGGAATTTTATAATACATGATCGGTATTCCAAATGGTCAAGAAACCTGTAACTTTAAATATTTGTAATTGGCATATCGTCACCTTGTTATATTTTATTTAGATATTAGTCTTGTTTTCATCTAGAGAAAGTAGTGGCCTCTGCTGCTGTTTCTAATGTGTTGTTTCATTTTTCTCTGTCCTGGGCTCCAACTACGAGAGTATGTAGGCTTTTCACCGTTGCCTTAATTAGTTGTTCTGTCCATGCATCGGGTAGATTTGCGTCTTTGTCTAGTTTCTTCCACCTTACCCGGCATAACTAGTTTTTCGATATTTTCAGGGCCTCTACGCATTATATGGCGAAAGTAACAAGTCTTTAACTATATTTCACTGGAAAGTCGGCATTTAAAGCCAATTTCCTTCAGAACTAACACGTGTGTGAGGTGTTCCGTCCATGACACCCGTAGCATCATTCTCTAATAAAATAACTCCGCTGCATTGATAGTCCTTCTCTTTTTTTATCGGCCACGATTAAATGGCATAGGTAAAGATGGAAAATATTAATCAGCGCACTAGCCTGATCTTCAATTGTTTAGATATATTAAACAGAATAAAAAAGACAAATAAAGCATACTACGCGCTTAATAAAACCATCTTCGGAAACAAAGAAATAAGTAGGAAGATTAAATTAATGATACATAACACTATAACAAACCCTATAATGCTATACTCCAGCGAGACCTGGACTACCCAGCATAAACACAAATCCAAGCTAACAGCTATGGAAATGAGGGTACTAAGGAAAATGGTCAACAAAACTAGAATAGACCGGATAAGAAACGATGACATCAGAACCCAGCTACAACAAGAAGCAGTATGCAGGAAAATAGAGAATAAACAGATGGAATGGTATGGTCATCTTATGCGAATGAAACCAGACAGGCTGCCTAAGAAAATTATGGAGGTTAAGCAATACAGAAAGAAGAAGAGGGGAAGACCAAGAACAACATGGCTAAATCAAATTATCAATATTGGACAATCTAGGGGAAAAACGATAAAGGAAATGAGAGAAGATGCCAGGGACCGAAAAAAATGGAGGAAATGGATTCAAGAAACAGAAGATCACAACCCGACACCCGTTTAGGGTACCAGGGCGAGGGAGAAGAAGAAGAAAAAGAAGATATATTAACGTCTTTTCAAATTTTGTTTATTTTTTGTAATTATACTTTTGGTCATTTCGTACGTCTTTTTCTATGTACTACCATCATTTTAGTTTTGGATATATTTAGTTCCAATCCTAAACGACTTGCGATTTCCACAGCTTAACTACTTGCTAGCAGGGCGGTATCGTCAAAAAATCGTAAATTATTTTGTTACCTCCTTTCTACCTGACTTTCTTAATAACATACTCCCCATAGATGTTAAAGAGCTGCACCCTTGGCGTACCCTTTCTGTATAAAATGTGTTGGAATTAATGTGGATGATCCTACTTACTTCCGTGGTTCTTTCATAGAGATTTGCAATTAGGGACGTTAGGTGTATAGAAATTCCCATTTTCTTAACACCACCCACACTCCCGTCTTTTCTCACGTTTTAAAATATTTGCGAAAATCAATAGAGCATATGTAGGCAGCCAAATTTCATGTACTTTCTCTATAAGTAATCTTAGATTTGATATTTGTTTTCCAGTTTCCCTACTTTGAACAAATCCCACCAGCTCCGGTGGGTCGAGGTATGCCTGTAACCTCTGGTTTATAACGTGTAGCAGGGTCACACTCTCCGTAAAAAGAGCGGGCTCTAGCGTAGTAACTTGTGAGTTTCGCCTCACCTAGCCAAAACCTTCTCCCGTCCAGAAGAACCTAATTCGAGCAGAAACCTGTGTTAATTGCGCACCGACGGTGGTTCAGTGACGTGCATAATCACCGCTTTCTAAATATCTCTCTATACCAAAGTTCAGTTGTGCACTAGGTATATTTTGTTCTTAAAATCCTTAGTCAGACCCTGATATCGACATAGCGCCAATTCGATGCACAAGGTATATTTTTCCGAAATACTAATAGTACATAACCTTCGTGTTTGATTCACACAGATGCGTGCATCAAAACCTTCTTGATTATAATTAATCATGTAATTCAAGTCATAACTGTTTTATCTCATTCAAAGGTCGTGGTAAAGTCAAATTTGCATCTTGCCGTATTTGTTTGCCTCTGTTAATGTTGGAAAGGAATTTGTAAGCTTCTCTTAATGGCTTTTAAGCGGATGGATACATTTTCTACTAGAACTTAAGCCGACTTAGCATATTTGGGAATCATGGGTTTATGGATTTCGTTCAATTGCCTCATTGAGAGAGCTTAGCATTAAGGTTTCTTAGAATAAGCATTTTTCCTAAATAACGTGCGACGCTCCGATTGGCTACGCAGGATCGCCTCAGCCAATAGTGTTTGAGCTTGCCCCTCCTTGAATTGGCGAGTTCGTCTCGCTGTAAATTCAGAGTGAGTTAGATTCAGTGCCTCGAGGAAGCAAGTTCAGCTATGCTTTGTGCTAGTTTGCGTTTCGGTCTAACTCCCTGGTAAAGTCGTTTCCAGGTTGTTTTGTGTTACGGTTACGCGCAATTCGCTATTTTCGCGTGGCCAATCCAAGCGTGTCACAACAGTTGAAGCTTTTGTAAAAAACCATCGGTCCATCAGTGACGTTTGTAATCGTTGTTACTCAATATACTCGTGTTAAGTCTTGTTTCACTCCAACAACTAACTGAACCCAAGTTAGGGTTATTAAGTGGCAGTTCCCGGCAATCCCATTGAACCGGAACTCGCAGTGGATTAATTGGGGGCCCCATTCGTGGAAGCCTCTTATCAAGTTAATCGTACAAAAAACATTGGTCCTTCGAGCCGGATGTGGAAGAAGCTAAAAAACGCGAGTGTACAAGTTTCCAGTAGCTGGTGGATGCAATTGCTCCAACATCGTTTCGTCGGAGAGCGTCAAGAAGCTTCGCCAACACCAGGAAATTCAACCATCGAGAGCTTACACCGAGTCCAGGTCCCACGTCAAGCGGCAGCGATCGGCAGCGGGTTGGTTTTCTGTTCGTCAAGAAGTTACTACGTTCTCAAATCAAAAGTAAGTCCTTTTCCATTACACCTTCGTTTAGTGCTGTTTTTTGCTTGTGTCAGTCATGGTGGAAACTCGTTCGACATCAGCGGTCATGTCGGAAACTCGCGCTTTAACCACTCGTTGCAAATTCATAAAAGCCCAAGTAGATCGTTTCAAAACTCTATTTCATAGAATTTCTTCGTCCAGCCCCGTGAACGCTCACGAGGTCGGCAACTTGTCAAAAGAATTTAGTTGTTTCCAAAATTTGTTGGATGAGTATAAGAAGTCAATGGAGGGCCTAATGGAGGCCGACGCTGAAAACTTTGATGAACTTTTCAATGAATTTGACTCTTTTATGACTCATTTTAGCGAGATTAGTAGCGCAGTAAAGGAATTCTTATCAAAAAATAAGATCAGTTCGGGTATAAAACCGAATATAGGTCAAAATTCTTTGCAAAGTGGCCCTTCAGGAGAGCTCGCTGGATTAAGATTACCACCCTTAGATTTGCCTTCCTTTTCGGGGAAATTCGAGAATTGGGTTCAATTTCATGACTCCTTTACGTCGCTTATTCATAACAACGCTAATTTGACCAACGTTCAGAAATTTTACTATTTGATTTCTTCCCTTAAGGGAGAAGCTGCTAGTTCAATCTCGTCGTTAAAAGTTACCAACGATAACTATACCATTGCTTGGGATATCCTAGTCAAGCGATTTGAAAATAAGAAACTGATAGTAAAATCAAACATAAATGCGTTATTCAGTTTAGAGAGCGTAAAAAAGGATTCACATTCGTCTGTTCAAAGGCTGCTCGATAGTGTAGTTAGAATTTTGGAAATTTTAAAGGCGTACGGGGAACCCACAGTCGACACCATACTAATACATATCATAGTTTCGAAGCTCAGCTCAGCAATGCAGACTGACTGGGAATTATACAAACATACCGGACAATTTCCTACTTTGCGAGAGTTGTTAGATTTTTTAGAAAGCAAAAGTCACTTATTAGGTTCGCTGGAAGCTGCGAAAATAGGTTCGAGTTTGGGAAATCAGGGATCCGAGCAAAAAAGTCATGCACGCGCTCATGTAGCCAGAGAGCAAGGTAATCACTCTTGTGATTTTTGCAAAAATAGTAATCATTCGATTAGCGCTTGCGAATCTTTTTCAAAATTGTCGGTTAACGCTCGTATCGAAGAGGCGCGTCGTTTGAAACTATGCAACAATTGTCTCAAGCCCGGACATTTCGTGGTAAAATGCACATCGTCGAGATGCCGCGTATGCAGAAAAAAGCACCATACTTTACTGTGTTTGCGTCCAAAGCGCGACGCGCACGAAAATACTTCGTCGCCGCGTCCTGGACCGCCAGAATCCAGCAGTGACGCACGGGAGGTCGGGGCCGTCTCCCCGAGCGAGGCACCCGTCGCATCCGTTTCAGCAGCTTGTAGCCGTCCTGCAATCGCGGCGCCAGCGCAAGTTTTATTGTCCACGGTTAGCGTATTCGTAGAAGGATCCTCCGGGTCATTTTCCCGGGCAAAAGCTCTTTTGGACCCCGGATCCCAACTTAACTTAGTTAGCGCCGACTTGTGTCAAAATTTGAAAATTGAGAAACGAGGTAATATCACCTCACTGTCGGGTGTTGGTGCCAGGGCTCTGAACGCTGAATTCAGAGCAAACGTTCGAATCCGCTCCCGTAACGGGAAATACGAGGACATTTTGAGCTGTATTGTGTTAGACAAAATTACGGACCCTCTGCCGGCCCTTTCTTTCTCGTTGAGGGATTTGAAGATCCCACCAAACATTGTGCTAGCCGATTCAGATTGTAATACACCGGGAAAGATTGATCTTTTATTAGGCGCGAATGTCTTTTGGCAAGTGCTCTGTCAGGGACAGGTGAAATTGGGCCCAGAGAAGCCATTCTTAACAAAAACTCTTTTTGGTTGGGTTTTAGGCGGAAACATGAACATCGAAAATCGAGCGCTCATGCTTTCAAATAGAGTTCATTTAAGTGTAGCCGGCATCGAGCACGGCATTCAGAGATTTTGGGAAATCGAGGGGGCTTACGGTTCATCAGGCCGACTCTCTGCTGATGACAAATTTTGCGAAGACCATTTTCAATCGACTACGAAACGGGCGTCGTCGGAGCCGCGTAGGTTCATCGTGAGCATACCTTTCAGGAAAGATGCTCCATCGCTGGGAGACTCGCGCGGTATAGCGTTAAAGCGTTTCTATTCATTAGAAAACAGATTGTCAAAAAATCCCGAGTTGAAAACCGCGTATTCCGCATTTCTCAAAGAATACGAGTCGCTTGGTCACTTGAGCAAGGTGGACGACGAAGCGAGCTTTCCTCATCCTAGGTTTTATTTACCACATTTGCCAGTCATAAAGGAGGACAGTTCAACGACCAAACATCGCGTTGTTTTTGACGGCAGTTGTGCGTCCTCCTCCGGAGTATCGCTTAACGACCTTCAACATAAGGGCCCAGTGGTCCAGCAGTCGTTGTTTGCAATTCTTTGTCGCTTTAGGCAATTCAAGTACGTGCTGAAAGCAGATTGCGCCAAAATGTATAGGCAAATTCTCGTGGACCCCTCGCAGACGCAATACCAATTAATTTTATGGCGTGACGACAAAACCTCAGCGGTAAAATGCTTCAAATTATTAACGGTCACCTACGGTACTAAATCAGCCTCGTACCTAGCAACTAGGTGCTTGATACAAATCGCCCAGGAAATCGAAGCATCGCTTCCAGAGGCCTCATTAAGAATTAGCCGGGATTTTTATGTAGATGACCTACTGACTGGTTTTGAAAATAGGGCGGAAGCCATAAAAACGCAATTCGAAATTAGTAGCGCTTTGTCGGGGTACGGGTTTGAATTGCGAAAGTGGGCATCCAACGACAGTGAAGTAGCTAGCGCCATTGGTGTAGATCGCGGCAGCGTAGAGCCCATTTCTTTGACGGAAGACGCCACGGAGAAAACTCTCGGCAGTTTTTGGGATACTCGGCGGGACGTGCTAAGTTACAGAGTGAACCCTAGCTGTTGCAAATCAGTTACCAAGCGGGCTATACTCTCTAGTATGGCTCAAGTATTCGATCCCTTGGGACTACTTGGTCCAAGCGTTCTAACTTTGAAACTTCTCGTGCAACGGCTTTGGCAGTTGAAGTTGTCATGGGACGAAACGGTGCCCATGGAGATGCGCTCCAGATACGACGAACTCCATTCTTCATTACGCTCTTTGGGCTCGTTGGCAATTCCGAGACGGGTAATTTGCGATGACATAAATTCGATAGATCTCCACGGATTTGCGGACGCGAGTTCTGTAGCCTATGGGTGCGCCGTGTATATACGTTGCGTTGACGCGCGCGGTAATGTCACCACCAATTTGCTTTGTGCTAAGTCAAGGGTCGCTCCATTAAAAACAATATCCTTGCCTCGTTTGGAGCTTTGCGCAGCCTTACTGTTGGCTCGTTTGATTAAAACTATACTCGATTCCTCCGCATTTAAATTTGACCGCGCGTACTATTGGTCGGACTCCACCATAACTCTGCACTGGATAAATAAGGATGCGAGTAATTGGAAGACGTTCGTCGCGAACCGGGTGTCCGAGATTCACGAACTAAGCAATAGGGAAGAATGGTTTCACGTGCGTACAAATTGCAACCCGTCCGATATAATTAGCAGGGGAATGTTACCCCAGGAGTTACTCAATTCACGCTTGTGGTGGCACGGGCCAGAATTTTTGTCACAGGCGGACTTAAAACCCCAGCCCGTTAAAATTGATTCGGGTGAGCTAGCAGCCCAAGAGTCGCGCCCAGTAGTGGCCACTCTTCACCATCGCGTCCCAGAATTTGAACTTTTCAGGCGCTATTCCAGTTTTACAAAATTACAGCGCGTAGTCGCGTACTGCCTGCGTCTCGCGAGAAACAGAAACACCGAAACGCGCTGGTCGGGACCTCCAGCCATTGACGAATTGGAGGACGCTACTCGCCGCCTGATCAAAATTGCACAGGCGGAAGTCTTTTCCAGAGAAATAGCAGTTTTGTCTAAAAAAGCGCCATTGCCGAAAAATAGTGCGCTGCTTTCTCTAAACCCATTTCTGGACGATCAGGGCCTACTGCGCGTGGGCGGCCGTCTAGAAAACTCCAATCTAAGCTTTGAACAAAAACATCCCCTTTTGTTACCAGCTAGTCACCCTTTGTCGTTGCTAATCGTGAAGCAAGAGCATTTGCGGCTCTTGCATTGTGGACACTCGGTGTTACTGGCCTCATTGCGGGATAAGTTTTGGATCGTGAGAGCCAAAGACCTAATACGTAAAGTAATACACAATTGCGTGATATGCTTCCGGGCCAAGCCTAAGATGAATGAACACTTGATGGGATCACTACCCGAAGCTCGTGTCACACCCTCTCCCCCTTTCAGTAATTGCGGGATAGATTACGCGGGTCCCGTGTTTATAAAAAACAAATCCGGGCGAGGCGCGAAAGAAGTAAAGGCTTACGTAGCCCTATTTGTGTGTTTAGCCACGAAGGCTATTCATCTTGAACTCGTGGAAGACCTCACGACGGAGGCTTTCATCGCATCATTGAGGAGATTCATCTCCAGACGCGGTTTACCCTCCAACATATTTTCTGACAATGCTACCTGTTTCACCGGTGCCAGAAATCAGCTATCGGAATTAAAAAATATCCTGTCAGGCTCTAGTGAGCAATGCATAAGGGAAGAATTGTCGAAACATAACATTAAGTGGAATTTTATTCCGGCACGCTCTCCGCACTTTGGCGGCATTTGGGAAGCGGGGGTAAAGTCATTGAAATATTATTTAAGACGAATATCTTGCAATGCAAAGTTAACTTTCGTTGAGTATTACACCATGCTGACTCAAGTGGAGGCGATACTAAATTCCCGCCCACTCTGTGTTCTCCCTACCGACGCCTCATTCCCCGAAGTCCTTACTCCTGCCCACTTCTTGATCGGTCGGAAGCTGACTTCGTTTCCGGAAGCCCAACTCCAGGACATACCGGAAAATCGTCTCAGCCGCTATGGGCTGGTCCAGCGGCTGTCCCAGCAGTTTTGGGATCGCTGGTCCCGGGACTACCTCCACCTCCTGCAGCGCCGGCCTAAGTGGAAGTCCTCCAGCACGTCTCTAGCCCCCCAGGTGGGCGACGTGGTACTCGTCCACGACGAGGCATCTCCAAGCTACCGTTGGCCACTTGCAATCATCTCGGCCGCATATCCAGGAGCGGATGGTGTTGTGCGTGTGGTGCAAGTGCGCGATTCCCGAGGGAATCTCCTGAAACGCTCGGTGCGTAAAGTGTACATCCTACCCAAAGACGATCATTGCGATCAAGGGCAATAAACATTGACTTTGCTCTTAGTTGGTAGTTTTCGCTGATTGAACATTTTGCTAGGTTTAGTTGTTTCTTTGTTTGTACTCATGCTAGTTGTAAGTTATCTGTAAGGCTCTTGGATTATCATCTGTCCTTAGTTCTTGTTATGCATTTAATTATTTGGTAGTGTTAGATTTCAGTTTAATTTTGGGATTTAATCACGTCGTGCCATATTCGGCACTTCGGGGGCGGCATGTTTGATTCACACAGATGCGTGCATCAAAACCTTCTTGATTATAATTAATCATGTAATTCAAGTCATAACTGTTTTATCTCATTCAAAGGTCGTGGTAAAGTCAAATTTGCATCTTGCCGTATTTGTTTGCCTCTGTTAATGTTGGAAAGGAATTTGTAAGCTTCTCTTAATGGCTTTTAAGCGGATGGATACATTTTCTACTAGAACTTAAGCCGACTTAGCATATTTGGGAATCATGGGTTTATGGATTTCGTTCAATTGCCTCATTGAGAGAGCTTAGCATTAAGGTTTCTTAGAATAAGCATTTTTCCTAAATAACGTGCGACGCTCCGATTGGCTACGCAGGATCGCCTCAGCCAATAGTGTTTGAGCTTGCCCCTCCTTGAATTGGCGAGTTCGTCTCGCTGTAAATTCAGAGTGAGTTAGATTCAGTGCCTCGAGGAAGCAAGTTCAGCTATGCTTTGTGCTAGTTTGCGTTTCGGTCTAACTCCCTGGTAAAGTCGTTTCCAGGTTGTTTTGTGTTACGGTTACGCGCAATTCGCTATTTTCGCGTGGCCAATCCAAGCGTGTCACAACAGTTGAAGCTTTTGTAAAAAACCATCGGTCCATCAGTGACGTTTGTAATCGTTGTTACTCAATATACTCGTGTTTGTTAAGTCTTGTTTCACTCCAACAACTAACTGAACCCAAGTTAGGGTTATTAAGTGGCAGTTCCCGGCAATCCCATTGAACCGGAACTCGCAGTGGATTAATTGGGGGCCCCATTCGTGGAAGCCTCTTATCAAGTTAATCGTACAAAAAACACTTTGCTTCTGACACCCTCGCGATTCTGGCGTAGCGCTAGATTTATATTATTCCGGAAAACCAATATATATTTATCATCATCACTCTTAACAACTACGAACACAACCGTCGTGCTGGTCTAAGATACGAGTCCAGCTTTCCCGAAGAGACCATGTATATACGTAATTTACCTAGAAGGCGTGCTCAGTTACGCATCCCACTGCGAAACTGACCGAAACCTAAAAGTGTGTACACGTCGTCCCAATTTCCAGTCGAACTACGACCGTTCCCCGGCATAACAACAGGTTGTGTTTCCAGTAGTCAAGAAAGCGTACAAACTTAGGTAATTTAGTCCTCCAAATGAACTCTAGTTAATTAACAGCTCCAATAAAGTCGCAAACAAGCCCGTACTAGACCAATACAGGCCCAATTAATTATGTTTTGTTTAAAGTATTAAATCCAGAAATTTTTATTTTGCCTTTACGTCACGTTCGACCGCAGCCACACCACCTGTCGACAACGGTGGAAACGCAGTCGCCCCCAGAACCGTGTGGGTTGCCACCTTAGCATGGTCATGGCTAGCCACTGGCAGTGCAGAACCCCGGGATAGGTGTTCGGGACTGGCCCCTCTTCCACACAGCCGAAAAGGAGGAACTCGTTGGCAGACTCCTAGTTTTTGGGCTAAACCAGGAGGCTGAAACAGCAGTCAAAAGTAGAGGTAGTAAACTGCACTATCAGTTTACAACTCTAAAATTAAAAATTCAGAGGCCTGGAGATGCAGTTCCAGACTCCAACCCCTTAAGGCAGGGTGCGTCTACGGATACCCCTAAACCCCTTTCTGTTGCAGAGCAGGGTGCGTCCTCGGATACCCCTCCATCGCCAGTAGAAGAGCCGCTGCTACCACAGCAGCCATCCGAAGTAGAAGCCTCACAACTCCCCACCCCCATGGATACTCTTGAGGAGGAGAGGGAGCTGATGAGTATGCTTTTAAGTTCCGGGTCGGACACCTAGGTCGAATAATTTATTGTCGACCTCATGTCCGCCCAACCTGGACTAAACATCATACAAATTAACCTGCAACACTGTCGAGAGGCTGCTGTTACTCTACGCAGACAGCTCGACAGCCAGCAGGACACTGTTGTATTAATACAAGAGCCTTGGATTGTAAAATCTAAGATCTGTGGATTAATTAATCGTAATGGCACTGTTTTTACAGATAGCGCCCATGAGAAACCAAGGACGTGCATCTACTGTCCCAAGCATTTACAAGCCTTTGCTTTGCCACACCTCTGTACGCGTGATATTACGGCGATACAGATGAGCTGTAGTATAAACGAAGGGACGGAAGATGTCATTTTCGCATCGGTATACCTCCCCAGTGACTCAGTTGACCCTCTACCTAGCGCGGAGTTGATCGAATTGGTGAACTACTGTGAGAGGAACAACAAAAACCTAATTATTGGCTGTGATGGAAATGCTCACCACGTTTCGTGGAGTAGCAGTGGCATTAACACCCGAGGTAGGTTCTTACTTGAGTACCTAATAAGTACAAACTTAGAAATACTGAACCGTGGATGTGAACCAACTTTTGTCACAACGCGTAGCCAGACCGTGATTGATGTCACTCTGGCCTCTTCAGATATTTCCAATAATATTGTGGGCTGGCAGGTATCACCTGTTGTGTCTATGTCAGACCACAGATGGCTTTGTTTCAAATTATCTGGAACTATAGCTCAACCAAAACAATATCGAAATCCTAGTCGGACTGACAGACTATCGTACAAGACAGATCTGGAAGCTCACCTGGTGAACTCGGTTTTCCCAGAAAAGATTGATCAGGTAGAGGACTTGCAAATCAGTGTGGATAACCTGCAGAACTCGATCCTACAACCTTACGAATCGTCATGCCCCTTGAAAACATCCAAGGCGAGTCGCACAACCTCCTGGTGGTGTTCGAAACTCGACAGGATGAAATCAACATTGGGCAAACTCTTTAACAAACCAAAAAGAACTAGAATTACTAGTGACTGGGAGGCCTATAAAGACCAAAAACGATTATACAAAAAAGAAATCCGCCAGAGACAGAGGGACTCCTGGAAAACGTTTTGTAGTTCCATAGAGTCCACTGACTCCGCGGCTCGGTTGAAGAAGATCCTTTCTAAGGATCCAAATCAACAGCCAGGCTGTCTCAGGCGAGGGGATGGTTCTTTTACAACCAAACCCGGAGAGACAGCGGAAGTACTAATTCAAACACATTTTCGAGGCTGTATTGTCACCCCTGACAATGTATGGCCAAAACTCAATATCCCACCTCCCTCAGAGGAGGATTGGAATGTGGCAAACCAGGTCGTACGGGGTGACAAGGTAACCTGGGCTATAAACTCCTTTCTCCCCTTCAAGTCGCCAGGAGTGGACGGTATCTTTCCAGCCCTGCTACACCTGGACCTGATGCTTGTTCACCTGGTGCGCATCTACCGGGCATGTATCGCCTTTCGATATATACCGGAGAGCTGGAGAGAAGTGAAGGTAGTTTTTATACCTAAACCAGGGCGTACGGATTATACCCAGGCCAAATCATATCGTCCCATTAGTCTTACATCCTTCTTACTAAAGACGCTTGAGAGACTTTGTGACAGAGAAATACGGGAAAGGGTGCTGGCTTTACACCCATTGCACCCGAACCAACACGCCTATATCTCAGGGAGATCTACTGAATCGGCGCTACATGCTGTAGTGAACCGTATTGAGAGATCGCTAGACAATAAAATGTCCACTCTGGGAGTTTTCATTGATATTGAAGGAGCCTTTGACAAGGCTTCCTTTGAGAGCATTAACTCTGCCTTACGTAGGCATGGTGTGGCACCCACTCTCTGTGAGTGGATAAAACACATGCTTACGATGAGAGCAGTACAATTTAATGTAGGAGACAACTCCATTAGAGGTGTGACGAAGGACTGTCCGCAAGGGGGGGTTCTGTCCCCACTACTGTGGAATACAGTGGTAGACAGCCTTCTAAGCACACTCAATGATGCTGGATTCTATACTACTGGATATGCGGATGACATTGTCATCCTCATTACTGACAAGTTCGAGAGCACGCTCTGTAACTTGATGCAGACAGCTCTTCGAATAACGGAAACATGGTGTAATGAACAGGCCCTCTCTGTCAACCCTTCAAAGACAGAAATGGTACTTTTCACAAAAAAAAGGAAGTTAGGACCTTTACGTAGACCTCTGCTATTCAATACTTCTCTCAGATTTTCAGACAATGTCAAATACTTGGGAGTTATTTTTGACAGACAGCTGAATTGAGAGAAACATTTAAAAGTTAAAACTGAAAAAGCATGCATGGCATTCCGGCAGTGTCGCCGCGCTTTGGGTAAATCCTGGGGACTCTCCCCCCGAATTACCTTGTGGCTGTAGACTGCCGTGATAAGGCCCATGCTATGTTATGGAGCACTTGTCTGGTGGCCCAGGGTCAGACAGGCTACGGCAGCAAGTAAACTAGGACATGTGCAACGCCTTGCCTGTCTTAGTTCTACAGATGCTATACGCTCAACCCCTACAGCCGCTTTAGAGGTGGTTTTATGCCTTCCACCACTTGATCTTTTTGTGGAGGAAGTAGCCGTAAGGACCGCCTTGAGGCTGCGCTACAAAGAGCAGGCAGGGGAGGTAGGCATACCCGCATCCTGAATGAGGCCGTCGACAAGATCCCTCTTCTGGACGCTATAGTAGACTACGTCCCTCTACAATATGCCTTCAACAGACAATTTAACGTCTATAAAAATGCCGGGTTTACCCAGCATATAGATATATCCATCTTTACTGATGGATCTAAAACAAAGCATGGAACGGGTGCCGGAGTTTTCTCTGACGATCTGAACCTCCGCCAAAGCATACCACTAGGCAAAATGGCCACTGTCTTCCAAGCGGAAGTAATTGGAATAATGCATGGTGCAAAAGCAATTCTTGAAAGGAAAATCGAGAATCAATGTATTGGTATCTTCAGTGACAGTAGAGCCGCTTTACTAGCCCTGGGCAGTTGCAAAATTACCTCAGGTGTGGTACTGCAGTGCCGTGAAGCTCTCGAGGATATCTCAAAAAATAATGTCGTTTCCCTTGTATGGGTGAAAGGACATTATGGTAACTACGGCAATGAGGAGGCTGATGAGACTGCGAGACTGGCTTCCGGGCAACCTCTCTGGGGGCCAGAACCCGTAATTCCTATATCCCTGACAATATTAAGCTCTATGCTATATCAAGAAACCTTAAACAGCTTCATACGAAGATGGGTTAACATGCAAAGCTGCCGGCAAGCAAGAGCTGCTATTACAGCGCCCTCGCCAAAGACAGCCAAATATTGCTTGCAACTGTCCCGAAGAAACCTTCGATTAGTCGTGGGTATCCTATCTGGACACTGCACTCTAATCAAACATATGCACAGGATGGGACTAGTGGACAGCCCAAACTGTCGCGGATGCAACGAGGATGACGAGACAGCAGAACACGTTCTGTGCCACTGTCCAGCTCTCGCAAAAGTCAGAGGATCCATGTTGGGGACTTCTGGCCCGATATGGTTAGGATTAGCAACACTCCAGTTGCGGTTGTCCTTAAGTACATTCAAAGGATTGGATGGCTTGAGTGATACCCAACTTGGAGAGCTGCTGGGAGGTAGCACAATGGGCCCACTTAATGCGGCCTAAGTGCATGTGAGGTAACTCACCCTCCATTTTTAATCCAGAATCCAGCCAGGAATTCACAATTTATAATTTAATCTTAGATATTGTAGAAATATATTAGTTCAATTATTTTAACAATACTTGCGTGTGTAAGCTTAGTGTATATACCACATCATAGTTTATTTTGAATTGTATTGCCTCTCTCTGAGGCTAATTAAAAATATGATTATATATTATGTTTTACTATAGTAAAGGGTATGTTGCTTTTTCTATATTTTATTCATTTGCAACTTATGAAAACTTTTGCAGCGGCTAGCAATTTAAGACTCGTATCTGTAGGGTTAGCTTGTTACACTGTTGACAAATTTAACCATTGTATGGCAAATGCTTGATTCTAAAGAATTACAGATAACCTCAAATGTTTAATCGAAACGATACACCTTAGATCTTCCAAAAGTTGATAGAGTGGAACAGCTACTACACCAGAATATTTTATCGGCACAAAACTATATTTCATTTTTTACAGAATAAAACGTTCGCTTGTACTTTTAAGGCATTTTGGAACTACAAAATTCTCCCCATTAAACAACTTTATAAATAAATTGATTTTTTTTTTAAAGCCAGTCTCTAAGACATTCATTTGCGTTAACTATAATTTAGCTATGCATACGCAGAGCGCTTTGTTATCTAACATCATGCACATTTCATAGTAATGTAGCACATTGCTAATTCGAGGGTTTTGCGAAAGCATTTTTAAATAATTCGAAGAAATTCTGAAAAATCCACAGATTCCACACAATGTAGATGTATACGAATCGTACGCACTTACTTGAATTCCATTGTAACCGTTATGGAGTGACCTTATAAATCAATCATAATGACCACAAGGAAACCATAGCGTTATGAAACAAAAATTTCGGATTATTTGTGCCATTACTGCCTGACAATCTGTAGTTTGATCAGAACTAGACACGCCTTTGTTGTACATCTGATTTTTTCAAACCAACAATGAGGAAATTTGAAGACGTGCTAATTGCATATCACTTACGAAGCAAAAAGTCGACAGCATTTTAAAGGCAATAAACGCTGCGTCAACGGTGCATCTTGAAGGCTGCGTCATTTTTAGGCACGACATGTACAAAATAATTGGTGGGTGCGCTCGCTGGAAGCGGATCTGCATACATTTCTAGAATGGCCTCAGCTTGTTCGCGACATACCCGGTGCACGTTAAATATTCAAATAACTTAAGCACATGCATTTAAACTATACACGCCCGAACTTAGCGAGAATGCATATTCATAAATAACACTCTAACCGTCTTAATGCCGGCACTATACTTAGAAACCAGTAATTAACTCATCACATAAATTCGCATGCTGAATCCCTTTAATTAAAACGTTTTTCTAAGCTCCTAAGGCTTAACTTTTATTAAATACTGCTGGCCTGATTATAACTTAGCGATTGAGCAAGTGAGCTAAGTCCAATTTATTCGCAAAGGTATAGCGCCAAGAAGTGAAATTGGGTAGTTACGAAGCTAATTTAATTTTCATAAAATTGGAATATTTATGCACTGGGAGCACGCAGAGCTTGCGCATTATTTTTTAATGGTCAGCCTCTACCACTTTTCTCGTAGAAATTATCAAATAGCTGGAACGTTTTCAACAAGCGTTGTGTTACTATATACAGTGAGATACAAATGTCTGCATCCATTTTCAAACTATGCTAAAAGTACAAAAGGTACCCATAGATAGAGTTGCAATTCCTTAACAAAGTACCCTTTGCACTTTATACAGTATACAGTATATATTTTTTAGAGAAAATATTATTACCGTAACACGTAACATAGTATAAGAACTATGGGCGTCGAACAAGATTCTTTACAATAAAGTGCAGCGAAAGAAAAATTTGCCGTTGTTTCGGTAGACATCGTTTTACATGAATTTCAAGTGTTAACATTTATCGAGTACTTGATTATTTCAGTCGCCTTATATACAACGTGTCCATTTAGTGTGCTTGTCTTCGATTACGATTTTAGTTATTTTGGGGTAGAAAGGGACACATCTTACAATTAGTTTGACATACACAAAAAAGTTTGGCTAAAACAGTATTCATTTTTCTAATAAATGTATGGCTATTTAAGCCCCTATAAGTTATAGGTTCAATTATAGCTTTTCTTTTAAATTGCTGTCAGCTCTTCCAACTTATGAACGTTTTTAGTATTTTTTGGTCAATATTAAGCTTTCATTTAAAACGTCACATTTTCCCCTTTGAATATTTCTTCTCCTAAAATTAAGGGCATCGTCTCCTGCGATACAAAAACACTAAAATGTTATAAAAACGGGATATTTTAATACAGGGTGTATGAAATATCCGTTGAAACTTGAATATTTTTTATTATTATTGTGAATAATTAAAACTGGTCGCTTGGACTAACCATTAATTTACAATTGAATAGAGGAGGCTTAAAACACCAATATTCACCCATTGATGTGTTAATGAATGCAACTGACACAGTATACACTATACTCTGCTTTTGTTATCACTCACTGCACTAGATCACAAGGTTTCTTCCTTTTCAGTCTTCGGGTTGAACCGTCATTTACCAGTAGTTGTGTGGCGTCTGGGTTGACGTGTTCACTAAGTCTTTTTTTATGTTTTTGAGCTAGGTGTTTTATCTCCTCGGCAACATACGGTATGTTTAAGTCCCGATAAATACTGTACCGTGCACACCTTGGTGCATTAACAATATTCCGGAGCACTTTATTCTGAAATGTTTGTATCGTTTTTATATAGCGCTGACTAGTACAGTCCCAGAGATGTATCCCATACAGCCAACACGGCTTTCATCGTCATCATCATGTCGTGCAATCTTAAGATTATGAGTGACTCATAGTCGCGTCTTAAAATCCTATTTTTGAGGGGGATTACTCCTCTTTTCTTTGGTTTATTACAAATCCTTGTGTGTCCTGGCTTCGAACGTTATTTTCTTCCACTCCGCTCTTTCCTTGCATTTCATTTTCCAGTCTGTTATTCGCAGTGTTCTTATGTCTTCTTCTACTTGTTTTAGCCATCCTATTTTGGGTCTTCCCCTTTTCCTAGGGCCTAGTGGGATCCATTGTGTTATTCTTCTTCACGACTCCGTCGGGGTTCTCCTCATGATGTGCCCCGCCCATTTCAAACGTTGTGCCTTTATAAATCTTGTGATGGTTTCTCCTCTGAGTTCGTCTTCTATTTCTCTGTTGTTTTTTAGTCTTCTTTTTCCATTTGCTGTTATATTGGGTCCTAATATTGTTCTTATTATTTTTCTTTCCGCTATTTTCAAGTCTTCTTCTTTTTTGCTAATTGTTGCTGTTTCTAGGGCGTATGTCAAAATTGACCTTATTTATGCCTTATATATTTTTATCTTGGTTTTCTTGGTGATTGCTTTGCTTTTCAGAAGGTTCATGTTTCTTCCATAGGCTTGGTTTCCTTTGAGGATTCTTTCCTTTATCCGTTCTTTACCTGATTGTTGTATCGTCATTCCCAGATAGTTGAAGTAGGTGACAGTTTCGAAATTGTGCCTCTGCGTTTTAAGGTATTTTTGTGTGATCCCTTCTTCTTTTCCTACTTTCATATATTTTGTTTTACTCTGGTTTATTTCCATTCCATATTGTCTTGCTTCTTCCTCTATTTTTTCTATTGCATTTATTAATTTCTGTCTCGAGTTTGCCACTATCGTTATGTCATCCGCATACGCTACTATTTGGATGTCGTCGGTAATAATACTTTTTTTGTCCAGTTTTACGTTCCTTATAATGCTTTCAAGTAGTAAATTGAATAGTGTAGGAGAGATTGAGTCTCCTTGATTTACACCTTTTTTATTGAGAATTCTTCCGTTGTTGTTTCTTGAAATCGCACCTTTGCCTTTGTTTCGTGTATTGTCATTTTTAACAGGTTTCTCAGCGTTTGGGATATCTTTAGTGTTCTTAGCTCCTTCATCATTTTTCCTCTGTTGATTGAGTCGAATGCACTCTTGAAGTCTACGAAGAGTACATGAGCTTCTCTGTTGTATTCTATTGTCTTTTGGAATATTTGTTCTAGGATATGTATTCCGTTGATTGTTGACCTGCCTGGCGTGAAGCCATTTTGATAGTCCCCGAGGATTTCCTCCGCTTGTAGCTTTAGCCTCTTGTTTATCAGATTTGCCAAAATTTTGTAGGTGGTGTTCAGTAGGGTTATTGCTCTATAGTTCTCATACTGTTCCTTATTTCCTTTTTTGTGGATCGGTGTTATTATTCCAGTGTTCCACTCTTCCGGCATTTTTTTTATCCATATCTGCTTTATTAAAGTGTGTAGTTGTTTATGTAATTGCTGGCCCCCATATTTCAGAAGTTCCGACTCGATTCCGTCCTCTCCCGGAGATTTTCCACTTTTCAGTTTTTTTATTACTTCTTGGACTTCCTTTTCTGATGGGCATTCGTCTTCTTGTCCTTGTGCTATTGTACTACCATCTTCTGGTTGTTCCGTATCATCTGGTTCTGCATTAAATATTTTTTTATAGTAGTTTTCCCAGATTTTTCCTATTTTTTGGGGCTCGTATTCTATTTGGCTTTCATTGTTTTTTAATCCCCTTGTTCTGGTTCTGGGTTTATTTGTTTGGTTCTTTATTTTCCTGTAAAACTGTTTTATGTTGTGGTTATTACTGTCTTGTTCTATTTCCTCGAGTTTGTTATTTAGCCAGTCGTTCTTTTTCCTTCTATATAATATGTTTGCGTTATTTCTTTTTATTTTGTATTCTCTTCTGTCTTGTTCCCTACACGTGTCGATCCATTTGATTCTTGCTTCATTCTTTAGTTTTCTTGCTTTTTCACAGTCTTCGTCGTACCATTCTTTCGTTTTCTTTTTTGTTGTCTTCCTTCCTAGCACTTCTTCAGCCGTTCTTTGTATGTTTTGTTTCATTTCTCTCCATATTATCTCTATGTCCGTAATGTTTGTTAGTTTGTTTTGTGTGTTTTAGCGTATGTATCTTGATATTTTTCTCTCGTTTCTTCGCACTCGGGGGTTTCTAGATTTGCTTTTGTTACATCAACACGGCTTTAGCATCTGGTTATATAATAACACTTTATTATATATAGACAACTGGGAACTTCTGCCTATCAACCAGTACATTTTCTTATATTTTACAACGAGCTCTGCCTTTTTCTTTTTCACGTGCTCTCTCCATTTCAACTTTGTGTCCAGACGTGAAAACAGTCGGATCACGCCGGGTCACGGCCCCGGCGTGTCCCGTCGTGAACGTGACTAATATTTGAAAATCGTGACGTGAACGTGAGTGAAAATTTCCTAGGCGTGATTCACGTTTCACGTTAATTTCACTTTAAATGTTTAGTAACAAACAATAAACTGCAGGGTGCAACAACTTTTGAACTTCATTAAATCACGAATTATGCCAAAGAAGTTACATTATGTGGCTTTATTTTTGGACTCTAATTATAAATCCGTAAAGTTCATACCTTCACATAAAAGAGAACATATTCGTTCGACTGTAAAGGAAATGCTAGAGCAAATCCAAATTAACGAAAATGCAAATAAAACTATAGATGATAATGATGAAATACATAGCAAACGACTCAAAACTGGTACATCAGCATCAGATTCTTATTTTTCTACACTTAAAGATAGCTCTGATGATGACACGTCTAATTATGATGATGTCGAAAATTACTATGTAAAATTAAAATGCGGAAATGTAGATGACATTTTATAATTTTGGAAAAACAGTGTAAATACGCCACTGTTAAAAAAATTAGCTCGAGAAATTTTAAACATACCGGCAAGTTCCGCTACAAGCGAAAGAGTATTTTCTACAGTTGGGCGAATTTTAGAAGAGCGCAGAACTCAACTTAACGTTGAAAATGTTGATTACATATTATTTTTAAATCAAAATTTTAATGTGTAGATTTATTATTCTAATAAAAGTAATGTTTTGTTTTTTTATACCCGGCTTAACGCTGAAAATGTTGATTACGTTTTAATTTTAAACCAATTTATTGTGTAGATTATTCTAATAAAAGTACTGTTTTGTTTTATATACTCGGCTTAACGCTGAAAATGTTAATTACGTTTTATTATTAAACCAAAAATGTATTGTGTAGATTTGTAGATAAACCTATTTTTAGAAAAGTAATGTTTTGTTTTGTATACTCGACTTAACATTGAAAATGTTGATTAGGTTTTATTTTTTAACCAATTTATTGTGTACATGTGTAGATGAACTTATTATTCTAATAAAAGTAATGTTTTGTTTTGTATACTCGCCTTAACGCTGAAATGATCCTTGTACGTAAAAATACTTTTTTCCACGACCGGGAGTAGAAGTCGGTTACTATAGCATCAAAATTGTGACAGAAGTAAAACCTTTACTCCCTAGAGACTAAATACGACAAACATTTCCCTAGGGAGTTTTCATTATGTCTGACACAACTATTATGTCAAATTCGAGGTTATCAGGTTAGGTTTTGCATCAGTTTTGACACAAACTGACGCAAAACCGAACCTGCTAACCTCGAATTTGACATAATTGTGAGCTCTTGTCATAATGACTTACAGTGCCACCAACTTTAAAATTTACCATAGGCTACTAATTTTAAAATAATTGTAACTAAAATGTCATAAATGACGTTTAAAAAATACAGGTTTTTCATTTTAGATCTTCCTGCAACGTGAAAAAAATAGTATATGCAATCCGGAGAGAATGCTATTTTGCTTCAGTGCAATTTCTCTCCCTCATTGCATAATCTACTATTAAACCTACGAATTAAAAGTGTTGCCTAGCAACATATATCTTCTGTACTCATATCAATAAGGGAAACGTAAGGTCACTAAATATATAAAGGTACCGCCATTCCATCGCAAGATTTTATTCCCCCAAATTAAAAAGGACAGAACATTGTAAGAAAGTGAGGGTGGGAGTGAGACACTAATGACAGAACCCCAAATTAAAAGAGACAAAAGATATATGTTTGCACAGTTGGCGGTACCTTAATGATTTAATAACCTTAGGGAAACCTCAATTCCAATGACACCTTTTGGTATTAAAAGCCGGTAATGTCTTTGAAGACAGCTGCAAGAAATTTATTTGCGAGAAATCAGTATTTATCCCTTGTCGTAAGTTATTATTGTCAATTTTCATTTTTTTATTTTTATGTCAACTATTCTGATTGCAACATATCACGTAAATTATGTCACGTGCAATAGTGATTTTTGCATTAAGAGAGCGAAATGCATGATTTTAGAGTGTGAGAATGTTACTTCCTTTGACGAGGCGAATGCGAAGGCGAATGCTCTAAAACATTTCGAGCTCACAATACAAACAATGTTTTTTCTACAACCGTCAACAAGAATATCGATATTGTTTCACGCCGTAGTACTCGAAAATTTTTGGAGCTCTAGTGCGCGAAATGCCTTTTTTCACGTCGTCAATAATAACGTAAATAAATATCCCATTTTTTAACACGTTAAAAAATGGCAAACTTCGCGCATTGATAGCGATGCGCGAATGTCCCCTTTTTTTGACGGTTGTCGAAAATAGCTATTCTTGTATCTAGAATGCGAAATGCTACTTTTACGTTTAAGAATGGAAGTTATTTTGCCGAGCTTTAGAGAGGAAAAATACCCATTCGAGAACGCAAAAGCATTTCGCATTGGAGATGCAAACAATAATTTTTCGAAAACTGCAATAAAACTAGTATGAGAATAAAAAAAATAAATAAGGTAACTGTCAACGTTAATTGACAATTTTATATTTCATAAACAATTAATTTAGTTTGAACCACGGCCTGCTGAATTGTTTGACAAACGTCAAACTGACGTATATATTTAACTTACTGCAATCATAGGAAATATAATCAGACTGCAATATCGTCACTTTCAATTTACATGTAGTACAACATAAATTATAATCATGTTTATAATAGTTAAAAGGAGAAATTTTGGAGTGAGCTGCAAATGGTATATGATGAAACGGACAATCCTACTATAATCACAGGGGACTCCAATGGAAGAATATGGAATGATACTGCAGGAAGTAATGGGCAGACATGGAGAAACAACAAGAAATACGAATGGAGAGAAATTTATTGACTTCTGCATACAGAATGGACTAGTGATACTAAACTCCTTCTACCAACACAAGGATTGTCACAAATACACTAGGGAGGAACCAGGAAGAAATGAAAAATCAATTATAGACTACGTCATAACGGAGAAAATAAACAGAAGAACTATACATGATGTAAGAGTCTATAGAGGTGCCGAATTATCGACAGACTTACTAGGTGCGAGACTAAAAATTAATGAGATTAATGAGAAAGAGAAGGTAGTTGGAGACTCACAAAAAAGAAATAAAGACCATTAAGATTTATAAACTAAAAGATCAAAAGATAAGACAGGAATACGAAGAATGGGTCACTAAGGGAATACAAGAAGCAACCGATGAACTTCAGGAAATGACTATAGAGGGAAAATGGGGAAAATACAAGGAAATTATCTATAAGGAGGAAATGAAAGCATGTGGAATAATGGTAGCAGGAGGATCCAAGAAGAGAACAAGTTGGTGGAGTGAGGAAATCAAAAACATCATACAAATAAAAAAGAATATGCGGAGGGCATACTTGCAACTAAGAAGCGAAGAATCCTCTAAAAGGTACAAAATAGCGAGGCGCGAGGCAAAAGAAAAGATTAAAATAGCCAAAGCCAAATAATGGGAAGAATTTGGGACTAAGATGGAAAAAGATAATAGAACAAACCAGAAGTTATTTTATAGAGTACTCAAGAATATGAGAACAAAGGAAAAAAACTTGGGACGGGACAGGTCATGGACAAAAAGGGAACGCTAATTACCGAGGACAATAAAATAATGGAAAGGTGGAAGCAATATTACCAGGAAATGTTAGGGGGAGTAGATGTGATAGAAGATGAAACAGAAACGGAAGAAAGTAATGCAATAAATACAGGAAAAGGGAATGACAATATACAAATATACGGTACCCCCCACCCAAGAAAAGCGCCATTCCGTGCTTTCCAAGAATACTTCGATACTCAGCATCACTCCGTTTCGCTAATACAATGAAATGCTATGAACCAGTTAGTTATCAAAAAAAAAACAAAAAAAAAATTTTTTTGCCGACGACCATAGCTTAAAAGTTGATGTTGCCTTCATTTTCGGAGGACCTATGGTATGAAAACGATCCAAGACTTCAGGAAGGTTCCTGGCGACCGGAATCGTGTACACATACGAACATACATCTCCCGCACAGCACGTTTAGGCACCCCCCAATACGGGGGATTGATCTAGTGGGCTGGGATCTTCACCAAAAATCCGCACCGCCGAGGCGGAGATTTGATATACTGGGTTCATTAGTCGGTTGGCTCGAATTTTAGAGATATTTGACTCAGAGTGGTTTTCGATATGAGGGAATTTCAATACTTCGTACATTTCGTGTAAAGAAAGCGATAGGAAAATTGAAGAATGGGAAAGCACCATGAGTAGATGGGCTGAAATCAGAATTATTCAAATACATGGGAAAGGATGGAATGACGATCCTACATGGAATTATGAAAGAAGCATGGGCAACAGTAACAGTACCCAAAGGTTGGCAAACATCAGTAATAATTCCAATATTTAAAAAGGGAAACCAAAGGGATTGCTCAAATTATCGTGGGGTTTCATTAATTTGCACAGCCAGTAATATATACGATATGATACTGGAAAACAGACTAAGAAAGGTGGTAGAAGATAAACTACATGGAGCGTAAAGTGGATTTAGACCGGGGCACTGCACCCAAGATCATATTTTCACAATCAGGAACGTGATAGAGAAAACGCTACCATACAATAAAGAAGTATATATATATGCCTGGTTGACCTGGAAAAGGCATTTGACAAGGTGGCAAGACAAACTATGGGAGACACTAGAGAGAAACAAGATTAATAATAAATTGATAGGGCTATTAAATCGCTATACCAAAAAACAGAAAATGTAGTAAGAAAAGACAATTTAGAGACAAAGAAATTTAGGACAATGCAAGGAGTCAGACAAGGGAGCAATCTTAGTCCACTGCTCTTTATCATCTTCATGGACGCACTTATAAGAAATGTCAACAGTAAAAGCAAGAAGATGACGGTGGGATACCACAAACTAAAACAGGTGAAAATAGGAGATTGTGTATTTGCAGACGACGTCGCAATAATGGCTAGTACAGAAAAAAACTTACAATTTAATGTTAACCTATGGGCGGAGGAGCTAGAAAGAAAAGAAATTTAATATCATCTGAATCTAGAAAAAATAAGTTTTCCACTAGTTTAAGAATTATTGAGAAATATTCTAAACTAAGCTTGTAAATGCTATGTATGCATAAAATTCACCAATTTTCAGTAATAAAAAATGGAAAATATTTTTTCAGGTTTTTTGCAATCGCAAAAAGAATGGAGCCCTCCACCTTTAGATCCGCGAGGTAATTCTAGATAATGTAAATTTTTTTTAACTATATCTTCGAGTGCACATTTTATTACTGAATTTATGGCCTCTGATTTCTGACTGTAATGCGTAGCACAGCTTCGCGAAAATTGCGTTTCCCGTGTATTTGAACGTTGGCGATGTGGGCGTCTATGCGGCTCCCGACCTAAAAAAGTCAACATATTGCAATTTTTCTTTTCTCCTTGTTGTCTTGTACAACATTTATCCTGTATCTGTTGGGTATTATTTTTGTGCAGGATAAGGCCTAAGCTATGTGCAAATTATTATTTTTATCTATATCTCAGTTAAAGCAAAAATAAACAACATTTTATTTGTTATAAGGCTCACCCTGCATATATTTATTCCAAATTTTCTCGGTTTTATGCCAGGTAGATATATAATATGTATCCAAAATATTGTCTTGCTCTAACAAATAGTTTTTGTGTTATACCGCTAACAGGCAGACACACAGACAGACAGACAGACAAACAAACAGACAGACACACAGACACACAGACAGACGGAATTGAGAAAACCTGTTCTTCGGTCATATAGGGACCCTGAAACGTGAAGATCTGAAGAAATCTCGGAAGGTGATTTTTTCTTGATTACAACACTTCCTTCGTCTTTCAGACGAGAGAAGTGACAAACGAATGCAGATAAATGTAGATACGAGTAACACCCTGTAATAACGATGGAAGAAGAAATGAAGGAACAAAATATAAGTATGCAAAGAAATGTAAAAAAATTGGAAGTATTAACTGGCTTAGAATACCTAGGAACCATAGTTACTCACATCAAATGGAACGACAGGCAGGACAATACAAAAGAGAATACAGACAACAAAAATTACCTATTACCAAAGCAATAATATAGTCATTAGTAAACAATAACAAGCAACGAAAGTATACGAAATTTTCTACACACCTACACTAATATATAGAGCTGAATCATGGGTGATGTTAGGCAAACACAACTTACTTTAATGACCAAAATATAGAAGAAGCAGGTAAGTTAGCACCGTAATCTCAAAAGAATGGACCAAGGAAGAACACCTAGAACTATAAAAAACACGAGAATACCTGGCAAAAGAGAAATAGGTAAACCGAGAACAAAATTTTACCACTATTTGACAGAAATAGTACTGAAACGAGGAAAAACGTTGAACGAAGTAAACAGACACTAATTTAAGGGGTGAATATAAAAAAGATTTAGTATTTCAAGTGGAGGAATGCCTGTTTTCCTCTATTAAAGTTACATCATATACTATTATGTAATGAGTACTATGTTGTATATGAAAATATAATATTACAAACTATATTTTTTACTTATAACGAGTTCTTAAAGATTATCGGTTTGAACGTCAAATCATGGGGCAAAAATTACTGTATGTGGTCGGTAGCGATATACAATTACCATTTCTTAATTTTGGGTTTTTTCTAATATGAACTGTACGAAAGCTATTCAAGATCTCAAACGAAATATCGGCAATTAAATTTGCTCAATATGGAACTTATATATTTCACTTTATAATGAATAATCAAGTATAACTGTTATATTATTTTCGTCCCAGTAGAATTCCGTTCATACGCCTATGTACTCATTCAGTGAGTGGAGAGTGGAGAAGGGCCGTGTGAAGATAACAGTCCGGGCAGACGAGCAAGTAAATCGACGTAAAGACTCACGAAATGAGAATCAGTCGAGAGTTTTCCTGAAGTTGTAGTGTTTGCCAAAATTACCGAATCCAAAGCTTCCTGGAGCTGCAAGCTGCCATGTTTCCACCCTTAATCGTCTCCATTGCCTTAAAATTGTTACATTTTTACCCTTGATCGCATCCCTAGCCTCTCGTACTCCAGGTCTTGGGAAAAATGTAACCAGGGCACCAACAAAATTTTCAATGGAGCCGGAGTTCTCTCCGCAATCGTCTCCCTAAGTTCCAAATACACCTTGCTTCCATATGGTATTATGACGCTGCACGATGTGCTTCTACATTTATTTACTGAACTTGCTGAATAGCTTCTACAGAGCTGTAGATCTTGCACGTTTGTACCTTTCTCTTTTTGTGGCTAAAGCTTACCTATTTTAATATTTATGATCACATAGATGTCATTGTGGTTAGGCTTCCCCCAATAAGGGACGGTCGTAAATCTTATCAGTAATACAGGCTGGATAGTAACCAACCTAACAGATTTGTTAGGTACGGTGGTGGTATTCTAGTACAAAATGTTTCTCTATTTTTGGGAATTTAGTATACTTGGTACACTATGTGTTTAAATGAATTGAAACGACGACATCCCGATGCCGTTATCTTTTGGGACGCCATCATTTCCTGAGGCAGGAATATCTAATCCAGTGGCGCCCATCAATTTAGTGTTATTGACTTTTAACATTCCTCCTGAATTAAATTAGATATAATCACTTATACTTCTCAGAATAGGCTCACCCCTATATCCCACTTGAGTGAGCTGTGCCCTTTTCACTTGTTAGCAGGTAGTAATTATCGTCTTACGAGTAATACAATATTGCGAACAGTGCGTTGCCGAAATTATTGCGGACCACGTTTCCATGATTATGCAAAGTCCAATAATTTTGTGTGGTTTATATTTTTCATTTCATTGTAAATTGTACAATGTTTATAAAAGTTTAATATGATAATAAATTATATCAATAAATAAATTAAAACTTCCACCGAACACTTACCCATAAAAAATACTTGATGGTACAGCACTAAGAATTATTAAAAAATGTTATCTGAAAAATTAACTTTGGTTGGTCCTTGAAGCAACATTTGTTTATTAAGTATTGTAATGAAATAACCAGACAAACCGTCCTATTTTCTTTAGAATACATCGAGATTTGTTTAATCAAACTTAAAAACAAATTTAAGCTCTGAGTTGAAAATAACTAGACAAAGTTCTAGGCTGCTACCGTGACAATGATTAAATTGAAATGTGAAGTAAATACCTTTTGTGATGTATATTTCAACTACTTTCAGTTGTCACCCCTTACTTTCCTTTTTTTAAATAAGCAGTTAGTTCCAGGTCAGGAAACAGTCCGTATTCACAGTTGTAATATTCAGATATTTTAAAGTTACAAGTGGAAACGAAGTGCCTGGGTTTTTCCCGGAATGATAAATAATAGCGTTTATATGTGACCAAGGTTTAAACAGCACCCTGGACAAATGATGCCATTACAAAATGGCAGTCGATAATAAAACGCTGAGGGGCGAACCCGACAAAACTATCGCATATAAATTCGTCTATTCTTCCATATCGACTCCCACTTCATGGGGGGCGGACAGAAAACGTGAGCGAACTGACATTCAAAAACGCTCAAATAGTTACGTTACGCAAACGATTGTAATTCCAGGTTCAACGAAAGTTTGAAAACGCCTGTCGGTTGTAAAAAGTAGTTTTTATGAACGAGCGAATTAGCGCTGAAAGCTCATACCGACAGAACTGAAATAATTGCAATCATCAAGTTAACAGCCATGAAATGGGTGTTTTTTAGAAGTTTTAATTAAATTAACAACAATTCCGCTTAGTTCCGCTGCTTAACAACGATTTGTTTGCAGTTCGTTTGATCTTCATCAGGCCGTAGCTTTCATCCGTCTTGCGATTGCTGATCCATTTGTAAAATAATAACTGTTAAGTTTAAATAAATAGAAAGTACTGACAAAAGCAGTCACTAGATCATTTACAATGTTGTGTTAAACAGTGACATGCAGCCTTGTGAACAAAGACATGCCCATCTGCATGTATACATGATTTATTGAAATCCATTGACTAGCTAGCTGGTAACATACTTTGAATGTAATTACAATTCATGAATTTACTAAACTTTGCACTGGCTCGCGCAGTGTAGTTGCTTTTTATTTTTTCCCTTAACATCTTGTTGATTTACAATTTTTTTATTGTATTGACACAAAAAGCAAATCTACGCAATTTCAGCTTTTGAAATTTTCATGCAACAGAATTACCTGCAACAACGTCCATACCTGCAACATTTTCCACTCCGCTTTCTTTCTTTGCAGGATTACAATTAAGACATAAGAAACGTGAAGCTTTGCACAGCAGACAATTTGTTACTTTCAGTCGTGAAAATTTCATTAAACCGTTGCCAATAGATAATATAGGTTGGATACTTGATTCGTAACTGAAGGTTATATTTTCGTACAATTGCCTAATCCAGATGGTGAGCTTGAACCATACTGAAGGTATTACAACAAAACATGATAGAAAAAACGGTTGCACCTAAACAGTATAGCTATCACAAAACATGTAAACTTCGCCTATTCAATTTATGTAGAACTGAAAGTACAGAATTAGAAACTTGGCTTAACTTTTCGAAAAATTACGTAATGTTAGCTTAAAATTTAAGTATTAGAGCTTATGGACAGAATACTATAATAAAGGATAACGAGAAAAAGTCAATGGACGGCGTAGGAAAATGATTAAACATAAATATCACAAGAGAGGCGAAAAATAAACTGAATACTAAAACCGTACACCAACATAGACTGACGAGGGTGTATATATGCTACCGGTGATGATGTGGTTTACTAATTATCAATAATATAGAACTATAATGTAGCTGGCTGGTATCGGAATTTTGAATTTTAATTTTTAAACGCTTATTTTAACTGTGACCAAAATTTGCTACATTTAGTTTCAAATTGGTTGCCTCGGGTAATGCTCAAATGCCCATGGGTTCGCTGTACTCAAATGCATGACATACAGAAATAACACAATATTGGAATACATTATATAATGTGTTTAGATATATACAAAATAATGCCTAATTAAGAAAATGTTATGTACATAAATATAAAAATATACTTCGATACTCAGCATCACTCCGTTTCGCTAATACAATGAAATGCTATGAACCAGTTATTTATCAAAAACAAAAACAAAAACAAAAACAAAATTTTTTTTGCCGACGACCATAGCTCAAAAGTTGATGTTGCCTTCATTTTCGGAGGATCTATTGTATGAAAACAATCCAAGACTTCAGGAAGGCTCCTGGCGACCGGAATCGTGTACACATACGAACATGCATCCCCCGCACAGCACGTTTAGGCATCCCCCAATACGGGGGATTGATCTAGTGGGCTGGAATCTTCACCAAAAGATCCGCACCGCCGAGACGGAGATTTGATATAGTGGGTTCATTAGTCGGTTGGCTCGAATTTTAGAGATATTTGACTCAGAGTGGTTTTCGATATGAGGGAATTTCAATACTTCGTACACTTCGTGTCGAAGTAATAAATCTCCTTCTGGTCTCTCGTGTTCTGTGTCACTAACCGGACCGCAACCAAAATAGCACATTTGTTGCTCAGTTGCTGCCTGGCTCTTTTCAAGGAATTTCGAATGAAGCAGAACTGAGTACACGTCGGTTTGAATGGGGTAACTCCACCGGACTTGAAGCAAGTCTGAAACAGGCTATATTTATGCCAGCAATAAGATGGCGCTGAGTTGTTATGATTTTGCGGGTGTACAAGTTCAATTGAATAAAGTGTTTTACGTTGTCGGTGATGTTTACATTAAGCGCATAAACGCTGGTTCGACGTGGTACGTCCTTTGTGAATAAGTTTGGACCACTCGGAATAATATAAACTGGACTTTTTACCTTTTACAAAGTCTGGCTCTTTGACGATAGAATCGCCGGTGAGCGCCGGAGATTTCGATCGGTCCAGGCGGACCAATTTGTCCACATGTAGGCACTTGAATTGTGACGGCCTGGGAATCACTTCTAGTACGTAGGTAAGTCGGGTTTAAAGTTAAATTTATAAAAGTTTTGATAATAATGGCGTGAGGGAACCGAATGGCGTGAGGGAACCGATTGCTGCAGGAATTTAAACGGCGTTTCCATGAAGATGGGAGCCAACCGATGCTAGCGAGTCAGAGGGTATCAAGAAAGTGGGGGCCAAGGTCCGGAGGAGACCTGATGGTCAGGATGGTGTTCACGTTTCAAGACTCAAGTGTATTGGAATGATTGCTGATTCTCCTTTTATACCATTTCTAGAGGGGGTTGGAAACGAAAATGCGTGGCGTACCAGTTTACGTTACATCCGCGCATAGCGGCTAAGATCGCCTTATCGAAAATCCGAACGCTATGGAGAGGCAGGCAAAGATTGTAACAGAAATTAAAGCCATTTAAATTTCTGGCACACTATTTGTGCCTTAGCTAAATTTGCAGCGGAGGTTAACATTACAGAACTAACTGTAACTCGTCTTTTATTCTTCTCGCACATATATTTCTTTTATGATTGGTGATTAGGCCCTATTATTCTTCTGAGTATTTCCTGCCATAGTTTGTTCTTAACCAAGATCAGTAATTGAAAATTGATAGAAAATCGCCTCTAATGTCTATTCACACACTCATATTGTAACACTCTAATATTAATTTATGACAAGTAATCAATCTAAAAAACAAGCAGCTAACTTCAATGAGTCATGAATAGAGTTTTACTCTGAAAACGTCGGTGTTTCTACTTAAAATTGCCTCGCCAAAAGCTTAATTCGCTTCTAAATGTAACTGCAAATGGTCGTACAGATTTCAAATAAACACTGTGTTACAGTTGGAACATTGTAATAAGCACGTAATAATACAAGTGAAATAATCAACATATAGACGAAGCTACCCCCTTATAAAACAATAATTCTAGGGGAAAATGCCCTAACGGTGACGTCACAGTATTACATGCTGTGATTACTGGATCCTACTTAGGCTAGTAGCAATTCAGCCGACGAGTTAGAATGCGCTTAGTGTTTTCTTTTTGTGAAAAGTAAAAACACACATAAACACAGTATCAGTTTTCAAGTCCGAAGATGTATGATTATTCTAGCTACGACAAGATAAGTGAGAGGTAAAGTGAATAACGTGCCGGAATTCATTTAAATGCAGAATTTACACAGTAATAACGAAGTTAGAACGCAAGTGAGTTCTCACAATATCGACATGAAGGCAAATCGAGGTTTCAGTTTGAAGCAACGCCAGCTACCAAAGTTTAACCTTATGCGCCTGAGAAGAAGACAACACCTAACCAGAAGTAGAGCTGACCCACAGAGAAGGTCGCCTGAGTCGCAGAACCGCTGAAACTGAGCTGGGAAATATCTGCCCCACGGAGAAGGTTACCTGAGCGACAGAAACATTGGAACCGACCTGGGGCAGCTGGTCCACTAAGGAGGTAAAACAGAGGAGTTGCAAAAACCCCAAACGCAACGTGTTCAAATTTTTAGCGAAAGCTAGGATCGATTGTCGCAATCCGGCTGGACTTAATTAACGACAATATCACCCTCCAGCAAGTCTTAGCACTTTGGAAGTAGTGAATATCCGGCGTTAAACTGACACACCGACAAACCTCCACGTTAAAAATGATCACCTCAACCACTATCGCATTGCGTAAAACGTAATTGGGGCTGACCACGACAAACGTTCGGTCTATGTGCTAGTTCCCTACATTTTCTTACATCGCAGGTGCGGTTTCCTGCCCTTACATCTATATTATACGGTTTTATTGTTTGTTTAATCACATATAAAGCATATAACTTTCTTTATGTTTTACTTAGGGGATTATACTTATATTATCTCATTACAATTTTAGTATTGTTTTTTGCAATTTCAACAACCACTTGAAGATTATATTGTTTTTTATGTAGAGCCTACGTGGTATATTGCTAAACATGATTGATACAAATACAATATGTTTTAATCTTCATCAAAATCATAATCATTTAACCCATTTCTTGCCACTGCTGGACATTGGTTTTCTTTCTGTTGTTCCATCTCCTTCGGTCTTGTGTCAAGTGTATCCAATTTCCTACTACCCATCTGACCATCTCATGGGAGGTCACCCTCTACTTCCTTTAGCTTTCGAGGGTTGCCATTTTAGTATTTTTATTCAGCCGTTGTTTATTGTTCTTATAAAACAACCAGCCGCCCACTTCAACTTTAATGTTGGAATTTATCTTATTTCACAATGGCAACTATGCTTAGGTATTTTGCCGTAATTTAGACATATAATACAACAGGTTCAACTTATTTTGGTATACCTAAAATTTACTGTATATAACACATGCAATATTAGATAATATACTATAAAGGACAATTAGCTGAATGCAGTGAATTATATGATGAGAAAATTCAGTCACCGTCGTTGAGCTAGAATTTGGCGTCGAAGATGAACGAGATTTAAGGGCTCGAATAATCAAGATTAACGGCTTACAGGTTATCCACTACAAAACTGCATTTTAAAAACTACTAGCACTCAGCGTAATTCTACACGCGATATGCGAAAGGCTTCTTTAGAGATGTCGATATCCAAGAATGGATATGAGGCATCAGTAAACGATAGTGGTTGTTTTCAATCCATTCAGAGCTTTGCTGTTTCGTTGTCAGTCCCACTCGTTTGTTTTGCTGTCCCTTGTTGTTGCACCTCTACTGATCCCTTTGAGTTACCTATTTAAAGTTTTCTTGGTTAGTGTCAGCTACCTGTGTATTGTCTATTTGCGTATTTATATCTCCAGCTTTTCTTAAATGTCTATGTTCTTCCATCAGACCTTTAATTACAATTCTTTTTAATCGTTTACTCCTTCTACGCTGTAGAACTATAAAATTTGTTATTGTATCCTTGATAGTTTTTCATAATGTTTGAGTCGGTAGGGCTTGTACCACTCAGTGTGTTTTACTTACAACTATTTTTCTTCTTTCTTCCTTCGTGGTGAGATATATGGTTACTCTCACCATTCTGTAGTCGATTTTTATAGAAAATCTGTTTAGAACCTATACGTGGTGTACTATTTCCTTTCTGTATGTTATTATAAAGTCATTTTCACTTCTGGTTCTGCCACCAGGGCTTATGCAAATCACTTACGATTTAGATTTTTTTTTTGAAAAAGATGTTTATTGAATACATCCCATGCTGTACCACGAAATTCAGCAAGATTTCGTCTCTCTCATTGCGTTTTCCTATTTGATGTTATGCCGTTGCTGCTTCTGATTGCTGTTTTTTACCGCTTTTTGCAGTAAAGTGTCCTAGCAATATAATATATGTAGGTGCATCATGTATAGCTATAGTAATGTCTTCGTAAAATTCTTCAGCCTTTTCATCATACCTGAATTAATTTTATGCTAAATTTTGTATTTAGGTTACATACGAGGTGACCCGTTTCAAAACCCAACATATTTTTTTTAGTTTTAGCAAACAAATTATGTCTGACGTAATTGACATCTAAAGACTTTTAGACTCCCCCCCCCCTTCTGTTTTCTAAATTAAATTAAATGTTTCTAGTAACCTTGAAATGTACCATGTTTTTGCTGTGTTTGGTTTTGAAACCGGACTTAAGAGATAGTAAACCCTTACCTTTTTTCTTGAATTCGCTCATCCCTATTATATCCCATTAATTATAGGAAGGATCTTCTTCAAATTGCACAAAGTTTACAGAAATTTAATTTATGTATTTGACAGAACAATAGAATTATTTTATGTTCTCTCTCTTGTTTACTTGTTTTTACTCGAATGTTTAAACGGACCTTGACCCACTGCAGCTCCCTACTTAAAACGAGCAATCTGGCTTTTACGTCTTGTCAAAATTGTAAGTGAGCATTTATTTGGGGAGTTCAAAATACCGTGAAAGTTAGGATATTACACAGTAAGGAATACTTCTACAACCGTTGCTTCGGTACCTAATGATTAATGTGACTGGTTGGGCGGATTGACTCACTTACTGTCCATAGCAACATAGTGGAGTTCCCTATCTACTTAAGTACGCTAAACATTGATTTGGGTTCTAGCTCGATCTGATGGAAGTGGCCTTAACGTCTAGTAAATGACCTTAGAAAGTCATAAAAAGACAGATGTAGTCAGGAACTCACACATGAGATACTAAATGTATTTACTGAGATTAAGAAATCCTAAACGAGATGGCTGGAGGTTAAAATTTAGGAATCTTAAAATTATGCTGCTCCAAAAGGTGAAACCAGCACATGTTTTTCAAACGTCAAAATTTATGCAGATTTGCTTGGTTTATTGCGAAAACTGCTACATGATCCTGCTACTTAAAAACCGAGCATATAATTTAATATTCAAATACTGGCTCCCCCAGGGTTTATATGGAGCTTAGAGATTCCTAGATTCATACATGTTAGTAAAACTGACGTGACGTTTTTATGAACTAACAAACACATATCTGCATCACCATGTTTATTAAATCCTTATTCGCAGACAATCCAATTAAAAACGGGCTGAGACGTATGTAGCCATTTTATTAAAAAGCTTTGTATCGCTAACGAAATTTTTAAATCGTAATTAGCGTTCGTTTGTAGCACATTGTTAGCCGGATTCATTAAAAACAGATACGGCGCAATTTATTCGCTGTTTATTTTAACGATAATTACATGTGCTAGTGGAGCTTCATATATTTTGCAAAATCCACGGATTTTGCGCGCCCGGTGCACTGGTTTTTGCCCCGTAAATTATTGTTCCTGTGAGCTCTGTTTACGTGCTGCAAATTACTAGAGTTGCGACTGAATTTAGGTATATAGTTACACACAATTACGTGCAGTTTCAGCTGCCTTGGGCGGTGCTCCATTATCCGTAATCCTTTTTACGGTTTGATGAGCCCGGTTCACGCCGAAAGATGCAAAAACGGGGCCTGTACCTCCGGTCTTAGGCAGCACGCGATTTATTGCTATTTTTAAAAAATTTAACGGCGGGGGCCCTTATAAAACTCATAAATTATTTCCGAGCTTAAGATAAGCGTGTATTTAAATAAAAATGCTAAGATTAGTGTGCGCCTATGCCAGTGGCAAGGAATTAACATTTTCAGCTCACATATTACTTCTTCCGGGGTCGTAATTAAAATAGCCCCTTTTTTAACACGCTCCAGGAATAGCGCCGTTTCTAAAATTACATCGCGGCCAATATATTGCAGCTTCGCATGACGCGTGGTGGAGATAAGTAAAACGCCGCACTTAAAGGTCACCAGTACGCTATCGTGACGACATCTGCATAAATAATAATTGCTATTTAGTTCACCTATAAATTACAAGCAGCTAAAAGGTTGGGAGGTCTCTGGGGTAGGAGTTCATTGAAATTAAAGTGAGCTCTGGCCTGTGAAATAATAACGCACTCGTATAATAATGATACGATAATTTTCCGTGTCTAATATGGTGATGGTGAGCAAGCCTTGACCAGCTAAAAATCCTCACGACTTTTCGGTGTTACAATCATCTATTGATTACGGGCTAAGACTTATTTGCAGTAACACTTTTCTAAAAGATGTTTCAGTAATTGACTCGTATTGCATTTTTACTTTTGCAGAAAGTATGTACATACATAATCCTATGTTGAGGTCTTCTTCTACCCCCTCATGACGCAGAATGTTGTTCTTAAGCTTTATTTTCATAAAACTGTCTCTGTGAATTTTTGATTAGGTTATTTTCTTTCTGTCCTTGAACGAGTAATTTCTTCTCATTCAAATGTTTTTACCATTTCTCCCTTTCATATACCAACACGTTTTAAAACCTTTTCAATTCTTCTCAGGGTACGCACTTCAACGGCTTCGAATCTACATTTTTGCGTATTGCCGCGACTCATATTCCCCCGTCCTACACAACGTTGGGAAAGTTTGGTGCCCGCCTAACCCCAATCCTGGGCGATTTTAAATAATATGGTTGTCACTAAGGATTAAGGAAGAAATGGCTATGATACTACTAAATCCCTTATCCTCAGTAACGACCATAAACAATGGGCCACCCTTAAACGAAAGACCACCACAGCCCTGGCTAACTCAAACGATCTGCAGATTATTGGCGTGAATAAGTACTAGGCCACGTTCTTAAGGTTAGAAAAATGCATAAAGTAGTTTTTAAGAAACAAGCGGGCGCCAGTCGTTAACCACGGCAAAAAACTACAAATCCAGCTAAAAGTCGAATACAGAACGCACTTTCGTGACGAGTTCCTTTAGCAAAAGGTAAAAATATATCACACGGCAATATTAATAATGTAATC
Source organism: Agriotes lineatus (assembly GCA_940337035.1). Taxonomy (NCBI): domain Eukaryota; kingdom Metazoa; phylum Arthropoda; class Insecta; order Coleoptera; family Elateridae; genus Agriotes; species Agriotes lineatus. The sequence goes on from OW679197.1 coordinate 16,424,892, forward strand.
ATTAATCGTGGAGTGCTAACGCACAAGTAACACTAGGATTGTAGCTGGCGTTGCCAAGCAATTCATTCATGACGGTTGTGTTGCGATAACCAAAGAAAAATTATGAAATAACTGGGTCAGACGCAGACGTCCAGCAGATTAATTTACAAGCCAAAAAACTACGTTGGCCGCTAACTTAACATTTTTAACTTAAAATTAATTAAAACTGACTGTTATCAGTTCCGGCACACGCGATAGCCGATATCGAAGCGATATTATTTGACACGCAGCCATGGCTGCGCGAAAAACTTATCTTACAAGGTTACAGAGCGAGTTTATCTAAAGCCTTCAATGTCATGCTACCCAACTGCGGGCTAATGCGCCTACTGTACCAATAAAAAAACATTCCGCTGGCATATTAAAACAAGCATTGCTAGTACTTACCTCAAGGCAAAACATAAAAAGGGTTTAGCTCCAACACAGCTCGGCTAATAAAATGCTATTTCGGCTGCTTCGTAGGATTTAGAAATCCGCCAACGCTCGCTATTAGCTCCTGCACCCATTGGACATGGCTTCGCCATTCCCACGGAAAAGTACCTCGTGCTCAGAGGTGGACAGTGCCAGTTGGCTCGAATCACGTCAACAGCTGCTATGTGGGTCCTTAGGAAGAAATTTAACGCTACTGTTACCAGACGGGGCGTGCGGAAAGCCGCTAAATGAGGACGGCCACTGAGTTCAGCTGCCGCAAAAGACAAATAATTCGCTATACTCACAAGGCTCCAAACATGAAATAATTTGGCACATGGGTTCAAATCCCGACGAGAGCCCAGTGAATAACTCTCACAACATTCTTCGCCGAAGACGAGTCGGAAAGAACGTCATGTCGCTTAAGATTCAGCGTGAAGTTTGCTTACTCCCACTAAAAGTACGTAGAGCTAAGAAATGTACTCCGAAACAGGGAGCAGGCTTATATGTCTCACAATGAAGAATTAGTTTTAACGCCCAAATTAACCGTTACAACTCAATCTAACTAGCAGTCTGAGCAAAACTCCATCTAGCGGTTACGGTTTCTATCTTACACGACGCTAATCATATAAAAAAATATTCTTCTTTACGCAGCCTCTGTCCTCCATCCTTCATCATAGACTTCCTCCAGAGCGCTCAATTCCATTATGTTCTGTGCCAGCTGAATCCTTCTTGATCCTGTTTCGTCTTCTTTATATTATCAATACCTACGTCTTAGATTTGGTTTTCATTTCTTCTTCCTTCCCTCCCATGGTTGCCTCTGTACCATTTTAATTTCCCATTATTCTCCATTCGCACTACATGTACTGTCCATTTCCATTTGCGTCTTATATTTTTGTAACGACACTTTCTACTCCCGTCTTTGGTCTGATCCTTGTATTTATTTCCTGTTGTCTTTTAGGCATATTCCTAACGTTACCTGTTCCTTTCGCTTTTGTGCTGTTCTCGACTTCTGTACAACCGCTGTTGTTAATATTCATGGTGTTGTGCCATATGTCATTACGGGCATCACACATTAATTAAAATACTTGTGGTTTTTGGTAGTTCTGGAAGTTTTGTTACACGATAAATTGCTCATTAAGACCCCATGGGATTCCCGTAGCAGTGTCCGCCCTTGCACGTACCCCACAGCTCAAATGCTCCGGCCAGAACTCAATCGCGTGGGGGGGTTCACAGGTTTAGGGTGCGTTTTGGGGCGAAATGCCACGGCAGGGTGTCGATATCGGGTTATTAAGACAAGGTTATGGGGCGCCACGACATTTGAAAGATGTTAAGATTGATAATTAACTGACGACCGGTCAAAAGTCGAAAACCAATCGCAGTAGCGTTGCGTTGCACTCCAAGGGGGTACTCACTCCCACGGCACTGGCTTTTACACCTACCTTTTTGGTGTCCTTTCTCCAGTTGCTTAGGCCCTGTACAAAGGAATACATACACAACGCAACAAGAAACTCAATTCTTGTCAGTCACAATAAAGCACAAATAATTGAAATGAAAAACAAAACGTAAATTAAAAATGGCTAATCTATTACCATACTAGTTACAGGCCCGAAGGCAAGTGTTCAGGTAGCAAATGCTACAAATTGGGGTTAGTAAACACATGCAACACAATAAGGGCTGAAGGCCAAGGAAGCGGCACATCCGCTGAGAATACTGGTCACCTAGGTCCCGGAATAGGCTGATTTAATTTGCCTAATGGCTCACTACAATTCCCGGAGCCAGGCTCCCATAAACTTATGCTGAAGGCTTCTATTCACATTACTTGACGACAATTAGGGCTCGGGCGATTAGCACGCGGCCCACAAATAGCATATACGATAGATTGAGAGTTCCGAAACTTCGCACGTCACTGTATAATACGCAATTCACTGTTTTATTTAATTACTAGTACAATACCTTGATTCATCGCTAGGGCTCCAAGCAACTGTGTTGTTGAAGTGCTGATGCCGGAAGATTTCGACCTGGAGATTCAACGCTCTGGCGATGTTTACAGAAGAGGGTTGCGATAGCAGCTTAGATGCGGCAGGGGTCGATAGACAGGTAGGGACGGTTGACCAGCTTACTCGGGGAATTGTGGCGGCAAGATCCTTCGAAGAAGTAGCAGGGTTGAGCCAAACGATAACTCACAACTGCTCACCCTGTATGTTGATGCTTTGTATTCGTTCCTGTTGCAAATCCGCCAACATGGGCGAGGAAATGTACACACCGGTACTTGAAACTTTAAGGTACAAAAAGCACTTGTAACTGCCACAAGTCCGAGGGTACAACACGTCCCTGAGAACTGAAGGGGTTGTTCTTTGTTCTTAAGTTAACTTGCACATCCGTGCAATAGCGAAGCTTAAATTCGACTCTCTCGGGAGGGGAACGCGCTGGACACAGCGTTAATTTTTATCATTGCGTCATGCGTAAAACTTTCCATTATTGGGCAACTCACTCGAGTGCATAAAGAATCTATTGTTCGAAGTGCTGAATTGCATTGACCAAAATACAGCGCGCAACAAGGCGCGGGGCTTCCCCTGTACATAACGCTCGTCTCGCCGGCGTTGTAATCTGATATTCAAGGTCTCGCCCTTTTAACTTGAGGACTAAATGCAAACTCCATCTACCAGCGATTTATTAAGTCACTTAGCAGAGTTTTGATGCTATGATCATGCGTTACAGCGTTCGCCTCTAGATTGAAGCAAATGCCTTAACTAGGGTACTTTATGCGACAGATGTCGGCACCTGGCCTGCGAGTGCGTCAAACAGTTAGATAATTAAGGAAATATGCCCGATGGCTTGAATTATGCTGCAATATGCGGGAGCAGAATGCGGAATTACACATAGATTTTTAACGGAAATCGGGAGTCTTAACAGTTTCCTTTATATATAAAGCTGAAATTTATAAAAGCAACCCTGCACAATGTCACCCTTCTTTTAAATTCTGCAATTTGATATTCTCTATCCTAGGTAGATATATACTTCCACCTCATCGATGGCTTCGTTCTTTATCTTTAGTTGTTCAAAGTCGTTATCAAGTATGCTTGACATATATTTCATCTTATTTATGTTTATGATCAATCCTAAACGTGTTGATTCCTGATTTAGTTTATTTGTCATCTCTTACAGTTCGTCAAAGTAGTTTGAAATTAACACCACATCATCTGGGAATCGTAAATGATTTAGCTTTTCATCATCGATGTTTAGCCCTTATTAGTTTTAAAAATTTTTAGTTTGGTGTTGCTCTCCATTCTTCCCTTTTCTTTTATTAAGGGATTTAAGGAAGTTTTATATAATTCTTATAATATTGTGAACTTGGTTATCTCTTTACTTCACTATTGTCATTTTTCCACCAGATAGATTTCTTCGCAAATTTTTTAAATTTCTGTTGTTCTCTATAGTTGTTCTGATCATCTCTACATTTTTACGTCTATTCGTAACTTTTCTTTTATTTTTCTGTTCAAGCGCCTGCAGTTTTTCGCGTCCCTTTCTTCTCTTTCTACTAGCTCTTTCCTTTCTTCCATCAAACCGTTTGTTTCTAAGCTACGTTTTTCTACTTTTCATCTGCGTTTCTTTTCAGCTGTCGTAAGTCCCGCTAATTTTACTGTGTCTGTAAGAATTTCGCACATTTCATCTATTTTTCTTGAAAATTGAAAGGGAGATTTTTCTTAATTTCTGTTTGACGTTGCTCTTTGTTACTTTTTATTTCGTTGATTTCTATTTTGTTTTAATTGTATTTCACGAGTATCTTCCTGTCAGTTTTTATATTAATTGTCAGCCTACTTCTTAGTGTCCGTGACGGCTGCCAATTGCGGTACTTTTTATCAGTCAGGTTCTTAATTATATATTTATGGGATGACATGATGCAGTCAGTTTCGTTACCGGTTCGTCCCTCAGGACTAAGCCCATATCCACCGTCTTGAAAGTTTCCTACAAAGGTGTTCATTTGATACAAATGGTTACTTTATAGGAAATTTACTAATGTGTCTCCGCGATTGTTTCTGGTGACCAGTTTATATGAACCCACACTTCGTTATTGATTATCTTCTGTTAGACTAAGTGTGAGTTCAAGTCGCTCATAAGGATTTTGCATCTATAATTTCTTAGTTTCAGACAGATAGTGATATCGTCATAGACCGAGCTCTGTGGACCAGTGGTTATCACATCTGCTTAGCATTCGGGATGTCGTGGATTTGATTCCTCTAGCCGTCTGTACTGATTGAGGTTTTTAGGTGATTTTCCTGAGTCAACAGAGTACATTCTCTGAGACGAATGCCGGGGAAGTACTTCTCCACCTTTCCTGGCCTCTCTTCCATTCTCCACCCATCCTGAAATTCCTGTTATTGACTAAAGAGGGACGTAGGTCCCTATAGCAGCCCCCCCCCTCCCCCCAGTTGGGAGAATTTAAATGACGCTGAACCTTTTACTTTTGTCGTCATAGAATTCTTTCACATTCTCATCACTATATTCGGATGTTCATGCATCTACTTGTGCTATCAGTATTTTATACTTCTTTAAACGCTGGAGAATTAAGTATGCGGCGTGGATGCATATGCTTCCTATTAGTGCTATTTTGTTTTTATATTTTTATTTATAATAAACCTACTCCTCTAGCGTATTCTTCCCCATTTCTATTGTAATAAACGTTGTTTCCTGAGGATAATGTTTTATATTTTTATCCCTTTCTTCTTACCTCGGCCAGACCTAAAGTGCTCCATTTTATCTTTTGTAGCTCGTATTGCAGGTCTTCCAGTCGTTCCTCTGTTGATAAGCATCTTACATTACACGCAAGCCAATAATATACTTGCTTCGTGAGGTATTTGTGCTTATTTTAGTAAACTTTTAGCTTTTCAGAATCCATGAAAACCCAGTCTTCCGATAAGGGACTATAGTAAATTGTTCCTACCCACCTGGGGTACTACAGTTTTAAAACTCGAAATTCTGATAGTAATTTTAGTTTGGGCGTTTTTTTGGTCACGCTTCCCAATGCAGGTCAGCAGTTTGAATTTCAGCTGCTAGTCTGGAGTCAGACGCTGTGTTGTAATCTCCCAATCAGGCTGCAGACGTTACAACTAAGACTTAGTAAAACCAAGGTTATAATTATTATTATAATAAGTCATTGCTGACTTTTTAAATTAAGAATCAAACACACACAGGCTGGTCCTTTAACCGCAAAACAACCCAAAATGTTAATTTTAAACCAAATATCGCTTCTTTAAAACAAAAAAGAGTCGAAAGCAAATAGTGTAGTCAATACAATATCGTGATAAAAAATAGTATGCAAGTTATTTGAGCAAGTAATAAACCTGAATTACCTTTAATTCAAAAGCGAAATTAACCCTAATTGCAGAAGTCTGGTCTGCTAAGGCACTCCAAAAAGTAGGTCCTTATACCCTTCGCTTAACTGATTCTGAGCTACACCTTGATCTAAGCAATCTCTTCTCTCTCTCTCTCTCTCTCTCTCTCTCTCTCTCTCTCTCTCTCTCTCTCTCTTTGCCAGTTCTAAGCAGACCCTGGCAGACTCTGGAGACCCGTTCGTTTTCATGACGGGCGCAATACGATAAACCCAAACACATCGGCCCACACTTAAAGTAACATTGGTACCGTTTTACTTTTACACACTTAGCTAAATCTAATTAACGTCTACTAATACACTCAGGCGAGCAAGGTCAACTTTTCGTTACAAGTTTTCCTAACTTACTTAATGAGCACATCGTCTTAACGCACTTCGTCTCTGTTCTCAGCGAAGTTCGTGAGCAATTACGACGTTACTTCATTAATAATTATTATAATTTAAATTAACTGAAGTTACTTATTAATTCAGTTTGGTATGTCTATTTGAATCTTAGGTCATTCCTTTAACGTCATCACTTTTGCGATACAATTTATTTACTAGTTTGCAATAACTACGCGGCAAATGTTTTGCTACTACGATGTTTCCAAAACAGAAGGTTGTTTTAGAATAGCAACAAGGTGTTAAAACATACTTCATATAAGTACAGTTGGAGGAGACGACTTCGTTTGTTTAACCTATCTTAGACTAAACATGTATTGATACTTTCTCGTATATAAAATATGATGTTATTTACAAACCGGGAAGATCTATTAAATTTGTGAGTTAATAAATAACTACACTACTCGTTAACGGTATCATCATCATCCCTTTACGTTTGAGGCAATTGTCTGTTACTTCTTTATATACTATTATTTATTTCTGATTTTTTCATCTAGTTTTATGTTTTCCAAAAGCCCCTTGAGCTTTTCGGCCCTGAGCTCTACTATGCAGGTTTTTAAATGCAAATTTTAAAAAATATTGTGGACATTTAATATACAAACGAAATATCTGATATTCAATTATTATTAGTCATCTATATTTATTGTTAACAGTGTAAATACAATTCAACATCAAATATAATTTTCACAATTCTACTATATCTATGGCATCTCTCTCAGGTACAAACTTCTTTTAATCATTCCATTCGCTGCAGCGCTCTCGGGAAAATACTAAAAACTAAAATATACGATACGTGCCTGCTCGCGCCTCGATTCGTTTTTTAGCTTTCATCTTTTCCGGCCTTTGCAAAGCGACATCGGTAACGATGTTACCGGAGTCAATTTGGAGGCGGCCCTAATTTTCTTCGCAGAACGATCTAACAGGTACGATTAAGCGAAGGCGAAGTGACTGGCAGCCTTTGTGGAAGTGCAAAGTGTATGTCGCTAATGGAGTTTATTATAAAAGACAATGACAGTTTCAAAGGGCCGGTTTGTAACGAAATTCCGCCCAATCCTGTTTTTAGACGTCGCTCGTTAATGCACTCGAAGACCTCGGACGCGAGCCATTGTGTGCCACTTAAAATTAATAACTGTTTTGTCTTACACATTTTAATGGTCCTCTCTAAATTGTCGGGATGCCTGTGTAATTAACTAATTTTTGCGGAAGCCGCGACGGGGACAGGCTTAATTATTCTCTCGAACGGGATGGATGTCCTTAAAACTGCTTACGTAGTCCTTGTATACAATTTCTGCTTCCCCATACTAGAGTGTGGCAATGTTTCTAATAGCACAAACATGTTAATTAAAACTTTTATGAGGCTATGCAGTCTGAGGTATGAGAATTTTAAATATTATAGTTTAATAAAAAGTGTATATGAGAAACTGGTAAAAAACACATTTTGGAAAAAAAAATATAAAAACCTTTTCTCTTTCTTTACTTTCACGTTTGCATCTAAAATCGGCGATCAATTATCTAATGGATATTTATGTCCATATAATAGTAAAATTCTTATGTATAAGCAACAGAAGCATTGAACATAAGTGGTATTTAAGATAAACATTCAATAAAATATCTTTAGTAATGTAAATAAGAAAGTTAATATTGAACACACATAAGCTTAGCAATATAAAAATAAGTATTCTATAAAAATTCCGGTTCAGGGTCATTTCAATTCCCCCAACTGAGGGAGGGTCGCTATAGGGACCTTGCGTCCCTCTTCAACCAAGAACGGCAATTATAGGATGGGTGAGAGAAAGGAGGGGTGGAGAATGAAAGAGAGGCCAGGAAAGGTGGAAAAGTACTGCCCCGGCATTCACCTCAGAGAAGGTACTCTGTTGACTCAGAAAAACCACCTAAAAACCTGAATCACGGCCACGGGAATCGAACCCGCGACCTCCCGAATGCTAAGCAGACGTGGTAACCACTAGTCTGCAGAGCTCGGTACTCCGGTTTGATATTACCATCTGCTATAAGCATTAAGAAGAGTTTCCTAAAAATCTTTCATTTCTCTATCTTCAAGAATTACTTCTTCTTCAGCATCGATCTTCAAAGTTGCCAATTCTTTCCATTGTTCTCCGTTTTCGGCAGTTCTCAAGTTTCGCTTAGGTGGCCTGCCTCTGCACCTGCTTTTCCTTGGACAGTGAGCTTGTGTAAGTTTTCGTCCCCTGTCTGACAAGATGTACAATATCGTAATATACGACATTTAATTGTGGTTAACAGTAGAGTTTCGCCATTGAATTCCTCTATAATCGAGCCCTTATTTAGATACGATCAATAGTAATAATTAATTTGATATTTTTCCGGTTTAGTTCTAACCCACAGTAAAAGCTTTTTCGTTCAGCTCTATTCAAAAGTTTAGCGATTTTGCAACATATCGGTGAGTTTTACATTTAAATCTCTCGGTTGCAATTGCCCTCTCAGTGTAGCTCATAAGCCAGAATTTTAAGATTGCATGATTAATTAGACATGAATGAAGATAAACTGATCTATTTACAAATATTACATGTCACAAACCTCAAAATAAAATTCACAAGCAAATTATGTACAAACAAAACGGTGTCAAAATAAAGAATAATCCTTCTAATTACATGTAACCTACGAGACTCAGTTGCGCGGTGGGCTTGACCGCAGTTGGAAAAATTGTTGGTATGGCCAAAGTCCTATATAATTAACTTTATAACTAAAATATAAACACAAAATATGATTGCTGTTTATTTTATGCTTTTAAGGCTGATATTTAATATCCCTCTCCTCCGAGACTACTTGTGCGGGTGATATCCCAAAGTTGCCTTTGGTCTCTCTGCTTAGGGATATTGTTTTCACGTAGTCTTAGTTTTTCTCTTATTCGTACTGACAACTAGGGACTGGCTTCAGTGGAGTTGCTGCGGCCAAAATATCGACTCGACAACTGGGCGCAGAAGATATTTTGCCACTGAAAAGTGATTCGACAAAAAAAAACAGAAATTCTTTGCCATCCAGAATCAGTTCGACAACGGATCAGGGGTTGTTTTGCCACCGAAAATCGGCCCGACAATATATCGGGTGCAGGTTTAGGGATCTCAGGGTGGTGCTTCTCGCAGTCAACCCTCTACTCAAGTTGTCCTGGACGGGCGGAGTATTATCCTTTTATACCTGTCGAACCTCTTACGAGATGTCGTTCTCATATTACATAACTAAACACGAAAACAATCAGCCACTTTGCCAACAAAAAAGTTGTTTTTCAACATAGTCTCATTGCCTAAGAATGCAAGTATTAGAACGTTTTGATAACAATTGTAAAAGTTCATAAAATAATCTTCTGATTTTGTGTTTAAATAACCATCTACATCTGCTGCAACCGTTATCGTCTCTGAACCTGTTTCGTCCACGGTCTTTTTTTAAATTTCATTTAAAAAGTAATCCGAAGGAACTGGATTCAGCCTATAAGGGGCTTGCAAATTGAAATGCAATGTTCGAAGACATATGTAATTTGAAAAAGTTAACTAGAGAACATGTAGCTAAATAAGAAGGTGTCTAGTCTGGGAACATAAAACCGACTTCTCGTACTTCTCTCATCTTCTGGTGGAAGGAAAGTGGAGCTGTTACCCGAATACAATTATCGCTGTGTTTTACTGTCACCTAGTGCATGCATGGCGAAGGCAAAACGTCTATTGTCGCCAGATGGTGATTTGAAAATTTTATATATTATTTATGCTCAAATCTCTAATTTGCACAGGTGCAAACGTCACAGTTTTTGCATCGCTTTTTACAGTAAGGGTGCTGTCATCTGCGTAATTAAGATCATCTATTAGTTTCTGGTGCATTTTTACACAACCTTTACAGTTTTCTAGAGCACGTATTATGATATAAAAAAGTAAAGTTCAGGGCACTTCATTACACATGTAGGAATGTCGCTTGAGATGCGACAGGTCAGGGCTGCCGAAATATCTCTTTCGAAAACCCAGTCATCTGGCACACCATTGCAGACGCACTATATGGTGTGGTTATCATCACGCCTTCGATGACTGCCTTAATTTCCCTACTTCCACAAACGTGGTTTCGGTACTTAATTTGGGTTGGCCACCCGCCTGTGGGGCTTCGCTTCTGGCGTGATTTATAAGTTGATTTACCGTGCTCTTCTGCTTTTCTCCTGATAAAGCACGAAAGTGAGCGAAATGTTGAGTTCTTCGACCTTAATAATACCACGGTCAAATCCCAGAAGCCGTTAATTACATAACGACAATGACCGTAAAATCATCCGAAAGCGCCAAGAATTACTCGTTAATGGTTGAGTTTCGGATATACAGTGACCGTATCAATAGTAAAAATAGAAAAAAAAAATTAAAAAGTGAATTATTTCTATATTTTTTATTATTCGCCGAAAAGTAATATTTTTACATCATTTTTACGTATTTGATGCAAGGTGTTTTTTTAGAAAAATATTAGTCAATGATAATTAATATGTATTTAAATGGCTTCTAAAAGTTCTAAATCTATACAGGAGGTTAATTAATTACTTTCACAATAGCCCTATAAATGTTCTTTTGCAGTTGCTTAAATGAGGAGATTTTTCTTCACACAGTTTACATGTTCTAACAATTTAGGAGTTTCTTGAAAACTTTGAGCCAAAATTTTGTATTAAGATGAAAAATCACATTTTAAAAAACTGCTTTGGATAAAATATTTCTCTATCTTGGCTAGTAAATGCATTTATCGCAATTATTTTCAAAACATATTGATTTTGACAGATAACGGAAATCACGTGGCAACTTTTGTTTCGCCCATTTGTCATCTTTTTTCAACCACCTCGGAGTTAAATACGTTTTTCCCATTTGTGGCCAACTTTTTGGCAATCACTGTATCTAGACGTTTTTACCCTAAGTTAATTACTCAATTGATTCTTGAAATATTTATAGTTTTGGAAAAACCTTTGTTGCTATGATATTATGCCCACAAGCAGTTTTGTTTAATTTATCGGTTTTTCTTCTTCTTCTTCTTAGCCCATTGCTGTCCATAGTTGAACGAAGAATTCCTTGATTGACTTCCAGTTGGTTCTACTTTGTGTTTCCTGTATACATTTCAACCCGGCCACTTTCTTTATGTCATTGTACCCTCTATTTGGCGGTCTTCCTCTGTTTCTCATGTAATCCCAAGGTCACCACTAAAGTATTTTTTTGTCCATCTGTTTTCATTTACTCGATCAAGATGACCTTCCCAACTCCACTTCAGATTTTCAATTTGTTCTACAACATCTACTACTTTTGTTTTCTCCCTGATCCATATATTAGTTTTTCGGTCTATACCTTTTCAACTTCAAATTGGGACTAATCAATTTCAAAATAAGAATACACAATTTCAAAATGAAATAAACAATTTCAATTTGAGAATAAACAACTTCAAATTGGGAATAAACAATTTCAAATTGGGACTAATTAATTTCAAATTGAGAAAAGCTTTTTATTAACGGTATTCTTTGGAAAATTACAATTACATGGTTGTGGCAGGACAGAATTAATTATTGTTAGTTGTTGCTGCTGCTCATTAACCTATATAAAAGTATTAAAAATGCCGTACATTAAGAAAGTGGATGCTGACAATGTAAAGAAGCGGATTCGCGCGTTATACAATAATAATGGAGACTGGAAAGCCCTTGCAGATACATTGAGTGTCATGAAATCGACCGCCAATTAATGGGCGAAATACCACCAAGAGAGAGAAGAAAAAATGCGTGGAGGAGAGAGAAGAAGCAAATTACCATGCAAACATCGCCTATTTATGGTAGAGCGCATTCAGGAAAATCATAAAATTGTTGTACGTACCTATTTGTCGTATAATAAAACCTACTTCACAAAGACTTTCATCGTCTTTTCCTTTATGTAGTAATATATGTCCGGTTTTGAGTGTCATTCATATTTACCCTTTTCTTTTTGCTTCACTAAGACCTATTATATCCCAATTGATAGTTTCAGTTCATCTTCTCGTTCTCGTGTTCTGAGTTCCTATCCATAACTTCGCAATTTTGTGATGATGGCTGCTGTTTAGACTCCGAAGATTCTTAGCACCTTTTCTACAGGTCCACCGATGGTTTCCACTGAGGGTCAGTAATTATTTGTTTTCGTATCATGAAGGGATTTACAGTTATATGTTGCAAGGGTGAATGTTATTTTCTTTTTGTTAACCATTTTACTAACCCCCCCCCTCTCAGAATCCTTGGGGCTGCCTGACTTATTATAGTTAGGGTGGGACTCAACACCCACCTGGAGTACCTGGCATATTGAAGGAATTTTTGCCATAAACCTCCACGCTGGCTTAGCGGGTTGAAAGATGGGTTTAGGATATGGGAAGGTAATTTTTGAAGTGGATAGGATTGAGGTTAGGGACATGGTTTTTTCCGATACTAAGAGGTGGAAGAGAACAAAAAACCACGTGAGCAGGGTTGCTAATCCCTGAAGTAGGTCTCTTTTCTGCCAGGATCGTAGAGGAGTACTTACCGTTACCGGATATTGGTTACGGTTACGTCTTAGAAATAATTAAATAATAGTTATTTAGGATATAAATGTGATATGGACATTATTAACGCACGCATTGTTAAGAATTGCCCCCACGAGACCGTGGGCCGAGTTATGGTAAGCGCATAGTGCCCTAATAATGTAGTCTCCCACGAATATCGTACAAAGTTTTCTCTATTAACGCTAAAATTGTCTTAAAATAGCCTCAATTAAGATGACAATAGAATCTATTTTTTTCCGATATGATAGGAATGCTAGTGGTCTATGATCGTATCTTAGTTACCGAATAGCAACAAATTGAAATTCTAAATATTTCGGAGGTGAAACTATTGTTTTGTGTTATAATATGCTTTAAAAATGAACTTTTCAGGTTGTTCTTCCGAAGAACGAATATCAGATGTGCCCTTTGATATTAAGGAAGAAGCAGAGAACGTAATATAAGTCCCTCCTTTAATTATGTGCAAAATAATATCGTTTTACTAATAAAATAGAAGCTAATGTTCTAATTGGGGTACGGCTTCCAAAAAAAATCATAGAAGAAGTTATGTTTACTGCTTTCCCCAATATTTTTGAGTAGTAAAATTTTAAGAGTTTCACTATTACGCAATTGGGAAAAACACTTTTATGAGAAACAAATATCATTTAAGGAAGAAAAGAAGAGCTTAAAGTTAATTCAAAATAAAAATAAATATTTATTAATTCTTGTAATTTATTAAAATACGTTTTGAAGGGCCACATGTTTTTTATTTTATTTTTATAAAATGTTGGCTTGGAAGCGAGCTTCTATTGTACATAAGAGTCATCTCTAATAATTATATACGACACTGGCTATGTATTGGTTTTATTGACAAATTTTATTTTGATTTATTCACCCGTTGACAATAATTTGGATTCCTATATAGAATTCGACATAGTTTTCAGAATTTACAGTTTTTTATATACGGATTTTGAAACAAACTAATATCTTCATCTGTCTCCACTTGCTTCTTAAAATCGACACATTTTTCTTCCATATAACACACTTGCTTTGATCACTGATTTGTACGGTCTTATTTTTACTCTATTCGACACTGATTTCCTACTTAAAACGTCATATAAAGATACAGCACTTCAATTCCCGGCTAGCAGTTGCCGGGAGGTTCATCCATGCTTTCTATTCTATTCTATTATAATGTTGCACACGAACTAAAACCAATACTTTTATTAATCATAAAAAATAGTTACTATTAAAGCAGAAGGCAGTTCCTTTGCCGAAACTTACTCTATGATGTAACCATAAGCAGACCTCATCTACCGAACTAAAGAATTTATCAGCCTCCATCGAACGCGCAAGTTGAGCTCCCAGCGGTATCCCTGAGCTAACTGATTAGTTTATCTTAAACTAAAATTTATAGCTCAGGGGGCATGTGAACCCATAACACGTGAGCAGTCCCCGGGCGACATGTTCCAAGTTTGAGAGCCACTGGTCGGAATTTGTTGCTTATTAATGCGGAATATGCGTGAACTTTCAAACGCTAGCATGTCTTGATATTAATTTGGTAAAGGCTTATAAGCAAATTAAGAGTAAATTAAAGTAAAAATAAATTAAATCTGAAACGTTTGTCATAAATGTTTCTAAAATGTTAAATCTCAATGTTTTTTTGTAGAACATAAAGCTCTACAAGGCCCTGTAGACTTATGTACCTTGTTTTGTAGATCTTACTATTATCCTTGATGCTGAACATCTAAATATTTAGGTAAAAGTCGCATTGCAATGGAAACTAGTAGTTTTAAAATTGCGGCGGTAGGAACTCACAGAAAACTATTAGAAATAGAACAAGTTTGAAGCACCTACTTCTTTTTCACTAGCCTTTTATAGGACACTCCTGGACACACGTTTTGCCTTTTTTATTTTCCTCTGTTCTAAGCTAATTGATGCAATTTTCTGCGTATATACTCCGCTATGATATCGATCTAACACCACTGTGATATTATTCTTCCAATGCTTCAGCTATGTAGTATTGGTCACTATTATATCAAGTGTCTTGTACACTCCTTGTTATTTGTCTGGTGACGTGTTCCACGCATCGTCTTTTTCCAAGTTACTATATCTTTATTACGTCTTCCACATTTTTTTGAAAGAGATTCTTCTTCAGCAACCCTCTACAATCCGTTCCTGGACACAGCCTTCGCAACTCTCTTTCCATTTATCTCTGCCTTGAACTAGTTGATGTCTCTTTCTTCCTGCATATCCTATTATTTCATTGATCCAACAGTTCAGTGTTTGTCTTCTAATGTTTCACCAATATAGTCTTGGTCTCCATTATATCACTTGTCTTCTACACTCCATTTTTTCTTGTCTGAAAACATGTTCCACTCATTTCTATTTCAAAGTTGCTCTAGTCTTTCCATATTTCTCTATCTGCAGTTAGTTGGTGATATTTTCTTCCTACATATTCCGTTATATCATCTATCTAAAATATACCTGTCTGTCTTCTAACGATTAACCTATGTACTTTTGGTCGCTATTAGATCACGCGCCTATTTCACTCCGTGTTTTTGTCTGGCTACATATTTCACTCATCTTTATTTTTAAGTTGCTATATTTTTAATTACGTTGTCCACATTAGTTTGAAAGATCTTCGATATTCTTCAACAACCTTCCACAATCCGCTCTTAGGTGCAGGCCTCACTTTTTTTATTTTTCTCTATCTTGAACTACTTGGTGCCATTTTCTCACTACATATCTTGTTATGTCAGCTTAAACTTATGTGTCTGTCTTTGAATGCTTCACCTGTGTATTCTTGGTCTCTATTGTATCATGTGTCTTGTTCACTCCAAATTTTTGTCTGGCGACATGTCCCACGCTTCTTCATATTAAAGTTGCTATATTTTTTTACTACGTCGTCTACATTCGTTTGAAAGATCTTTTATCTTCTTTAGCAACTCTTCACAATCCGCTACTAGATACTGACCTCGCTTTTTTCTTTTAATTTTTCTCTATCTTGAACGACTTGGTACCATTTTTTTCCTAGATACCTGTTATGACAGCTATTGAACACTTATGAGTCTGCATTTCAATGCTTTACCTATGGTCTTTACCTTGGTCTTCATTGTATCACCCGTCTCTTCCACTTCATATCTTTGTCTGGCGACATTTTCGACGCATCTTCATTTTAAAGTTACCATATTATTTATGACGTCATCTACCATCCTTTGCAAGATCTTCAATCTTCTTCCACAACCTTCTACAATCCGCAGCTAAATGCTGGCCCCGCATTTCTCTTTCAATTTTTTTTATGTTGAACAGCTTAGTGCTATTTTCTTCCTAGATATCCTGTTATGTCGACTATCTAACACTTCTTCTTCTTTTTCTGTGTCAGACATTCCGCATCCAAAACTGGATTTAGTCCTCCCCTTTTCTTTTCCACAGTTCTCGGTCTCTTGCCATTCTCATCTATTGTTTCCCAGCTACCGTCTTTATGTCATCTGCCCATCTTTTCATCCATTTCTGTTTTGCTATTTTTTCTACTACATCGGCCACACCTGTTCTTTGTCGTATCCATGTATTTCTTTTTCTGTCCATCAGCGTTACTCCTATCATTCTCCTTTCCATAGCTCGCTGTGCTGTTTCCATTTTTCTTATAGCTTTATTTGTAAAAGTTATCGTCTCTGTTCCATAAGTCAACACAGGTAATATACATAAATCAAATATTTTTGCTTTAAAGTGTTTTGGAAAGTTTATATCATTTAGAATGTAACTTAGTTTACTGAATGCAGCCCATCCTTGTGTTATTCGTCGATTCAATTCAGCCTCCTGAGTTCCTTAGGTATGAATCAACCTGCTCTATTTGTTCTCGATTTACCTCGGTGACTAGAGGATCTTCTGTATTTGTGATATTTGTGATAATCTTTTCCTTGTTCATATTTGGCCCAAATTCCTTCGATATTCCATGCAATTGTTCTATCATACCTTGTAGTTGACTTTTATCTTTCGCTATTAGCACAATGTCATCAGCGTACCTTAAATTTGTTAAATTTCTTCCGTCTATTATGATACCTTTTTCATCCCAGTTAAGTTCTTTGAAGACATTTTTTAAAGTTAATGAGAACAATTTTGGTGATAAGGTGTCACCTTGTCCTACCCCTCTTTCAATTTTAATTTTATCTGATGGTGTTTTTAATTTTATTGTTAATCTAACACTTATGAGTCTACATTTTAATACTTCACCTATGTCGTATTTGTTTCCATTTTATCATGTTCCCTGTCCACTACATATTTTTGTCTGGCGACATATCCCACGCATCTTCATTTTAAAGTTGCTATATTTTGTATGACATTCGTTTGAAAGATCTTCTATCTTTTTGAGCAACCCTCTACACTCCTCACCTAAATGCTGGCCTCGCTTTTCTCTTTCAATTTTTCTTTATCTTGAACTAATTGGTGCTATTTTTTCCAAGATGTCCTGTCATGTCAGCATTCTAACACTTATTGGTCTACATTTTAATGCTTCACCTATGTCGTCTTCGTCTTCATTTTATCACGAGTCTTGTCCACTCCATATTTTTTTCTGGCAACATGTCCCACGCGTCTTCATTTTAAAGTTGCCATATTTTGTATGGTGGCGTCCACATTCGTTTGAAATATCTTCTATCTTCTTCAGAAACTCTCCACAATCCGCCCCTAGATGCTGACCTCGCTTTTCTTTTTTAAATTTTTCTCTATCTGGAACGAGTTGGCCCCATTTTCTTTCCTAAATAACCTGTTATGTCAGCTATGTGTCTGCCTTTCAATGCTTCATCTATGTAGCCTTAGTCTACATTGTATCACCTGTCTTGTTCACTCCGTCTTTTTGTCTGGCGACATCTTCCACTCATCATTATTTTGAAGTTGCTATATTTTTTATTACGTTATCCACATCCGTTTGAAAGATCTTACATTTTCTTGAGCAACCCTCCACAATCCGCTTCTAGATGCTGAGCTAGCTTTTCTCTTTCAATTTTTCTCTATCTTGGACGACTTGGTGCCATTTTTTTCCTAGATATCCTGTTATGCCAGCTATCGAACACTTATGTGTCTGCCTTTCAATGCTTTACCTATGTAGCCTTGGTCTCCATTGTATCACCTGTCTTGTCTACTCTATATTTTTGTTTGGCGCTATATTCCATTTATCATCATTTTGAAGTTGCTATATTTTTTATTATGTTATCCACATCCGCTTGAAAGATCTTCCCTTTTCTTCAGCAACCCTCCACAATTCGGTTCTAGATGCTGAGCTAGCTTTGCCCTTTAAATTTTTCTCTATCTTGAACTAATTGGTGCCATTTTTTCCTAGATATTCTGTTATGTCAGCTGTAGAACACTTATGTGTCTGCCTTTCAATGCTTTACCTATGTAGCCTGGGCCTCCGTTGTATCACGTGTCTTGTCCACTCCATATTTTGGCTGGCGACATGTTCGACGGATCTCCATTTTAAAGTTGCTATATTTTTATTGCGTCGTCAACATTCGTTTGAAATATTTTCCATCTTCTTCAGCAACCCTCCACAATCCGCTCCTAGGTGCAGGTCTCGACCTTTTTTCAATTTTTCTCTGTTTCAAACCACTTGGTGCCATTTTTTCCTACGTATTCTGTAATGTCAGCTATCTAACACTTATGGAATGTCTCTTAAAGCTTCACCTGTGTAGTCGTGGTCTCCATTGTATCACGCATCTTGTCCACTCCATATTTTGTCTGGAGACATGTTTCGCGCATCTTAATTTTAAACTTGCTATATTTTTTATTGCGCCGTCAACATTCCTTTAAAAGATCTTCCATATTCTTCAGCAATCCTCTAGAATCCGCTCCTAAATATAGGTCTCGCTTTTTTGTTCACTCTATGTTTTTGCCTAGCGTCATGTTCCACCCAACTTTCAAATTTAATTGTGCTTCATAAAATAAACAGCTTGCGAAATAAATTGCAACAAAATGCGTTTTGATAATAAATCATGTAAAGAAAACAAATAACTTCTGTTCTCAATTTATCTAAGAATTGATATTTTCGAATTTATCTCGGACTGTGATAAATTCTTATAATTTTCTCTAAAAAAATACCCTCCAGTGTGTTACTTTTCAGTTATTGCCCTCGCTTGCAGCATCGGGCGTACAGAGCAACGCAATTTTAGGTTATTATTATCCAAAATTACTATGAAATTATTCGGCTCTTGCTATATTATAGCTGATAATTTAACTCATATATAGAAAATCCTATAAGCCACGAAATATTTGTTATTTTGATAGCGGATAGAGTTAGCTATAAGTTTCCAAGTGAATACAAAGTTGTTTATATACGATCTATCAGGAGTAGTCGTTTTCTAGGCATCGTTTTCAGGCGAAAAGCAAGTATTTTTTGCCCTCGAACAATGAAACTTATATATTTGCACGCTGACGGAATTCTACTTAGTATTTACAAACACGTTTTCATAAAAACTATAGTTACAAAGAGACTATTCAGCTAAAATAACCAGAAGACTTATCCTACTTTTATGGGCAACAATAATTATTATACCGGGTGTCCATTCTCAAAGTCGAACATAGAGAATTAACATTAGTGCATTCACTCGTTCTTCATTGAAATAATTCATTTTTCTGTA
>OW679197.1:16444347-16561025 GCA_940337035.1 Agriotes lineatus
CTTTTAATAGCTGAGAAAAAACTGGATTAAAAATTAGGTTCTTATAATGAGTTCTTATCTGCTTTGAGCAACTGTGTAATTTTTGGCGTTAGCTATTCAGCAATTACAATTTTTGATACGATTGCTATTTGTAACCAGAATTAAATATTCGTCTCAGCACCGGATTACTCCTTAAAATCTCTTAGGTACCTAATTAAAAGGGTGAAGCCCAGGTAGATGCAGTAGATATAACAAGATTTGAATGAATATATTTCAACCATAGATAACGAAGTTTCTTTACAATGTGAGGTAACGCATCAAATTACGAACAGATGCTACAGACAAGTGCACGATTGTGTTGCAATTACATCTAACTGCATACTCTGCCAATCCCCCTTCTACACATATGGAACTGAACTTCCTGAACTTCGAGTATGACCGGTTCTACAACCAAGAATACTTTCGTGCTGTCCAAAACGAACAGCGTAACCACCAACCTCGAACCTGGCTACGATGAAACCCGGAAAGATTTTTCTACCAAAATTCCTCTACCTAAATCGCCCTAGGCGTTGGGGAAAGAGTTAGTTCTACCCTAGGATCGTCAAAATGCTTTTAGGTTTCCTCGCAATAATGCTCAACAGTAGCTAATAAGGTTAGGGCCTCCACATTCACGGTTTCAAGACTCCGCTATAAAAAAGTGTAGCGTTACAAAGTTTAGCTACTAAGAGATAATAAATATGAATAATCACAAAAACCTGATAGTTATTCAACTTAACGTACTTAGGAGAAATACAGGTTGCATAATCATCATCTAGTTCTTTTTGGAATTACAATAGATGGCGAGTTAGGATACTTTCAAATTAATAATAAAAGAGAAACCACTTTATGTTTTGAATAAAAAACAGATTGAGGCTTAATTAGCGTCCAGCAGAAAATAAAATTAAGAACTAAACCAGCCTAAACGGATATAAAACAGGAAACTTTCCAGTTGTAAGATTATAATTGATATAATTCTACAGTATATTAAGAAATAGCGATTTTTCAAGTCTATATAATTGATAAGCGAACGTGCTGTTCTGACCGTTAAGTGATAGTGCTACAATCACTGGCGTTCCAGATAAGTAACCACATTTACTTGTATATTTGTTTTCGGACTATAAAATTTATAAAAATTCCGAATTGTATCTCATTGTGAAATATGCTACCGGCCGGGGGCGGCCCCGGCTTTGGAGGCGGTATACCACCAAATCTTAACCCTGCCCAACCCAGTATTATGCAATATAGCCCATATTATCACCAACAACTCCCATTTGCTGGAAATACACAGCATCCAAACCAGATTGTTCACACTGCTTTTCCATCACCAAACCTATACAACTCGTACCCGACTGCCCAACCGTATGCCTTACCCATGACGTCAAATACATTTTCCCAGAGATCTGAAATCGACGCTAGCTCAAACATAGATATATATGATATATCTGATGCGGAAACAGACACATTGCCTAATGAGTACTCATGGCAGAAAGTACAGAATAAAAACAAAAGAAAACGCGTTGCAATCTCCGTAACACCAAAAGAAATCCTAGCTTCACAGTCAGTTACAAACAAAAATCTCTTACATCAGTCAAACAGATTTGATATATTGTCACAGGACACGCCACAGAAAAATCCCAGCACATCAACAACAACAAATTTGACCCCTAACCCCCCTCCCATCTTTGTACACGGAGTTGTTAATTACCCGGAGATGACTCAATCTATAAACACTATTCTCCAGCCAACTGATTATACATCCAAAGCTATGAGCGACAACGTTGTTAAAATAAATGTACGGACGGTGGATAATTATCGCAAATTTAGTAAATTTCTACAAGAAAAGAAAATAATACACCACACTTACCAACTGAAACAAGAAAAAGCATTCCGTGTAGTTATCAGACATTTGCATCCCACTATCGCCACTAATGACATAAAAACTGAACTGGAACGATTGGGCCATAAGATTAGAAATGTGTACAATGTTAAAAGTAGGGTTGACAAAACACCGTTACCTTTATTCTTTATTGACATTGAACCCGCAGACAATAATAAAACGATATACGAACTAAAAACCCTACTAAACATGTGCATCAAAGTAGAACCACCAAAGAAACGCATAGAACCAGTCCAGTGTATGAGATGTCAAGCTTATGGACATACAAAGACATATTGTTATAAACCCTATGCCTGTGTTAAATGTGGTAAAAACCATAGCACGTCAACTTGTACTAAAACAAGAGATACCCCAGCAACGTGTGCCCTATGCGGGGGCAACCACCCTGCAAACTACAGAGGTTGCAGAGTCTACCAAGACTTACATCAAAAGAAAAGAGCTACTCCAATATACCAAAACCCAACATACGCCCAAACAGTAAAACAAAATTTTCAACCAGTTACAGTCCAATCACCATCCGACGTCACCCTTACTAAATTCCTGGAAGAGTTTAAAAATTTATTTCAACAATTAATGCAGCAAAACTCAATGATACTTACCATGCTCTCCACCGTCATTAACAAATTAGGATAATGGCTAGTTTTCTGCGAATTGCCGAGTGGAACGCCAATGGCTTACAGCAACACAAAGATGAATTAATTCTCTTCTTGAAAATAAACCAAATTGACGTAATGCTGGTAGCCGAAGCTCATTTCACTTTAAGGACTTATATTAACATACCCGGCTATGACATTTATCACACCAAATACCCAGATGGTACAGTACACGCAGGGACAGCAATTTTAGTAAGGAAAGCTATAAAACACCACGAATTAGCACCATTCGAATCAAATTATTTACAAGCCACAACAATACAAGTAACCAGCCTACCTAGTCCCATAACTCTGTCAGCCGTCTATTGTCCACCAAGACATAGAATTACCCAAGAAAATCTAAACCGCTACTTTGAAACGCTAGGTAAGCGATTCATATCTGGAGGTGACTACAACTCTAAACATACGTACTGGGGCTCGAGACTCACCACTCCTCGAGGCAGGGAACTCCTTAAAGCTGTTCAAGACAAGAATTATATACCTATATCTACCGGTAAACCTACTTACTGGCCGACAGACCAAAACAAAATTCCGGACCTTCTAGATCTCTTCTTCGTTAACGGAATATCCAACAACTTCCTCAAAATTGATGACAATTATGATCTTTCATCGGATCATTCACCAATTATCCTAACATTCAGTACAACTGTAATAATTAAAGACGACCCTGCTACACTGACCAATAAGACTACAGATTGGACCTACTTCCGGAAATATATAAATGACCATTTAAATCTCAATGTTAGTCTAAAGACTCCGGAAGAACTTGAACAAGCTACCAACCATCTGATTACGACTATTCAACAAGCAGGCTGGAATAGTACACCCTTACCTCAACCAAAACCCCAAAATCAGAACATTCCACTACAAATAAAACAGTTAATAGCTGAAAAACGCAGAGCCAGAGCCAGTTGGCAACGAAGTCACAGTATATCCGACAAACGAAAATACAACAATCTAACTCGAAAACTGAAACAGGCACTAAAAAATTTACGCAATGAAGAGTTCAAGCACTTCCTCACTAACCTCTCACCTAACGATCACTCAATTTGGCAAGCCACTAAAAGATTCAAACGACCCCAAAAATCCGTACCCCCCATACGAACTCAAGGTGGTACTTGGGCAAGATCAGAATTAGACAAGGCGGAAGCATTTGCACTACACCTTGCCGAGGTTTACAAGCCACACGAAGACGACATAGACGCTGACATCGACGAGTACCTCGATGCCCCTCTTCAACTATCAGTGCCAATTCGAGCTCTCTCGCCCAATGAGATAAAACGTGAAATTAATAGACTCAAAAACTATAAAGCGCCTGGATTTGACCTCATTACTGCAAAAATTCTAAAACAATTACCAAAAAAAGCAATAACAATGATAACAATAATCTTCAACACTATCCTGAGACTCACCTACTGGCCCACTCAACTGAAGTTTGCTCAAATCATCATGATTTTAAAACCAGGCAAACCCCCCAATGAGGTAAACTCATATAGACCAATTAGCCTTCTTCCGATAATTTCTAAAGTATTGGAGAAATTAATATTACTCAGAATTCAAGAAGACTCACACCTCGAAGAACATATCCCTAAACACCAATTCGGCTTCCGGCATGCCCATTCGACCATACAACAGTGCAATCGTTTGGTAGATAATATAAACAAAGCCTTTGAGAACAAACAATTCTGCTCTGCGCTCTTTCTTGACGTCCAACAAGCGTTCGATATGGTCTGGCATAAAGGCATCCTGTATAAAATTAAAACAATCTTCCCGCACCAATACTATTTACTCCTAAAATCTTACCTAGCTGACCGTCACTTTCAAGTTAAAACTGGTAACGAAGTGTCCTCTTATCATCTGATAAGCGCAGGAGTCCCCCAAGGCAGTGTTTTGGGACCAACCCTATATACACTCTACACTGCTGACCTGCCAACTAACGATGAAACTGTAACCAGCACCTTTGCGGACGATACAGCCATTCTTGCATGCGATAACTCTCCTGGAACAACCACACTCTCTCTCCAAACTCACCTTAACGTCATCTCCCAATGGTTGAAAAAATGGAAAATAAAGGTGAATGAAGCCAAGTCCACCCATATCACGTTTACCTTAAGGAGACAACAGTGTCCACCAGTTATCATGAACAACACTCCAGTTCCTCAGTCAGATGTTGTCCGATATCTAGGAATGCACCTCGATCGTAAACTAACCTGGAAGACCCATATTACAAAGAAAAGAAAAGAACTCGACATCCGATGTAAGAAAATGTACTGGCTGTTAGGAAAACATTCATGTCTATCCTTAAATAACAAATTACTTGTGTACAAAACCATCCTAAAGCCCGTCTGGACCTATGGTATCGAATTATGGGGATGCTCCAGCTCTTCCAATATAGAAATTATCCAACGCTACCAATCTAAGACTCTCCGTTCAATAGTAGATGCACCTTGGTTTATTTCCAACAGAACGTTACAGGATGATCTGAAGATGCCATACGTCAGAGAAGTTATAAGCCAACACGCACAAAAACACAAAGCTCGACTACAATCCCATCCAAATGATCTCGTTCAACCATTACTAGATGAACCGCCAGACAGAAGATTGAAACGAAAGTGGCCACAAGATATGATTAGATAAATAATTTTGCACTGTAAATTATATCATTGACATTGGACTCTGTTTCTATAGGATAATACCACTGGGTATGATTCCCTTCCTGTCATAGTTATAATCACACAATTAGCTTATAGAAAATTATGTAATAAGTTGTTTTCTGATTGCTAATAAAAATATGTAAAAAAAATATATATATAATTGATTCATATTACTAGAAAAGCAGTTACGAATTAACTGGTATGTAAATAAATAGGGCGATCTGCACATATTTTAATGGAGAGTGTTTTTGGTTTACCTGTTTGCTTCCCCTGATTACTCTTACTATGTTTGAGGGACATTATGATTCGGTGGGATAGAGTCACCCGGAGTCGCACTGAAACCTTTTTGGAGGGCCTAACAGAAAAGGGAAGACCATGTTAGACCAACGTTATTTCTTATTAGAAAATCCTCACCAGAAAGTCGCTTCATTGGTTTGGCGATGGGTGTCATTTCAGTTAAATAGAGTTCAACTCGATGGGCAAGGCAACAATTACTGGCATCATGGGGTTGCCTCTGTTTTGGTTAGGATAGTCCTAAAACCTTAGGAAAGCTATATAAACTGTTCAGTTCATTCATAACCCAAAATATGTCAAGTTACCAGTTTAAGATGGGCATATGAAATTTAATCTACAGTCAATAACTTTATAATAATGTAATAAAAACATTTAATTACCATTTCGGTGGCAAGGCTAAAAACCAAGTTATATTTGTAAACGTCAAGGAAAAGGGGTTTAATGTTATACTGTAGGTATCTGTCAAATAATGGGCATTTCTTATACTTTAGAATTGTGAATTGAGTTAGATTGGAAATCAATTAACAGCATTCATTAAAGATATAAATAGGTTAAGAGGGTATAGAGAGCTCTTTAGATTTATCTTACCTAAAGGTATTGAATTTCCACAAAAGAAAGAAAACCTTTCTATGGAATTAATAGTTGATTAACCAACGTAAATTAAGCTAATATAACTCTAATTCGATATTTCAGTATAAAGTATCATATATAGAAACTGCCATAGTAGACAACCCTTTATTATATTAAACTCCCAATTAACATTAATATGACCCATGAATTATATGATTGAATGTACTTAAATATTATGGAAGAAATTAACAATTTAAATAAAGTTGTTGGCGCCAATTACTTCTTGTTTAGTGAAATAAAACCTTTATGCAGAAGTGAAGCAAACAAAAATCCCACATTTATCATACCCATATCGCAGCCGAGGATTGAGCTAGTCGGAGTTATGTGAGCCTTCTAAGGTAGTTTTAACTAAAGTTTTCGTTTGTTTTGTGGTTGTTGTAGGCCGATATTTTTTGCAGGTGTTAGAAGTTTTAGCGGAATCTTGCCGTTGTAATAGGATCTATTTTAGCACATGGCGTGACGATTCGTAAGGTGGCTTAGATAGCTGTCCTAAATTATGGTATGGAGACTAAGCAAAATTAGAATGTTACACTCCGGTGAAAACAAACAACCGAAAACCCCGAGTTAATTTAGCTTAAAATCTGGGAGGATCTTAACTTTGAAACGAAAAGACACATGTTGGAACAAATTTTCCGAAATCCTGTGGGAAATTTCAATTCAAAATTTGATAGGAGGAAGGGGTGACCGACGTTTATAGGTTTGAAAGGGTAGCCAAGAATTAAAGGTTCAGCGTAGTGTTTCTTTGTCATCGAAATTTATACTTTTTTATTTGTTGCCCTCTGATCAACTGTAAACGGGATAGTTTTATTGTATAAAACGCATCTGAATCGGGTCGCGAGGAGAAAACAGCGAGGTCTGGTGCACGTGATAGTTTTACAAATTAATCGGAGGATTTAATTTTTATTTCCATAAGTGAATCACTATCTGACATCGCAGCATCGTAACTGTTAGTAAGTTTGTGGTTCACAACAACTTCTTACCTAACTTTTGTTTCTCTAAGACAGTGGTTTCCAAACTTAGAGTCAGAATCACAAGCTGACATGGCAGCATCTCAGCTGCTAATAGGTTTGTGGTTCACACCAATTCCTTGTCTAACTTTTATTTCTCTAAGTGAATCACAATCTGACTGTAGGTTTGTGATTCGCACCAAGTTCTTTCCTAACTCTTATTTCTGCTAGGCGAGGCATAAGCCGATCGTCTAGTCTTCCTTCCTGCTGGTACCTTTCATAATTTTACCACGAAGCTAAAAGTGACCCCGTCGACGACTTCATATTTTAAAGTACAAGTCGCGTTTGTTGCCTAAAACCCTGTCAAACAAGCCACCCCTAACGGTCTTACACAATTATAGCCACAATACTTGTAGGAGTATGGAGTGTATTTTATACCTATCTTTAATAAAGTACGTATGTTTGATCTCAATGACGTAGTTTCTTTTCGATATGCGAACGAAGGCCTCCAGCATTTATGCACCTTGAGTGAAGATACAATAAGTACAGACGCTTCGAGGGATCGCCGTAATCAAAGTCGAGGAACGCCGTCAACATTTTAGAGCCACTCATTACATAGGGATCACAGTGCAGAAATAAGTTAAAAATATCTTTTTGTTACAAAAACAGGACAGATGCTTCTAATTAAATGTTGGAAGCTCACATACACATAAGATTGATTATTAGTTTTGTCGTAGCAAAGTGATAAAAGCAGCTGTTTTATTTTCTTATGCTATAAGTCAGATTTCATTTCTGCAGCGGAATATAAATGGTCCCTTTTGTTCCCCAAGCATCAAAAGACCGTGTCCAGATTAAAACGTAATTTCGTCGCACAAAGATAAATTAGGCAGCCGTTTCTGCGTTTTGCAATTTACACGCTTTAAACTTTAGTTTCGGTTGTTGAGTATTACGGGCTAAAAGGATTCTCTGAGTTTGCATTGTGCTTCGTTACCTTGACTGTCATTGAGGAGCTGCGGGACTGATTTAATTCACAATCATCTCAGGGGTTGAAGGAGCAAGGAAGTGAACTATCTCATTGTACATACGTTAAAGGAAACTCCCTTCTCTGAACAGCGCCCCTTTGAGAGTATAGTATTCGCACCTCCAGCCTACCTTCAGCGTCACATTTGTGGCTAAAAAGCCAATTCAATGGTAATGTGTTAACACTGCGGCTACACTAATTTTTCGGACTTCGGTTGTGCTGTCATTTACCAGCCCTTATTATTACCGTCTACAAAAGAGAAGCCTGCGGCTAGCATAATGTGGAATCAAGCAATTAATTCGTACATACCCGCACTGGACATGGGGGCTGTTAGAACGTGCTGGCAGTATTTATTGTTTTAAGGGTAAAATTTGGGATGGCGAAAAGTGAAAGCGGGTGGCATTTGTTACTGTTCTGGGACTATTTGATATATTTGTCTAATTATTAAATACGCTTATAGCCTGTAGTTTTATTTTTCTCATTTTTACAAAATATAGTTATTTAGACATTTTTACTTACTTAACGCGAAGACCTTTCTACCCTGGCGGGTGTAACGTAGACATTTTTAATCAGTTGTTACTTCAAATATTCCACCAAGCTGTAGGTGCACAAGTGCATGTACGTTTATGCGTTTATGGAGACGCAGATAGTTGTCACTCTGGCGTTGCTCATAGATATTGTATGAATCAAGAATGAGTTTTCATTGAGTACTGAAAATATGAGATACAAAAATATAAAATATAGAACCGTGGCTGAAATGTAGAATAATAAAAAAAGTGCTAGAAATTAGCTCTGCGGCTTTTGGCGATACGTTTTCAACAAAATTGGGACCCGAATGTATAGATTTCAAAGGTTGGCAAAAACTTTCCCTTGTTGGAAGTTTTAATAAGAGCAACTCAGTTTGAAGTGCCGAGCAGATTACAATAAACCCTAATCTATTTGATAAATTAGAAAAGAAACCCTCAAGGTTAGTATTTTAAACTTCAATGTGTATATCGTTGTTGTTATATTGAAAAGATGCAAAGTAGTGGCTGGAAGAAAAACTAGGCTTAAGACAAATTTATTGTTAAAGAAGATTTACGCCCCAATTTAAATTTAGATAGTCTCAAAGTTCGAATAAAGTGGGAGCAATTTGAGTAAGTAATGTGTTTATAGTTTTTTTTTTCATACAGATTTAATCAACTGTATATACTCATTAAATGAGAAGCTTTCTCGCAGAGCCGGATGTAAAACTTCTGGCGCCCGGAGAAAAGTAACAATTTCGCGTCCCTTTGCATCTAGATCCTCCTTCCTACTAAGTATTGATGACGTACATTTCCATAACGTTCTTTAAGTTTCCGGAGGTCACGCACAGTTTCGCAACATTCATATTTTTGCAATAATTCCTTAATGCTTGGTCGACCACTATAGTGCTTAATAGCAGTCTGCTGAATTACCCTAATGGGGATCAGTATACAACTATGGGGCAGTTATTGCACCACACAGGTGGACTTATTCCAATTAAAATAATGTTTGCATTTTTCATATCGAATTGTAAATCAAAAGAAATTCTAAATCTCGTTCAATCGACATTACTGCGATATGTAGGTTTACTTATTACATCAACTTTTCTGAATCAATGTAGGTACATCATTTCAACAGTAAGAAACACTTTGAATTAGAGTCAGTTTTAAAGAGACCACTTGTTGAGGAGGGGCAGTGGTGGGGTGCTATAGTATTTTGTCTCAGTGATGCAGAGTGGCAGTGTTGCTGCCGGTGCTGGGAATGGCAGTCTTAGTGGTGGTGGTGGGATTGGCAACCTTGAGGCCACTGGTGGAGGTGGCAACGTTGAGGTCAGTGATGGTGGGGTTTGGCCATCTTTGGGCCAGTGCTGGGGAGCATATATTTAATATCTACTATATTGCTAGCGGCTATGAGGTCACCACGTAAGTGAGACAGACAACCAACTCTTCGATGTAAACCTCACGGTCAAGTTTAAAATTCGCTTCTAAAGGCGGAGTTCGAATTCTCAGGAATGCGCACGAGACGCGTAGTACTCAGAGTGAGACTATGTCGGCGCCGTAATGTTTTTGGCCGTTCCCAGGCCCTACTAGCAATATAGTAAGTAATACATATAGGTATGCTGGGGAGTGGCAATCTTGATGCCGGAGCTGGGGAATGACAACTTTAATGCTGGTGGTGGGGATAGCAACTTTGAGGGTACTGGTGGGGGTGACACATTGAGGTCAGTGTTGGGGGGGGGGATGTTGTGATAATCTTTGAACCAGTGATAGGGTGTGGCAATCTTGGTGCCGGTGTTGGCAAGTGGAAACATTGGGCCACTGGTTTTGGTGCAACTTTGAGGTCAGTGACGGTGAGTAGCAACTTTACTTTAAGCTCGATGTTAAGTATTGAGGCTGGTTCCAGAGCTGTCAAAACAAACTACTATCTTTAATCAAGAAAGAGCATCGCAAAAAGGACCAACTATTCCTACTTGGAAAACGGTTGACGAGTGCTTATAATTATGTGCGGAATAGGTAAAAATATTTTAATGTTTCTAATAATATTGAAACAAGCAAACCAAACACTGAGCAATGTTAATTTGCAAAGAGAAAAAATATTGCAGTCGGTAGGATTCGTATAGCGCTTCCAGAGAGAATATGCTTTAACCGCTTCGCTAAGAACGCTATGTAACCACAGGTATATCGTTGTATTATGGAGGTCAGGGTGAAGACATTAGGAATTAAGTCCGATCGTGGACGATGTCAGCTGATCGCTGACGACGGAAATTTGAGAAACGTAGGCAGGCAGCCAGGCATACAGAAATTGCATATACACTGTGTCTCCGGATTACTACCAGTAAGGGAAAACCTTCTTCGTTTTCATTTTTCGTAGGAAAGTCATTCTTTATAAAGTTTTGCTTCTTTGTGGGACATTTTATACCCCACTTATCTATATTTCCATTCCATTTTCAAATTTATTATAGCAACGTATTTTCTGCTTTCATTTTTCAGTCGTTGGACATCATTCTCGAAATCCTTCTTTTAATAAACGTTTTGCTTTAAGTACCCCCACAAATAAAAGTCAGAGGACAAGCATTATGTTGAAAATGAAGTTTTTTCTTCTCTCTTTTCTCTTATCATTTGTGACCAAAATTCATCAAAATAATTTTATAGACTTACTACTGCGTTTTTTTGTAAAAGTTGACTCAACCGAAAAAAATATATTTTAATAAAATGTCTGTCGGCAATCAAATCCTGTCTGACCCATAGACAAAAACGTAAACGTTTGGCATCATCACCTTTCTACAAAGTATGCGAAATTTTAAGGGTGAACGGTTTGATTCTATTTACTTTGCAAATTCTTTAATAACTTGGAAAAATGGTAATATTATTCAGAGTAATAATGGTAGCAGCATCCTCTACTTATATCCTTCTCCCCCAGATAGACGAAGGTCGTACATTTTGTGCATAATACACTGTTGTGATATTGGTAAGGGGTCTAAAAATCAGACTAATAAGATTAAAAGAATACAGTATTAAATATTATAAAGATGAATTTAGATGTGAAATGGATATCAAAATTATTAAGATGCATTTAGAAAAGAAAGGAAATAGAATTTATAATTTAATTAAATGAAGCTATTTGAGAAACAGTAGGATTATAACTTAATTTAATATCTGAAATGAAATTGGAAGTTAGTGACAAATACTTTTTCGAAATATACTATTAAACATAGTAGGTGTTAACCAAATAATAAAGCTTTAATAGTGCGCTGGACTGCAAAAATAAGCTAGATCACTAAAGAGATAGTTTTATTGATAAGAGAAAATTTTTGAAACGAAAATCATGTAATACAATTTTGTAAAGTCTGAAATTAAGAAATATACCCGTTTATAAAAATTTTTTAAATAAATATTTGGCAGAATAAAAGAGTTACATACGAATTGGCGTGATGAAGAATACTAAAAACTAAAATATTAAAAGAAGAACATTAGAGAAATAGATGGATAAAAACTAGAATGTGATGAGAAAAGCAATTTAATACAATTATAATCTACAAAGGCAAATAAAAGTAATGGAATGTGAATTGAGTTTATTGTGGAATTACATTTGCATCGACTGAATTGGATAACAAGGAACGCTTTACAAGGGAAGAAGATTACTAGACATCATTAGAAGAGTGAGCATATTTGTGGGGCTTGTCAAGTGATATCTGGTGGCTTATCTCTGGTCAAGATTAGTCGTGCTGGGTTGTAGCAAACTTCGTGCGTGTGGTTTGGTTGAGGATTAAAGTAACACATCTGCGGCTGAGGTCTATTTGGATGCATACTGTGGCGAAGGTGTAGATGCTGATTCTTGTGGCAAACTAGGTTCCTGTGTTGATTTGGATTCGGATTCTGGACATCTTGGCAGTCGAGGGGTTAACCACTTCCCGCAATCTTGTCACAAATTCCTCCGCAATCCCCGAAATCACAACGGAAATCCTCCGCAATCCACGCAATCGCTTTGCAATCTGTCCGCAATCTACGCAATCGCTTCGCAATCCAAGCAATCGCTTCGCAATCCCTCCGCAAACCACGAAATCGCTCCGAAATCCACAAAATAACACCGCCTGCTCTGGTCTAAAAACATCGTAAAGGTATTACAGGCGATGGGAAAGTATAACCTCTCCTACCGCATGGTTCCCACTTTCAAAATTGTGATAATAAACATATTTTTGCCAACTGCGTCGCATTTTTGTCCTTTAACTGGATCCATTAAATTTTTAAAAACATATTTTGATTGGTCTTCACAATTTTTTAAATTATGATATATGATAATATTTACACTTCTTTAGGCGCACATGAAATAAATTTTGGAGCAATTATTAAAATGTTATCTACTTGTGTAACAGACATGTTTACAAAAATTATATGTGCAAAGCTACTGCTCTATTTTTAGTTATAACAAGAGATATTTTAGACTCATTCCTTGACAAATTATGAAGTATTGAAAAAAGAGTATACTTCATTTTGTATGTATGTATGTACACATTATCGGTAACTTCATTTTACCTTGCGGTGTAGAGGTTGGTATTTATTCGCTTGCGCCTGGCGGTGCAATGCTCAACTTGCTCCGGATTCGGATTACAAAGTTGGAACGGCAACCATTGTGTGAGGTGTGTGTCATGGTGAATATTATTAATTTTTAATGAATTTACTACAAAAACGGAGCCGTTTTCAATTATCATTACTGTTTCTTTAAGTATGTGCCAAGGTACCTACATCCTAATCGGTTAGTATAGTAACTATTACACACTAAGAAACAGTTTGTTTTACTTCCCTCATCTAAAAGACGAAGTAAGTAATGTAATCGCTAAAAAATCACCTTCCGAGATTTCTTCAGATCTTCCCGTTTCAAGGTCTCCAGATGACGAAAAACAGGTTTTCTCAATTCCGTTTGTCTGCCTGTTGGCGGGATAATTAATTCAAAAACTATTTGTTGGAGGATGACGATATTTTGCATGCATATTACACGTCTGCCTGGCATGAAACCGAGAAAGTTTCAGACAAATATATATAGGGTGGGCACCTTAAAAAATAAATTTTGTGTATTTTTGCGTTAACTGAGAAATAAATGAAAGTAATAATTTGCACATAGGTTAGGCTTTACACTTGACAAAAATAAGACCCAACAGATAGAGGATAATGTGGCAAAAGAGTAAAAAGCGTTTCAACAATAAAACCGTTCTGTTAAATACAGCTGCGCGTCGCAGTCGTATCAGTGACATATCGATGCGGTTACAATAGCATACGCAGATGGTGTAGATCAAATCCCACCGCCGGTAATTTTTTTAAATTGGTAATTGATGTAATTCGCATAACCAAGTGTTTCGTTTTATTGTATCAGTATTATTGGGCTCATTACGATATTTTTAGCCTTATTTTCCTTTTATTTTTAAAATTGTTTAAAGTCACTTGCGTGGGAAGTTAGAGTAAAACAATTCCATGCAACGTCCCTTCCATGACGATTCGTCGGCCCGCTTTTCAATTTGTTTTATTTTCAAATTGATTTAGTTTGAATTACCGAGTGGTTCCTTTTATTGTTGCAGTATTATTAGGCATGTTAAGATACTTTTACCCCCAGTTACCTTTGTTTTTTCAAAATATTTAGTGTCACAACTTCCACTTCTTTTGCTTGCAAGTAGTAATATACAAGTAAGAGTAATTAAGATACTAATAATAATTTGCACATGGCTCAGACTTTATCATTGGCGAAAATGAGACCTAACAGATACAGGTTAAACATCAGAAATGGGACAGAATAATATAGTATCTTTATAAATCAGCAGAAACTCATCGAATTTGAATGCGCCCATGGCTCAGCTAATCTAACGGCAAACAAGAAACTCCAGTCACATATTCGCCTAGGAGAGCGGAATTAAAATCCCAGCGGACTACATTTTTTTAAATTTGCAAATTGATTTAATTCGCGCGAGGGAAGTTCCGTGTAAACCTCTTTACAGATTTTTTATAGTTTATATCTAGTAGTATATTAATATACGTACAGAGACCTGTTACCCGATATTTTGTACTAAAATGTTGTATCAACAATGAATAAATAGTTAACTAAATAATCTTTTTACTACCGCATTTTGCCAGATTATCTTACTAATCCCCACACTGATTAATTCTTTTTTTAAGTCTGCATGGTTTTACAGCTACTTATTACTATTTCCGACACTATTTTAGGTTATTTAATCTTTAAATCGGTTGCGAAAATCATCCAGCAGTCTCCCGAAATCGTTGGAAATCACTAGCATGCTTTCGAAATCCCCGCAATCTATAGGAATCCCCCGCAATCTTTGAAAATCCCCCGCAATCTTTTGAAATTCTCCGCAATCTTGTCACATTTTTTCCTTAGTGGTTAACCCCTCGTTGGCAGTTATTTGTCAGTTGAGGCCTTTGCCGTGGTTTTCAGTGTAGCAGTTTGTAATATACCACTCTCTCGTGGGGTTTATTACAAATAATATTAAGTCAAATATACCCTTTTATTATTAACAAGAAGCAGTATCAGGTATAACTCCTTAGGTACTTACCTCTTAATAAAATAAATCAAAATTGACGTATCTCATAACTCAATTTGACACTTTGAATTATGTCATGTGATTCTGGTTTTTTAATACCACGGCTAGTCAGTTTAATAAGCAATAAGAATCCTTATTCCCAGCTAGATGGGAAAATGTTCAACTAATAACTTTTTATTGTAGTTGAAAACTTAATTACTTTAAAATATAATAATTATTTGACTTCGTTAATCAAATACACTCTTTAGGTACTACACACGATTGAACTTATACTTCAGTTCGTTAGTATCGCTTTAAAGTTTGGTCTGACATTACAAAAATTAAATAAATGCCAAAATATTTTAATCAATGTTTAAAAAAACCAAACTTGATTTAAATTATGATTCGAAAAATAACCTAATCCAAAAATATAAATTTCAAATTATAACGCCCGAAAACCGTCGAGTACTCGAATTACTATTAATTCTAATTATATAATTACAATTTTTTTAATGATTTGCCTAACCAAACTTGCTATATACTTCTGAATGTTACTGAAGAAATGGACACTAACCTTCTGATAGAATCTCTTGTACCTGAGTGTTATCCCAGCTCCTAAATTAATGCTAGTCAGCAAACACCTGCTTGGTTGTTGACGACCAACTAAAAACTCGTTGCAGCTCTTTGACCCCCTTATTATGTAGATAGACAGTTCAGCAGCATACCACAAACACTCACTTGCACTTTTTAACTGGTTTCAAAATAAATACCACTTTAAATGGCTTCAAACAATCTTGAACTCTATTTTGAATAATACTTGTAACCCATAGCCAAATTTGATCGTAAATAATACTATATTGCTATTACGTATCAAATATTCAATTATTATTCTTCACAATTAATGGTAATTTAACCCTTAACGTGATTATTTATCGCCGATTATAATGTGACGATTCGGCTGACGGTTATTTGTCCCGATGCCTCGATTACACTAGAAATTCCAGAGACGGCTGCCGGCGCGTGAATCATAGGCCGCCGACGGGCGGCCTTGAAGGCAGGTGTACGCGAATGACTCATTTTCCAGTCGATGCTAGAGCGGCCCTGACGCGACACGTCACTGTTTCCGAGATTAACTGGAGGCTTCTGGAAGAATTTACTGGCGCGATATATAAGCTGGCGGAGTTCACCCACAGAGCAGTTCTGAATGAATTCTCCGGGCAGTTCGAACTCACGTCGAGGCTTGTTAGAAGCCCCCATATAAATAACCGCGTGTACATATAACAAATAGAAATAAACAACCATATATAATAGTTAGTGTTTAAGAGTGATATAAATAAATAAATGTATCGATAGTTCGTTAGTGCTTGTATTAATTTGTAATCTGCTTGATAATTCTCGTGTGCTTGTAAATAACAATAATCGTAATAATTCATTGTTGTAAATAAATGTTTGAACCCATGTTTGTCGTATAAATTTAAATAGCCCGAACGTTAAAAATGTAACAATAATTTCAAGTTATTTTTTCTACTTCATGTAAACAACCACTCTAGTTACCTATTAC
This sequence comes from Agriotes lineatus, assembly GCA_940337035.1. Taxonomy (NCBI): domain Eukaryota; kingdom Metazoa; phylum Arthropoda; class Insecta; order Coleoptera; family Elateridae; genus Agriotes; species Agriotes lineatus. The sequence continues at coordinate 16,461,050 of OW679197.1, forward strand.
AACCCCACCAGTTAAAACATACAACTGTTATATCACACAATATTCATTGGATATCTGGATATTATTATTTAATTAAATTCATCATTCATACGGTATGTTGCATCACAAGTTATGTAGCGTGGTCAGTTGAGAGTTGGACGTATTGGTTTCAGCAGAGGAGAGTGTTAAGTTCACTAAAAGGTAATAGAATACAGTTATTTAAAATAAGAACTGAAAATAAAGGGAAAAGTGAATTAATTTTAATTAAGTACTTACTATTTGAGATTGTCGTATGACAAATGTAACGATGAAGTATTTGTAATTGAATTTTCAAAACTAGTTTAGTCTCAGTTGACAGAAGTTTTGAGTTGTCATAATAAAATAACAACATCAAATATCAGAATCTAGATTAAAAAGAATCCGATCTGATTTTCAGTCAAGTGTATCTACTGGGACTAGCAGAAAATATCCAAAATTATCCAAAATAAAAAATAAGGCGATTAAATTAATTAAAATTCAATTACAACATAACATAACACACAAAGTGGAGCTAATCACCTTAACAATATGTTAGATTGTGACCAGCTTAATAGGTTTTGTCAGTAATAGCGTTTAATTCTGTGACGCCACCATTAGGGCAACTTTGCGTACACAAGTTTTCTCTGTAGGTTGTGAGTTTAGTATATATATATTTTGTGTTTAGTACACTTTCTGTTTAAATGAATTGGTACAACATCTTGCAGATGATTTTACGCATCTACCTGGTTTCGGCATCATTCACTTCAACGTCGTCCCCCGTTTCTCAAATTGTATGGCTCAAAGATTTGCGTTATTTTTGCGCCATCAATTTATAATGTTTATTTTTAACCTTTTGTGCACAATGCTTCGTGCTTTCACTTTTGTGTGGGACATCGTGATTATTTCGTTTGTGTTTACATGTGTATTGTCGTGAATTGTTTTTGTAATGTATGGGATTATTGAAGTTTTCGTCTCCTTATTCTTCTCCCTGCAAGTTTCTATATTTTTTATCCGTAACCATTCATGATATCATTATCAAAGTTTCACTTCTGTAATATTTACTTGGTCCTTTCCAACTTGTCTTGTGTTGGCCTTCCTAACCAATTGTGAGCTTGCCGTCGATAGATTATTTTGGATAATCTTCTTGTACACATTTCCTTCATTGGAATTATCTAGTTTGCTTTTATTAACGTGGAATATATTTTGATATTATTAAAACGTGCACATAATGACAATACAATAATCATATAGAATGATTCACGAAAAAGTAACAGACAGAAGTGTAAGCGTCTTGGAAAATCATTTTCTTCAATACCTGAACTAATGTTATATGGTATGGACGAACTGATTTGCTCTAATGATCCTTGAAACTGCAGATCTTTAGAAATACCTTCCATTACTGCAAATTTATTTAATTCGCTGGTTGCTATTCTGCTGTTACCTTTTTTCAGAGGCTGGACATTTTTCCTTAATTCTGCTTCCAACTTTCTATGATCGTATTATTTTGAAGCTACCTAAACATTTTGTAATGATTCGTCTGTTAATCCCGTCGTTGTGTTTAATTTGCATACTTATTCGACATTTCGTTGCTACACAGCTCATTTTACAACAAGAGAACTTATATTTTTGTTTCCAAGTCGAGGTTACCGATACACAATGCAAAGAATCTCCGGAAGTTGACCTACTGTGACCCAAACCACTGAATATATATACAAGTTAGTACTCAAATAAAAGACAATCAGTGTAACACAAAATATATTGGCTTTAAATTAGCAAATAGGGTTACCTACACGTAAAATGAATGGGAATCGCTAAACCAAACAGTATTAATTAATTATATAAAAACTAGGAGCGATTGATAAGTCCCATACGAATTTACCAGTCAAAGAAACCAAAGCAACTGTCTTAAAGGCAAACTTTAAGTTGACTGAAGGTGGATACTGCACGCAGTCTTTTACGCGCTGATATTTCGTCAAATCTCGCGAGGTAATTCCATACTGCAGCGATATGTTCTCGTTCGACGTCACAAAGCAACAAACGCCTTCGATCAACTTCAAAAATGTTACCTGATTTGTGACGCTAGGTGATGCAATATGGGGCACAAATGGGAGGTCCACCAAGCCTTACTAATTGCGTGCAGACACCCAATGCACTGTTTGCCAGCTGTAGCTGGCTTCTTCTCGTTACTTGACTGCGTGAACTCATTTCTGGAATTCTTGCAGCTCCTGGATGGATGCTGTAGGTTTGTATCTACAACTGCGCAGAGCTCGCAAAGGGGATCTGACTTGAAACAACTTCTGGAAGCAGAGACGCAATTTTAATGTATCACACTGAAATGCACGCGTCACCCAATTGGGTCGCGCAAAATTACTGAAATGAACACCGCAAGTGCAACACTACGAATTATGTTGCTCCTGCCCTTTATTTTTCACACTGTTTCCGGTATGTTGTTAAAATAACTATGCGAGCGCAAACGCAGCGTGTTTTTAAAAATACAGGCATTAGCACCTAGGTTAGACCTATTCGAATTCAAACCCCTGAATAGATAGACCTATCAGCAAATATTACAAAATACATAGACGTACCTATTGGCTGTATATTGAAAAATTATAGATTACTCTCACTGAGCTTAGGTATAGCCTGGCCAAACACCGTTTTAATTTTTATGACATTCCCCAAATATTAAGATCATATCGGTTTAACCAATTTTAAGCAGAATTTCACTTTTAGAAGTAGGTTGAAGGCACTTGACTTAAGCAATATCGTAAGAATCTAACGGAAAACCTTTTAAGGATTCCAAAACTATGCTTTCCTATGCTGGAAATTACAGCCGTTAGAAATTCTAGACATGGAAAATAAAGTAGATATCGGAACTAGAAATAAATGTTGAAAGATTAATACAAAAAAATGCGTATGCAAATGCATAATTTTTCAGGTTCAGCAATTTCATAATTCTGCTAGAAAGATGAAGCCTGAGCTTTAGCAATGTTTCATTAAAACTGTACTACCCTGTGTGAAATTCAACTTATAAAATACACACAAGTAAAAGGACAAGGCAAGTGGAAGCGACAGTCACACAAAAAGTTGTGATGTTGTAATTAATTTTATGTGAAGGAAACGAGAGATAAAAATATAATTACGTTCGCATTTTGCCCTGCTAGATAAATGTGCGTTTCAAAGAAAACATGTATTGAACTTTGTTATATGCCCAACTATGAAACGGAAATTATATTAAGATATCTCCAAATAACCGTAATGTTATTCTTATTTACATTTTAATATACTGTGCTTTTTGTAACAGATGAATTCAAATTAATTTGTTCGTTGTCCGTTCAGAGGTTATTAACTGGAGTCTTCTACGTTTCAGGATAAGATAATTTTCAGCGATACGAGCTCGGACAGATTTACCCTAAAATATAAATTAACTGCGGCTGTAGAAGGGCAAACAAAACAAAGAATTCAAAACACTGATAACGTTTACATTCAGAAGAGTAAACAACCTGCCATATTTCATATTTTTTGCTTTCCTATCTTAAGAAATCAATTTAGACTTCATTTAATGGCACAGGCAGGATAGATCTATAGGAACACGTTTTACAATATAGAGGTGGTAATTGTTTTATCAGTCAAGTCGCATTTTGCCATTTTACAAATAGCCTGTCGTAATTTAGTATTTAGTATTTCTGTGGATTTTATTAAAGTATATGTATTTTGGAGGTATTACTTAATTTTGTAAGTGCCGGTTGGGCAGTATACGTTTTCTACATTTTCTACAGCTCCCAATACTGAATTTTTGTATTGCAAATAATGATGTTTGTAGTTCTGAATGTTTTGCTTATAGATAAATAGGCATTACAAATCCTTTTTCAGGTATCTATTATTAGTCAGCTGTAATTATATCATTACGCACTTAGTTTTCATAGATTTGCATCTTTTAGTGTACATTTTGGTCTGGTACGAAACTTCTGACGGTTGTTAGCACAATATAAATTGATGAGTGGTGATTACAAACAACAGGCCCATCGTGGCCTATCCAGAAAAAAATCAGTGCTAATTAATAGTAAAGCGTTGTTGACAGGGATCTAGAGTGGGAGTCGGAGTCGGGAGTCGGAGTCGAGGAGTCGGGACTTTTTGGGTGGAGTCGGAATCGGAGTCGGAGCCGGAGGTCGTATAAATCACCCGACTCCGACTCCCAGTTTACAAAAAATTTTTTTTTATGAAAACACCAAAAGCTGACAAACTATTTCAACGACTGTAGTACTGACTATTTGAAGACAGACTCAGGGTTAATAAAAAAAGAGTTTTCTTTATTTATGTTAGTTTATGAAAATGCACGTGCACTATAATCTGTGTGCCGAGTGTGTTCTAGAATCAGTGTGACCACGCGTGAAAATTTAAATTCCTACTATTTAAAAAATGCCGACTTTGTTCTTGTACAGCGTAGTAGACGATTTTCCTATATCTTACCAATAACTGTTTTATGTGATTAACAATAAAACAAGCATAGTACGTATTATTACTATTATTAGTATTACGTCTAATTTCTAACTTTTATAGTGCACTTAATTTTTATGTTTTAACTGTTTCAAGATGTATTTAAAAAGTTAAAACAGTTTCAGCATTTTGTTATATTGTTACTGTTCATGGTGGTTTTGTTTAATTGCTAATATTTGAAGGGCACTTCTTTTGTGTATTTGTTTTTTTTTGATTTGGCAAAATATAAAAAATATTATTTAAATCAATGATTTTGATAATTAAATTACTCCATTAAGTTCATTATTTTAATCAAATAATTTAAATCTGCTCAATCCTGCTCAGACCTCAGACTATTTGAATTTCCTATGATGCAGTAAACTTTTATTATGTAAGCAGGTAGTAAATGACTCCTTAAGAAAATAATTCACTACGGAATGTAGTTAGTACTGTTAGTTTAGTAGGCAGGTAAGAAACTTTCTTATTATAACAATGGTGTTTGATTCACACAGATGCGTGCATCAAAACCTTTTTGATTATAATTAATCACGTAATTCAAGTCATAACTGTTTTATCTCATTCAAAGGTCGTGGTAAAGTCAAGTTTGCATCTTGCCGTATTTGTTTGCCTCTGTTAATGTTGGAAAGGAATTTGTAAGCTTCCCTTAATGGCTTTTAAGCGGATGGATACATTTTCTAATAGAACTTAAGCCGACTTAGCATATTTGGGAATCATGGGTTTATGGATTCCTTTCAATTGCCTCATTGAGAGAGCTTAGCATTAAGATTTTTAGAATAAGTATTTATTCCTACCTGCGACGCTCCGATTGGCTACGCAGGATCGCCTCAGCCAATAGTGTTTGAGCTTGCCCCTCCTTGAATTGGCGAGTTCGCCTCGTTGTAAATTCAGAGTTAGTTAGATTCAGAGTCTCGAGGAAGCAAGTTCAGCTAAGCTTTGTGCTAGTTTGCGTTTCGGTCTAACTCCCTGGTAAAGACGTTTCCAGGTTGTTTTGTGTTACGGTTACGCGCAATTCGCTATTTTCGCGTGGCCAATCCAAGCGTGTCACAACAGTTGAAGCTTTTGTAAAATACCATCGGTCCATCAGTGACGTTTGTAATCGTTGTTAATCAATATACTCGTGTTTGTTAAGTCTTGTTTCACTCCAACAACTAACTGAACCCAAGTTAGGGTTATTAAGTGGCAGTTCCCGGCAATCACATTGAACCGGAATTCGCAGTGGATTAATTGGGGGCCCCATTCGTGGGCGCCTCTTATCAAGTTAGTCATACAAAAAACATTGGTCCTTCGAGCCGGATGTGGAAGAAGCTAAAAAACGCGAGTGTACAAGTTTCCAGTAGCTGGTGGATACAATTGCTACAACATCATTTCTTCGGAGAGCGTCAAGAAGCTTCGCCAACACCAGGAAATTCAACCATCGAGAGCTTACACCGAGTCCAAGTCCCACGTCAAGCGGCAGCGATCGGCAGCGGGTTGGTTTTCTGTTCGTCAAGAAGTTACTACGTTCTCAAATCAAAAGTAAGTCCTTTTCCATTACACCTTCGTTTAGTGTTGTTTTTTGCTTGTGTCAGTCATGGTGGAAACTCGTTCGACATCAGCGGTCATGTCGGAAACTCACGCTTTAACCACTCGTTGCAAATTCATAAAAGCCCAAGTAGATCGTTTCGAAACTCTATTTCATAGAATTTCTTCGTCCAGCCCCGTGAATGCTCACGAGGTCGGCAACTTGTCAAAAGAGTTTAGTTGTTTCCAAAATTTGTTGGATGAGTATAAGAAGTCAATGGAGGGCCTAATGGAGGCCGACGCTGAACGCTTTGACGAACTTTTCAATGAATTCGACTCTTTTATGACTCATTTTAACGAGATTAGTAGCACAGTCGAGGAATTCTTATCAAAAAATAAGATCAGTCCGGGTATAAAACCGAATCTAGGTCAAAATTCTTTGCAAAGTGGCCCTTCAGGAGAGCTCGCTGGATTAAGATTACCACCCTTAGATTTGCCTTCATTTTCGGGGAAATTCGAGAATTGGGTTCAATTTCATGACTCCTTTACGTCGCTTATTCATAACAACGCTAATTTGATCAACGTTCAGAAATTTTACTATTTGATTTCTTCCCTTAAGGGAGAAGCTGCTAGTTCAATCTCGTCGTTAAAAGTTACCAACGATAACTATACCATTGCTTGGGATATCCTAGTCAAGCGATTTGAAAATAAGAAATTGATAGTAAAATCAAACATAAATGCGTTATTCAGTTTAGAAAGCGTAAAAAAGGATTCACATTCGTCTGTTCAAAGGCTGCTCGATAGTGTAGTTAGAATTTTGTAAATTTTAAAGGCGTACGGGGAACCCACAGTCGACACCATACTAATACATATCATAGTTTCGAAGCTCAGCTCAGCAATGCAGACTGACTGGGAATTATGCAAACATGCCGGACAATTTCCTACTTTGCGAGAGTTGTTAGATTTTTTAGAAAGCAAAAGTCACTTATTAGGTTCGCTGGAAGCTGCGAAAATAGGTTCGAGTTTGGGAAATCAGGGATCCGAGCAAAAAAGTCATGCACGCGCTCATGTAGCCAGAGAGCAAGGTAATCACTCTTGTGATTTTTGCAAAAATAGTAATCATTCGATTAGCGCTTGCGAATCTTTTTCAAAATTGTCGGTTAACGCTCGTATCGAAGAGGCGCGTCGTTTGAAACTATGCAACAATTGTCTCAAGTCCGGACATTTCGTGGTAAAATGCACATCGTCGAGATGTCGCGTATGCAGAAAAAAGCACCATACTTTACTGTGTTTGCGTCCAAAGCGCGACGCGCACGAAAATACGCCGCGTCCTGGACCGCCAGAAACCAACAGCGACACGCGGGAGGTCGGGGCCGTCGCCCCGAGCGAGACACCCGTCGCATCCGTTTCAGCAGCTTGTAGCCGTCCTGCAATCGCGGCGCCAGCGCAAGTTTTATTGTCCACGGTTAGCGTATTCGTAGAAGGATCCTCCGGGTCATTTTCCCGGGCAAAAGCTCTTTTGGACCCCGGATCCCAACTTAACTTAGTTAGCGCCGACTTGTGTCAAAATTTGAAGATTGCGAAACGAGGTAATATCACCTCACTGTCGGGTGTTGGTGCCAGGGCTCTGAACGCTGAATTCAGAGCAAACGTTCGAATCCGCTCCCGCAACGGGAAATACGAGGACATTTTGAGCTGTGTTGTGTTAGACAAGATTACGGACCCTCTGCCGACCCATGCTTTCTCGTTGAGGGATTTGAAGATCCCACCAAACATTGTGCTAGCCGATTCAGATTGTAATACACCGGGAAAGATTGATCTTTTATTAGGCGCGAATGTCTTTTGGCAAGTGCTCTGTCAGGGACAGGTGAAATTGGGCCCAGAGAAGCCATTCTTAACAAAAACTCTTTTTGGTTGGGTTTTAGGCGGAAACATGAATGTCGAAAATCGAGCGCTCATTCGTTCAAATAGAGTTCATTTAAGTGTAACCGGCATCGAGCACGGCATTCAGAGATTTTGGGAAATCGAGGGGGCGTACGGTTCATCAGGCCGACTCTCTGCTGATGACAAATTTTGCGAAGACCATTTTCAATCGACTACGAAACGGGCGTCGTCGGGGCCGCGTAGGTTCATCGTGAGCATACCTTTCAGGAAAGATGCTCCATCGCTGGGAGACTCGCGCGGTATAGCGTTAAAGCGTTTCTATTCATTAGAAAACAAATTGTCAAAAAATCCCGAGTTGAAAACCGCGTATTCCGCATTTCTCAAAGAATACGAGTCGCTTGGTCACTTGAGCAAGGTGGACGACGAAGCGAGCCTTCCTCATCCTCGATTTTATTTACCACATTTGCCAGTCATAAAGGAGGACAGTTCAACTACCAAACATCGCGTTGTTTTTGACGGCAGTTGTGCGTCCTCCTCCGGAGTATCGCTTAACGACCTTCAACATAAGGGCCCAGTAGTCCAGCAGTCGTTGTTTGCAATTCTTTGTCGCTTTAGGCAATTCAAGTACGTGCTGAAAGCAGATTGCGCCAAAATGTATAGGCAAATCCTCGTGGACCCCTCGCAGACGCAATACCAATTAATTTTATGGCGTGACGACAAAACCTCAGCGGTAAAATGCTTCAAATTATTAACGGTCACCTACGGTACTAAATCAGCCTCGTACCTAGCAACTAGGTGCTTGATACAAATTGCCCAGGAAATCGAAGCATCGCTTCCAGAGGCCTCATTAAGAATTAGCCGGGATTTTTATGTAGATGACCTACTGACTGGTTTTGAAAATAGGGCGGAAGCCATAAAAACGCAATTCGAAATTAGTAGCGCTTTGTCGGGGTACGGGTTTGAATTGCGAAAGTGGGCATCCAACGACAGTGAAGTAGCTAGCGCCATTGGTGTGGATCGCGGCAGCGTGGAGCCCATTTCTTTGACGGAAGACGCCACGGAGAAAACTCTCGGCATTTTTTGGGATACTCGGCGGGACGTGCTAAGTTACAGAGTGAACCCTAGCTGTTGCAAATCAGTTACCAAGCGGGCTATACTCTCTAGTATGGCTCAAGTATTCGATCCCTTGGGACTACTTGGTCCAAGCGTTCTAACTTTGAAACTTCTCGTGCAACGGCTTTGGCAGTTGAAGTTGTCATGGGACGAAACGGTGCCCATGGAGATGCTCTCCAGATACGACGAACTCCATTCTTCATTACGCTCTTTGGGCTCGTTGGCAATTCCGAGACGGGTAATTTGCGATGACATAAATTCGATAGATCTCCACGGATTTGCGGACGCGAGTTCTGTAGCCTATGGGTGCGCCGTGTATATACGTTGCGTTGACGCGCGCGGTAATGTCACCACCAATTTGCTTTGTGCTAAGTCAAGGGTCGCTCCATTAAAAACAATATCCTTGCCTCGTTTGGAGCTTTGCGCAGCCTTACTGTTGGCTCGTTTGATTAAAACTATACTCGATTCCTCCGCATTTAAATTTGACCGCGTGTACTATTGGTCGGACTCCACCATAACTCTGCACTGGATAAATAAGGATGCGAGTAATTGGAAGACGTTCGTCGCGAACCGGGTGTCCGAGATTCACGAACTAAGCAATAGGGAAGAATGGTTTCACGTGCGTACAAATTGCAACCCGTCCGATATAATTAGCAGGGGAATGTTACCCCAGGAGTTACTCCACTCGCGCTTGTGGTGGCACGGGCCAGAGTTTTTGTCACAGGCGGACTTAAAACCCCAGCCCGTTAAAATTGATTCGGGTGAGCTAGCAGCCCAAGAGTCGCGCCCAGTAGTGGCCACTCTTCACCATCGCGTCCCAGAATTTGAACTTTTCAGGCGCTATTCCAGTTTTACAAAATTACAGCGCGTAGTCGCGTACTGCCTGCGTCTCGCGGGAAACAGAAGCACCGAAACGCGCTGGTCGGGACCTCCAGCCATTGACGAATTGGAGGACGCTACTCGCCGCCTGATCAAAATTGCACAGGCGGAAGTCTTTTCCGGAGAAATAGCAGTTTTGTCTAAAAAAGCGCCATTGCCGAAAAATAGTGCGCTGCTTTCTCTAAACCCATTTCTGGACGATCAGGGCCTACTGCGCGTGGGCGGCCGTCTAGAAAACTCCAATCTAAGCTTTGATCAAAAACATCCCCTTTTGTTACCAGCTAGTCACCCTTTGTCGTTGCTAATCGTGAAGCAAGAGCATTTGCGGCTCTTGCATTGTGGACACTCGGTGTTACTGGCCTCATTGCGGGATAAGTTTTGGATCGTGAGAGCCAAAGACCTAATACGTAAAGTAATACACAATTGCGTGATATGCTTCCGGGCCAAGCCTAAGATGAATGAACACTTGATGGGATCACTACCCGAAGCTCGTGTCACACCCTCTCCCCCTTTCAGCAATTGCGGGATAGATTACGCGGGTCCCGTGTTTATAAAAAACAAATCCGGGCGAGGCGCGAAAGAAGTAAAGGCTTACGTAGCCCTATTTGTGTGTTTGGCCACGAAGGCTATTCATCTTGAACTCGTGGAAGACCTCACGACGGAGGCTTTCATCGCATCGTTGAGGAGATTCATCTCCAGACGCGGTTTACCCTCCAACATATTTTCTGACAATGCTACCTGTTTCACCGGTGCCAGAAATCAGCTATCGGAATTAAAAAATATCCTGTCAGGCTCTAGTGAGCAATGCATAAGGGAAGAATTGTCGAAACATAACATTAAGTGGAATTTTATTCCGGCACGCTCTCCGCACTTTGGCGGCATTTGGGAAGCGGGGGTAAAGTCATTGAAATATTATTTAAGGCGAATATCTTGCAATGCAAAGTTAACTTTCGTTGAGTATTACACCATGCTGACTCAAGTGGAGGCGATACTAAATTCCCGCCCACTCTGTGTTCTCCCTACCGACGCCTCATTCCCCGAAGTCCTTACTCCTGCCCACTTCTTGATCGGTCGGAAGCTGACTTCGTTTCCGGAAGCCCAACTCCAGGGCATACCGGAAAATCGTCTCAGCCGCTATGGGCTGGTCCAGCGGCTGTCTCAGCAGTTTTGGGATCGTTGGTCCCGGGACTACCTCCACCTCCTGCAGCGCCGGCCTAAGTGGAAGTCCTCCAGCACTTCTCTAGCCCCCCAGGTGGGCGACGTGGTACTCGTCCACGACGAGGCATCTCCAAGCTACCGTTGGCCACTGGCAATCATCTCGGCCACATATCCAGGAGCGGATGGTGTTGTGCGTGTGGTGCAGGTGCGCGATTCCCGAGGGAATCTCCTGAAACGCTCGGTGCGTAAAGTGTACATCCTACCCAAAGACGATCATTGCGATCAAGGGCAATAAACATTGACTTTGCTCTTAGTTGGTAGTTTTCGCTAATTGAACATTTTGCTAGGTTTAGTTGTTTCTTTGCTTGTATTCATGCTAGTTGTAAGTTATCTGTAAAGCTCTTAGATTATCATCTGTCCTTAGTTCTTGTTATGCATTTGATTATTTGGTAGTGTCAGATTTCAGTTTAATTTTGGGATTTAATCACGTCGTGCCATAGTCGGCACTTCGGGGGCGGCATGTTTGATTCACACAGATGCGTGCATCTGTGTGAATCAAACACCATATGCACAGAAGAAAAAGTATTCAAACTCAACACAAAATATATATAAGTATAAAAAGCCGAAACACGATAATTTATTTAACAGGGGAAAACATAGGTTATGCATCAGATACACAAATCCATTTGCCTTTCTTGTAAATGTCCACAGAAAATGTTTTGTAAAGTTGCGAGTTCCAACTTTATTTTGCAGGTTGACGCCTCATCTGAGTTTCTTTTATTTTAACCTGTTCAGCTAACGGTAGACCTTTAAACTTAATGTTGAGAATGCTTAGTTGTGGAGAATAGCTCCGCTATTTCTTGTGGAAAACTGGCTCCAAGTACAATCGATATTATGTCTAAACACGGCCCAGAAGAATGTAAGAACGTCCTTGTCCGCCGGCATTTATTTTTAATATCAAGGATTGCACCACATTTGTTGTAGGTGCGCCAGTTGTCTTTACGCTCGGATCGCATTACGTTTCGCGAGCGCAGTGTTTAACAAGCCCGTAAGTTTAACGGCTCTCTCGGCTACAACGTCCTTAGCCTTTATCTCACATTGAAACTGTAGCTCGATTATGCAGCGTCAGCGTTTTCGCTTTAATTGCAAATTGCCATATAAGTTTGGGCTCAAATTCAAATCGCTGTCCACAGCTGCCAGGGTCTTGGTGCACCGATGTGAGCGAGTCTGTTGTCCCATATTCCCATGTTATGTTGACATACTTCTTGGATCTTGTTTTACATGTTTTAAGCGATACCGAATAGCTATCTCCGGATCTCGTTACTTACACCTTGTAATTATAATGGTACGATAGATGATAAAATATATTTTTAATTATAGAATAGTTATTTTTTCTAATGCCATATTGGCTAGTGACGGCTGGGAGGCTCCCGTGCGCCCCTAAGAAGCAGCTACCACTGGCTTAATCTAAGAGATCACTCATTTCTGTGTCTCAGCTTCTGATAAATAAAGTGACACACATTTTGCGCACCTACACTAGCACGGTCTCTTCTTTTAACACTAAAACTAGCCCTTAAATTAACTCAAAGACATTTTCCCTTTTGAGTTTTTGCATTAAGTCCCTGTTGTCCAGAAGCCGGACGCTTGCATGATTGTAAAGTTTTTCTTGTTGTTTTCTTGCAAGTTTCTGTATTTCGGAAGTCACCGGTCCGATCTCCAGGTACCTATGTAGCTCATTTCCTGGTACACCAGGGCGCATCGACGATGTTTAGCACTTTATTCTGAAAACGTTGTATGATCTCTAAGTTACTTTGTTTGGTGCATCCCCATAGTTGAATACAATATGTCCGGACAAGTTTTAGTATGTACTTGTAAAGGACTTATACCGTCTGTTCTATAAAAAAGGCCCCGCCTTCTAGCTACTTTATTATTTATTTTAGACCCAATAAACCTTATATCAAATCAAATGGCACATAAAAACCTACATTTTAACACTATCAAATTTTTTTTATCTTTAACTGTTTCAGAGTGGTGACGTCACGGCTTACAAATGATAATATTAATATAGCACTTATTCAGGAACTATGGGTACGACATGGCTCCGTCCAGGGGCTATGTGTCAATAGCGGTTCTCTGTTTTATTGCACAAATGCGGTTATACCGAGAGTTTGCATATACTCTGCGGGACTAACCGATATACATATTGATATGAACCGTTAAACAAGTCGAAAAAACAAAGGAAATGTACGCCGCCCAAAAGGCGCCAGAAGAACAAAGAATATTACATCTGCTTAACAAACCGCCGCGATCCTACGCAAAAGTATTTTTCAAAACCCTAAGATCATAAAAATAAGTGCAAACGAATTTCTAAAGTGCAGCAAGATTGCAACCATAAACTGTATTGGAACCGGCCGGCCAAGAAAGGTGACAGCAAGCGAAATACGCCTCACGAATGTTTGCAGATTGAATTTACTTAAATTAAGAAATTTTCACTAAAACGCTCTTAAAACAGAGTGCGCCCCAATCAAAATCCCACATAAGGATGCCTGCCGATAGGAGGAATAAACCGCCACCTGATAAAACAACGCCCAAGCCTCTAGCGCACATACAGGCCGATTAAAAATAACTTTTCCATCAGCCAGCAAACATATCACCGCTCGTAATGCGGACAATGGTGGCAAGAAAACACTACAGCGGCCCGGCTAAGATGCATTTTTCTAACGGTTAAATCAGGACAAAAGGCCGCGTACATCCGGCTAAATATTACACATTAAATTTTAAATTAGCGGAAGGAAGCATCACAGGAAGGCGTGAATAGTCTCAAAATTCCTATAAAAATAGCGCGCAACCAATCGAAGCATAATAAACTTATTAACATACGCCATAAGAGTAATGCTTAATTAAGTTTTACGCCGAACACGGAATTAAAAATTCCAAGTTGAACTAATCCTTACCAAAACCTAACAAATTGGGTGTCGTTAGAATCGACATTTCAACGACTATTGATTGCGACTCAAATCAAGTCGATAATTGATCACGCCGCTCAATTAAACGCTATAATCCGAAATACATCGAAAACGGGCAAATCATCCCTTCTACTTCGACCAATGAGCTGCGAGATTGCGTTTGACAAAGGACTGGCTCCTTTAAATAGTCAGACGCTGGCAGTAGGAAATCACTCAACCCAGGAGAGTCCACCAGTAGCCACTTCAGCTCGAGAAACCATCCAGCCTCTCCAGGACCTCCAGCCACTTATGGACTTTGTCTTCTGAAGCATCCAGCCACTTCTGGACTTTGTCTTCTGCAGCATCCAGCCACTTCTGGACTTTGTCTTCTGAAGCATCCAGCCACTTCTGGACTTTGTCTTCTGAAGCATCCAGCCACTTCTGGACTTTGTCTTCAGCAGCATCCAGCCACTTCTGGACTTTGTCTTCTGCAGCATCCAGCCTTCCAGCAGCATCAACTCAACCCCGGAGAGTCCAACCAACAAGAAGCCTCTTCAGGACCATCCAGCCTTCCAGCAGCATCAACTCAATCCAGGAGAGCCGAACAAGCATCCACTCAGCCCAGCTAGCAGCTCCAGCCTTTCAAGGATCTACCAGCCACAGCCCTCTCCAGAGCCTATCACCCACGGGGACTTAGGGCCAATCCTCCGCATTGGACTCTGCTGCCTTCCGTCTTCGGGCAAAGTTGGGAACTCGAGCCACTTCCGCCAGCTGCCGCTGCAACCGCAGAAGGAAGCCGCCAGCCGCCGCCTCCGCCAAAGGAGATCAGCACTGCCGCCGACGTTGCCGCCGCCGCTGCTCTCAGCCCGCCGCCCCGTCGCCAGTCGCCACCGCCGCCGCTGCAACCGCAGAAGGAAGCCGCCAGCCGCCGCCTCCGCCAAAGGAGATCAGCACTGCCACCGACGTTGCCGCCGCCGCCGCTCTCAGCCCGCCGCCCCGTCGCCAGTCGCCATCGCCGCCGCTGCAACCGCAGAAGGAAGCCGCCAGCCGCCGCCTCCGCCAAGGAGATCCGCACTGCCGCCGACGTTGCCGCCGCCGCTGCTCTCAGCCCGCCGCCCCGTCGCCAGTCGCCACCGCCGCCGCTGCAACCGCAGGAGGAAGCCGCCGGCACCGCCTCCGAAGGACCACACCAGCTTCCAACTGCGGATACCAATCCGCCATTTTCTTTTCTTTTTCTGTACATATATGTTACCTAGTTATAAGCTTATTTGTATGTTAGTTAGTGTAAATATAATAAACTTTGTTCCAATCAAATCCAGTGTCTAGCTGAGGGTAACGCCCACCCTCCTCTTCCGAAACCGACGCCATTGAAGTAACCCTACCGCTGAGCTTAGACGTAAGCTTGTTAATATATTGCCCAATTTCTCTTCCAGGGATCTAGTGGCAGTCAAAATTGATCTTATAGATGGCAACAGCAGAAGGAGCTATGTTCTTAGTTCTGCCTACTTCCCTTACGATGCACAGGAACTGCCACCCACCCCAGAGTTTGAGGGACTGGTAAGTTACTGTGACACGAATAATTTACCTCTGCTGGTAGGGTGTGACGCCAATGCGCCCACATCTGCTAGAGCAGCACGGACATCAACCCACGAGGTAGAGGCCTAACGGGGTATCTTTATACTACGAAGTTGGAGGCACTAAACTGTGGTACTACACCTACCTTTGTCACCGACAGACACGCAACAGTGGGCACCGCGTTGATTTTGTACACCGCTCTATCATAGAGTCATACGAGACCAATTGTCCTGTTAAGCGATGCAGGGAAGGTAAAAGGACTCCATAGTGAAACCTTGAACTCCAGTCCTTCCGCAAAGAAACGCGCAGGCTCTTCAACAGAGCCAGACTTACAAATTCTCAACTGGACTGGGACAATTACAAACTGTCCCTACGGTCATACAAAAGCTGCATACGCAAAAAAAAAGAGAAACCTAGCGCGCCTTCTGCGAAAGTATTAAAGGCCTACCAGAAGCAGTTAGACTGCAAAAGGTGTTTTCCAAAACTCCAGGTTCCAGGCTGGGGATGCCGATGCTCCTATCGGTTACCTTCACACACCAGGGTGGAGGCTCTCAAGCATCTCATTGATGTCCACTTCCCCGGCTCCAGTCTTGTACAAGAAGCCCTATTTGAGAGGCTCCCACGCATTGCGCATACTGCAATGGACTGGAGGGCGGCCTCAAGGGTAGTGAGTCTAGATCGTTTGAAATGGGCACTGTTCACCTTTGAACCATATAAGAGAGCTGGTGCTGACGGAATTTTTCCGGCTCTGCTGCAGCATGGATTGGAAGTGCTATTACGGCCCCTATATCACATTTTTTGTACTAGCCTGGCCCTAAGACACATTTCTGTGCCCTGGAGGACGGTAAAAGTAATTTTCCTACCTAAAGCGAGACATGCAATGCATGATACCGCAAAGGACTTCAGACCTATCAGCTTGACTTCTTTCCTGCTAAAAGTGCACGAGAGACTGATTGAAAGATATATTAAGGATGGAGCATTGGTAGCTTTTCCGCAGCACCCATCACAACAAACCTACCAACAAAGCAAGTCAGTTGAGACGGCACTCCATGCGATCGTCTCTAACATAGAGAAAGCCAGGGCCCTGCACCACAAAGAGCTTGCGCTCGGTGCATTCCTAGACATAGAAGGGGCGTTTGATAACACCTCCTTTAATCTGTGTAGCGGCCGAAAGGCACGGGATCGAACCCTCGTTGATAAGATGGATCGGTTCTATGCTGTCGGGCCGACAGGTAATCGTTTCAGCAGAAGAGTTCTCTATTAGAGCGACGGTCACTAGGGGCTGTCCTTAGGGTGGAGTCTTGTCTCCAATGTTATGGTGTCTGGTCGTGGACGGGCTACTGAGGGAGCTCTCTGCAAAAGGCATCTTTGTGCTGGGTTACGCTGATGACCTTGCAATATTAACAATGGGAAAGTTTGCTGGCACAGTAAGTGAGATCATGCAAGAAGACCTCGTTACTGTACAAAACTGGTGTGTAAGGCAAGGGCTCAGGATTAATCCTACCAAAGCAGAACTTGCCATCTTCACCAAAAGAAGGAGAATTGAGGGTCTCAGACAGCTAACGCTCTTCGGTAAAGCTCTCCAGTCCTCCAAATCGGTCAGATATCTTGGAGTTATCCTGGATTCAAAGCTGAACTGGATGACTCATGTAGAGAGAGAAATTCAAAGGGCCACTGCTTTGCTGTGGAGATGTAGACGGACGGAACCAGCTGGAGTCTCAAGCCCTGTGGCACCAAATGGCTATACACGGTGGTTACAAGACCAATAATAACATATGCTGCTCTTGTTTGGTGGCCGGCAATCAACAAGGCAACAACCAGAAACAGCCTCAACAGACTACAGACATTTGCCTGTTTAGGCATAACAGGAGCAATGCGCACTGCTCCTACGGCAGCTCTGGAGGTGCTTCTGTGTGATTGAGGCGGAGCCTAGGAAGTCAGCATACAGACTAAGACAGGGTAAGATGTGGGACATGAAAGGGGAACAAGTGGGACACTCAGGGATCATCCAACATTTTGAGAAGGTCCCAGAACTTTTCACAAGGAGCGATTTCATGGCTCCGTTTTACATGTTCCACAAAGCATTTCAGGTACTCATTGCTGATAGGAAAGAATTGGTGTCAGCAACAGCGTCTTCTCACTCCAAGAGGACTTGTTTGGTACACAGACGGCTCCAGGATGGCGGGGGGATCTACGGCTGTAGCCCGAGGGGCAAGCTCACCGTTGCCCTAGGAAAATATGCCACTGTATTCCAGGCGGAGGTATTTGCCATCCTAACCTGTGCTCAGGAGAACCTTCAAAAAGGTTATTCCAATCTGCATATTTACATCTGCACAGACAGTCAGGCAGCACTAAGAGCATTGAGTTCACCGAGAATCAACTCCAGGTTGGTTCTGGAATGTTGGCAGACACTGAGTAGACTCGGTACAAAAAACTGGGTGAAACTACTATGGGTACCAGGCCATAGTGAAATAGAGGGTAACGAAGAAGCTGATGCTCTAGCCAGAAGAGGTTTTCAAGAGCCACTCAACGGCCCTGAGCCGGCTTTAGAAATTACCCGTGCCACTGCAAAGAGACAAGTTGAGCACTGGCTAAGTAACCAATCCAGTGCTAACTGGGCTTCGTTACCAAGGCTACGTCAGGCAAAATTCCTCATCGGGGAAATGTCGCCTGCCAACACCTTTACTCTCCTGTCAATGCGCAGGAAAAACATTAGGATCGTGACTGGTTTACTAACAGGACATGGTCACTTACAGAAGCACTTATTCACAATTGGAATCGTAAATGATGCCACCTGCAGGAAGTGCCTGTTGGAGGAAGAAACCTCAATTCACGTTCTATGTCAATGTGTAGCTCTCCTAACACTGAGAAATAAACACTTTGGAGCTGGCCTGGTGGAACCCCAGGCGACAAGGGACGTTCTTATGGGTAGGATTCTTTCCTTCGCGTTGGAAACCGGCCTCCTCGAACTAGACCCATAACAAATTAGGTGGGAGCACAATGGGCCAATAGGTTTCAGTGCAGCTTACAACAAGCCCCACCAGAAGAAGAAGAAGAAGAAGAAGCAAGGTGTGCATATCAGTCGACTTAATCAGCACTCTATAGTTGTTTGTTCCCCGTGTCTTCCGCAACGATTACCAAGCAGCTATATTGCTTTTGATGGGTCAAAATTCGAGCAGTGGATAGTGGCAAAGAGTGTATTAAAGGGGGAGTGAGCAAGGTAGGGTTCCGTTTATGCTTTTAAAATTTACTTGTGAATTATTTGCTGTAAATTTTTGGTTTTTGAGTTAAATAACAAGTTATGTATTTGAGAGCAGCCACTTGAAAGTTAGATACTTTAAAACCATGAGATAAATTGAAATTCAGATTAAACTATTTTGCAGTAAGTTAAATATTTAAGTAAATTCCGCAAATTCAAATTAAATCATGTCTCTATCATCGTAATATGTACAAACGCAACCATGATTATGCAATTAGAAGAATTGTCTAATGCTATACCAATAAAACGCACATATCCTTGCTGAAATATTTACTTTCTTAAATGTCAGACTGACTTAACCTGAAGTTTTGATGGTTATATACTTCTTACATTTGTTTAAATTGCCCCGTGTATTAAATAAGTTTTTATGTTAGTTCAGTCATTCTTTTTTAACACTGAACCTCCTATTCTGTTTGGGACATGCATTTTATGATTAAAATAAATTAAATTTGAAACGACTCTTGGTTCAAAATGAATTTTGCATATAAAGCTGATTTTTCTGAGAAGTGCAATTTGAAAGTTTAGGTTTAGGTAATTAGTTATTATAAATTATATAATTTGATTTATTTCTCATTCACCTTGCCTTTCAGATAACTTTTAATTCGGTCTCCAAGACATATTATGGTTCTAACCTTTTATGACGTTGTTGACACCACAGAGGGCCCTAAAACAACCAATGGGTAAACTTCTGCAGGCGCACAGGAACTACTCCTTTTATTTGCACCGAAGTCGGCGATCCTGATACTCCCGAACAGGTAAGTGCCAAATAACAGTACTTTTAAATATTTGATATTAGTTTAATTGGCCAACATATTGCAGTTTGTGCTCCTACACGATTTCATGTACAGGGGCTTACAAAATAATAGAATAATAAAATTCTCCTGGAAACCAGCCAAGTTACCATGAATTTTTTAGTTACTGCATCAATCTCACGTTTTAATATTAATTAGACATATCTCAAGAACTAAAGTAATGTAGTACATACTAAAAGTTGAATCTTTCCTACATCTAAGATCATAACTTCTGTACTCAGTCCCATACAAGTTCCCGAGATCATGGCTTAATTACCATGTCGGGTGAGCGCCGACCGGGTGCGTCCCCAGGTGGCGGATAGGGGAACGGCCACGACCCTTTACGGAAATGACTGGTTAGCAGCACAGCTGTCGCAGACCAACTCACATACCGTAAACCATCAGTGTTTGATGCAACGATCCCTGAGTGGCCTTGGGCGCTCAGGGTAGTGTCAACCATGGGAAACTGGGCTTAACCGCCTGGTTCGTGTGGATGGGGCCCCACTATAAACCCCCCTAATCCTAAGGTACGGTGCGCGCCGAAAGAATGCATGGCCAGGAGGCATCCTGGTCCCTAGCGACCAACCTCGGGTTGTATTTAGCCCGTCACGCATGCAGCGAGCTCCGTGCGTGTCGACACCCTTTCCCCCAAACTCGTGGGAACAATATGGAGAACGAAGACATATTACCTAACCTTTCCAGCGGGAATGAAGATGCCTTGCTGAAATCACCCAAATCAGATGTGGCTGAAAAAACCATAACTGAGGAAGGAACCACCGTCGATTCGGAGGCTGATACCCTCACCTTCAAAATCGAAAAGGTGTCACTGCAACGGCTTTGTAGAGCACAGCGACGGAAAGCCGCAATCGAGAGGGCCAAAGCTCTTGGCGAAATCATACGCCATAGGAAGAAGAACCCTAAGGAACCTAGCACAAACCGTGACGGGAGCTCACACGCTCCCACCGGCAGAGATAAAAAGGTGAAATAGCGGGCGGCTCAGGCGTACCAGCTACTACACCTTCTAAAAAGGGGCAGAGGTTCGACGGGAGTACACCAAAATCCCAAACCGCGACAACTGCAAAAAAGTCTTGCACTGATGATAATGCAGTGAATAAAGAAACCTTTAAGGAAGCCCTTAAAGGATTAAAAATGGCTATAGCTCCTCAGGACTACCCAGAGACACGTCTGACGGAGGAACAAACCGAAGAAGTTTATGCTGCACAGTTGGGACAAATCCAACCCGGAGGGGAAGGAACAGGACCACAGTTCAACAGCTGCTACTTTGGTAAAGTGCAGTTATCTTCTCCTGCAAGAGCGAGGAAACGAAGTCAGGGCTGATAACCACGACTCCAAACCTCCAGTTGTGGGAGGGAGCTAGGCTCAGAGTAGGAGCAGCCAAGGAGATTCTGAATGCGGCCAAAGTACTTATGTGAGCTCCCAAACCCTTTAGTCCCAAACCGCAGAAGGAAATCCTTGATCTCCTTAAGACCCAGAAAAAGGGGCTGAAGGCAGAGGACTGGCGAGTCATCAACAGTGTATCGGAGCCTGAAGGCAGCACACTGATCATGTTGATCGAACTCAGATTTGACGGCTGGTAAGACTAGTCACAGGACACTGCTACTTGAGAAAACACCTACAAAAGATAGGTATTACTGTAATGATATTAAGTCCACGACTTGGTTCTGCTAGCAGTGCAACATAAGTAACCGATTAAATAAGCACAGAGTTGGGGTGTTTTATGTAACTGCAATGTTAAACTAAAATTAAAATATTAAATACATTGATAATGAGATACGAGAAATAGTAAAGTAGTTGAGTAAGGAACGCAAAGGCAAAGCTTATTTTCACAGGGGTCGAAATTGACTTTTAAATAAATAAAAGTAATAGGTTTGTGCATAATGTGAAGCCGAACCGAAAAAAATTAATAGACGCAAAGAGGTTTGCTATGTGCATGTTAAAAGATGCGTAGTTTTCAATAAAGCCAAGCAAAATGAAAATTGTGAGGAATCTAAAAAGGTAAAGTAAGCAAGAATCAAATAGCAGGACATTGTAAAGAGCAATTAGAGAAGCAGTCAACAGGTCAGGAAGGAAGCAAATGAGAAATGGTGAACTCTAGTAAATCAGTGCATTTAAAATTACAAAGCAGAGCAGTGACTAAACCTAAAATAATAAAACGTTCGTGAGTGTAACGCTATAAGACTTTATTCATTATAAGAAAAAGACAATATTTTAGAATTTAAGAAATTTGTAAATATTAATTAAGTAATCAAATTTTCTTCCATTTTGTACCATTGTTTATCAAACTTTACTTTCTTTAATATTGTTACTTAGCAACTAGATGCAATATTGTTTAATAACGAAGAGAACAACTAAATAAGTGTAATTTGCCAGTTTGTTAAGATTTGTGCTCCACATTTAATACATAATTTTGATAATAAGTGTTTTCCAAGTTATACAAAGTATACCATTTTATTGCCCAAGTGCCAGTGTACATGTGGGAGTATTTTCATAAAGTTTCGCAACGAACGTATTAAGAATTCGACAATCTCATCTTCGAGGACATCGGGGCCAATCAGCAAAAATTTACGAGCTTCGACTACGGCTGTAAAATGTGGCCCAAATTAATTGGAACTTAGCACCTTTTATGTTTGTTATAAAACCAGTTTAGTTTTATTTGACAGGAGATGGAGTTTATTTTGTTGTTAAGAGATAGGGTAAGAAGGCCAGGACATGCCAATTCTTTACGAACATTTGTAGCCTATATTCGTCCCCATCAATGAATACACATTTGTGGTTAAACGTATATTGAATTCTAAGACATATCACAGAGCTATATATACAGTAAATGTGTGCCGTGTTTACGACCTATTATTAAAATTACAATCATATGTGTTTTTAACTAACGCAATTCTAAACGCTTGAGTTGTTGTCTTGACCTACTAGCATTGCAGAATTGCCGCGTTGTGCTTTTGACATACGATATACTAAAAGTGCAACGTCTGTAAATACGGAACTACCGCTTGTTGCATGTGTCGCTTACATTTAATTGTTATCACGACATAGAAACTTGACACACATCTTATCTGGCGCAAGTTATGCAGTTTTTGTGGACTAATTGCGTGAACTTTTGTGTTTACTTGATTTCAATTATTTTCACACTATTTGCTAAAAAACCCATGATCAAACTAGTTTGAATATTCTGGCCGGGTCGCTTGCTGACAGCCGGGGTTGGTGCGGTCAGGCGTCTGTTGCAGGGGTTGCCTCGTGGACGTTGCACTTGACGTGAGGTGTCGCATATAAGGGTTCTAAACTGGATTCGTCTTGGCCGGCGCTGAGTTTTTGCTTCTGTTGTTCCTTGGTCCGGCAGTTGTGTTTCCATACCAGACGTTCGATCCACGGCATGCTTCGTGACTGGCGGGCGTCGCCTCCGACGTTGAGTGCAGCGGTTTGACCTCGAGTTCGTCCTTGCGGGTGTCGGGTTTCTGCTGGCGTTGCTTGACCTTGCATGCGGTTCTCCATAAAATTGCTTATTTCGTACCATAAGCAAATGCCGAGGAGTGTAATTGTGTTGCTGACGGACCCTGTTGTAATTAATAGGTGTCCCCAGCTTGTATTGGGTAGGTCGTGGACATCTTGTTGCCATCGAAATGGTATCACGCCCTTGTGGTGTGATGCTTCTCGGATTGGTTGCTCGGCTGACCTCGGGATACTTGTCCTTGTTCTTCCTCCATTGTGGACGGATGTCAGCCTGCTTCCGTTGCAGTCTTGACCCTGTATGCATCGTCTGGTTCGGACTTCTCCCAGTGGATGCTTTGGATGCGGGACTGTTGACTACCCTTGGTTTGGTCGTTTTGCTGTCCTCCTTTATGACATCTGGGTGAGGAATGTAACATCCTCTTCTCGGACCACCACTTTGGTCCTTCTTCTTCATGTGTTCTAGTGAAGGATACTTCTTCATAAAGTTGTTGTGTCCGGACTCCAAGTTCTTGTCAGGGTTGAATACTTTCCCCAACTGCAGGTTCCTGGCGACTGCCCCCCGTGGTTCTGCTACTCGACTTGGGTCCTTTGTGAACGGCATGTTCACCACACATGCCCCAGCTTGCGTCCGCCGATGGGTTGCTTTCAATTGTCCAATTGTCTAATTGTCCACTTCTCGTCCCCCCTGTGAGATAGGTTTCTCAATCAGGAGCTCTTCCACCTCCCAAAACTTGTTGAAGTGGTGATCTTCTTTGACGTTAGACATCATGCTGACTACTCTCCTATTGGGTTGTTCTGCTGCTTCTGCTGCTCCAGATACGACCCATCCAAATTCCGTCTTCTGTGCCATCAACCATTGCTCCGTCTTCTTAACCCCTTCTAGGAGTATATCTTTGTATAGATCAGCCCCTATGAGGATGTCTACTGGACCTGGCATGTCGTAGGTAGGATCGGCTAGTAGGCAATGTTCCCATGCGTCCTTTGCCTTCTCAATGATTTTGTTTCTTGGTAATGTTCCTGTCAACTTTGCCAATATAAGCAGTTTCCCAAAAATTCGAAAATTGCTGGAGAATCGTGGTTTCATTTCCACTTCAATTTCTCCTCTGGATTTCCCAGCTTCGCTTTTTCCTAGCCCTATGATGTCTGATTGGATTCTTACTCTCGGTAATGCCAATAATTGAGCTGCTTCTTCGGTTATAAATGATGCCTGTGACCCTGGATCGACCAATGCTCTCAACAGTTCATAATATCCTCCAGCTGTTTTTACTTTCAAATATGCCGTGGCTAGCAGAACTTCCTTCTGATTAGGATGTTTGACCTTTCTGCTAACTAGGCTGCTTACTTCTTCCACGCTTTGTCTGGTGGTGGTGGCCACTTGGGATTTCCTATTTGGCCCCTGTTGTGGTTTTCTTAAAGGAGTTTTACTGACGCTTGTTTGGTAACTTCTTACCGGCCACGGTTTTCTTGATGACTCCGATTTTATTGGCTTTGCGACTTCCAGCTTCCTTTTGGACTCTTGACTTGCCTCAAGTGATTGGAATGTTTTTTCCAAAAACTTCAACATATCTGCCAGATCCTGGATTTCTCGAGGATTAGTCCGCGGCTGTTCATATATCTTCTTTGTTTCCTTGTCCAGCTTTTTGACCAGCAGATGTGCTATTATTGGTTCCCATGTATCCGCATTTACGCCCATGTTGGATATGGCACGTAAACTTTTCATTGTTGTATCATGCAGCTGTTTCAGACTAGCTGCTGATTGATAGTTTAAATTGGGCAGCTCTAATATATTGTCTAAACATTTGGAAAACAAAAATTTTTTGTTATTATACCTGCTTTTTAGTAGGTTCCATGCGGTTTCATAGTTAGCGTCCGATGCGTCGAGATGTTTTATTAATTTACTCGCCTCGCCTCTGAGGTAAGTTTTGAGGTACTTCATCTTCTCTGCCTTGCCTAATATGGCATTGTTGTGGATGAGTCGCCCAAAAATGTCGTGGAACGTGGTCCAATTTTCATAACTTCCTTCGAAAATTGGCATTGTGGTTTGGGCAGTGGGATGGCCAATTCTTCTCGTGCTCGTGGCTGCTCACTTCTCGGGATGCTACTTATTTTGTTAAATATTTGCGCTATTACCTCATTGTAACGCTCTCGCATCTGATTGTAAACACCATCTGTGAAGTAATCCTCCGCAAATTCTTGCTCCCCTCCGAGAATCTCCTCATGAAGGCTCGTGATATTTTCCCACTACTCGCATATTTTGCTCACCTAATGCTTGTAAACCATTTTCGCCTGGGGTTGTTCTAATGCCGACACCGACTCATCCAAAATTTCGCTAAATAATCGCATTTTAATTTCTTGCTTCTTGAGTCTGCCTAGTTGTTCGATGGGGTTTTCCTTTTTCTCGGTTTCTAAGCCGTTACTCTCCTCACTGGCTGTGTTTAGCTTCTCCTGCCATTCGTGTATGTAATCTGTAGTTATTTGAAATCTTTCTTTCACCTGGCTGTAGTAGTCAGCGTCCGGAAAACTAATTGCATGAAGGGTATGAGATCATTTCCAACGCTTCAGCTAAGCCGCATTTCCATTAATTAGCACGGCGTCATCAAAATCCGTGGTTTTGCGAAAGTTCGAAGTCGCCACAGGAAATGAATAGAAATAATTGCAATAGACGGCGTCTGTCCTACGTCACTGCTAAAACAAAAAGTTGTTATTTGGCGCCAAGCACGAATAATTTGAAAATTTACCTTGCAAATTCTCATATTTTTACGAGTATTTAAACTTTCAAAGGACCGCTGTTTGCGCGAGACAACCATTTTGTAATTTGAGAGATTGTGGACATTGAACTAACGCGTATTTGAACTACTGGCTTGAAATAGTACAATTCAGATCAAATTAAATTACAGTCGACTTCGGAACCTACCTGAGAGGGGCTTGCCTTTTACCGAGAGCTAGCATTTTTAAATAATTGCAGTTAAGTAAAGTATAAAGAGGATCATACAACCATTTATTTTGTGCAGTAAATAAGTACATTTCATATTTTAATCAGCCTAGTAATTTAGTAACAGGCAAAGTTCGAGCGGAGTATTAAAATTATAACAGGGAATTGTGTAATTGGTTTTGCCGTTTCTTTAACTTATATAAAATAGTAAATTAATTAATAACCGAGCAACTAGAGCTTAATTTCATTATAATACAGAGAGAATATACTCTGTAGGTTATGTCAGGAAGAGGAGGAGACACATAATCTTCGACTGTCCAGCGTTATTCTGCAAACGACAGCAACTCTTCGGGGGAACTCCACATGGAGCAGCTCTCACACACAAGCACCTCGTAAAAAACATCCTACAACTCGCTAAAGGTGCAGATCTATTTTAATAGGGTCGGGGGGGGGGGGGGCATCCATGCATCCATGTTTATGTCCGTTAATATTTTTGCATCCAAATTCCACAGTTATTTATGTTTCAAGCCGTGCGGCTACTTGTACATGCCTTAACTGTTGGTACTGGTATCTTCGTGTCAGTGAATGTTATTACACAACAATAAAATCAAAGTATTTGTTGGTAGTAAATCCAAGTTGTTTAAGTCCGTCAAATATTGAACATTTTTAGTAGTTTTACCGGAGCCATTTGCAGATTGTAGTTTTCAAGTTGAAGCACCTAATGCATCAACTATAAGAAGCGAAATTAACTTTACGCGAGTCAAAACAGCAGTGTGTTTTAATGGTCTGCCAGATCACTGTGTTTAAGGATAATTAGAGAGGCCATGATAATTCAAAGTTAGTTAAAACCAAAAGAGAATCGATGATAGTGTAGTTCCACTATAGTAGTTGAATTAAACATTCTTAGTCAAAATTAGTAACGGGTCTCAAATAACTCTTACATGTTACGCGTACCAAATCTTGATTAGGTCAAATCAAATATGTTTATCAGTGCTGTACCATAGCAATATACGATAAAGTGAGGGACCGATCCAATGTCACAAATCCCTTACAGATTTCAAAATTATCTGCAGAATAATGTCTCTGCTGTTGCATGGGCTCTTGCTGTAGGCCTCTGTATTTCTCATGCATAAATTTCATCATGTAGCTGCCCTGTCTGCAGCAGCCAAAGTGGAAAATGCTATTATTTAAAGTTCAGTGTGTAAAACAAAAATAGTAGTTAAAAGTGACTTGCTAACATCTATCAGAAAATGCTGCTTAGCAAAGCTGAGGTCATCTGAATATGTTCCATAAAGTTAACTTTTTACTGCTATTTGGAAAGCATTAGATACTTTACTATATTTTAGTGAAATTTGTATAGAATTTCTAGTCTATCGTGTTGTAATATTTAGTTTTATACCATATAATTTTGCGTTTGTATATATAATACATTCTAAATTTATCACAGAATCGAAACAAGCAACGTGCATGTGTGAATGTGAAGTTTAATGCCACATGGGGTGGCATTTCCAATGCCAGAGCTCTAGGGTGATTGTTAAAGCGATTTGTGGTAATTACGTGGATTAATCGAAAGGATGAAATAATAAGGTCTGTAATAGACATTATTGCTTGAGTAGTTTTGCAATGAACGTTGTGTCTAGTTCGATGCTGCAGCCGAGTAGGACACTGTTTCATTATTGTTATTGCTGCGCTGATTGTAGGCGCTTAGTTGCTTCGGTGGTTGCTCATTATTTCATTGTTGGATTGGTATCCACTCGGTACCGCAGATAGTGCGTACCTAAGAATAGCGGACATCCGCCGGGATGACCACTAATCTTTGACCTGCTAAGCACCTTGCTTATTAGTGATACAGGAAGCGCATTTGGCTAGTCATGGAATGCTCACTTTTCACAAATGTCCTGTGATTTTGGTCTTCCGCGGCGCTGACGTGAGTTGTAGCTCAATAGTGTAGTTAACATTTGGTTAAGAGATACTAGATGCGGTAAGCATCCGTATTACAGAGATTACAGGCAGATAAAACAACATTTCTAATCGAGTTATTCTACCAGATGCTACGTGAGAGCACCGTGAAGACCGCAAAATCCCTTCTAAGTACTATCATACCGAACACGTACTGCTAAATATCGTAATGGTTGTTTACTTTTGTTTGCGTGCCTAGTTGTGTATTTTGTCTCTTTGTGCTTACGAGTGTCACCACATGACATATGGAAGTGGACTCTAATCGCCTTACCTTTTTAGGAAGTTACCAGCCTGTAAAATGTATGCATGAGGCCACATTTAAATCTAGGAAAATACCAATTAGCCCCGAACCCCGAATTAATGTGTCTACGATCGAAAGCAAATTATATTCCTTTGTTTTAGTCACTTTTAGGGGAAGCTAGGTAAGAAGCTTTTTTTTAAAATAGTTATTGGTGTAGTTAAATAAATCTGTTGAAATCGAGGATAGTTCCTGTTGGATGTTTTTTTGTAAAGTGCTGTAGGCCATAGTGGAACTGCGGAACGATTTGTTTGCATAACGAATGCTATAAGGATATAGAGCAGTTTCGCACGAGATTCTTTTTAATGGCATCTTAGAGAACATTTTCGAAAAACTAAGTGCGTTTTACTTTTAATTCCCAGAGAAAAATATCGATATACTCGACGTAAGTGGAAAGGTTTACTGCTTTCACTAGGACAGCTAATTATGCAATAGCAAAATAGAACAAACAACTGTTCGGTATTTTCTAATGTTGTAATATTTACTTTGGTGTTCTTTGAGTTCATTATAAAAATATCCTATCATTTTATTTGTATTCGTATAATTATGGGACCAACCACTGAAATATGATACTTTCTAAATTTAGCACATTATCGAAACGAGTCCAAAGCTAAATCAATGACCGTAGGTTGTTTTTAATGTCGATAGACCATTGCGGGCGGTTATCTGAGAATTCCCATATGGGAATGTTGTGAAGCCCGAGCTGACTGAGGTTCCCATTTTTACAATGCGAGGGCTCTTACGTGATTTAGCAGTCTGTAGGCGAGGTCGCACATGTGTAGAAGCAAAAGCTAATGCACCGCGGGCGTCATTCCGCGGCGATTATGTGTTTTTTTTGAAGTAAATTGAACTGCGACAGTTATATGGGTTATAAGAGAGTGTATGAAATAATGAGATCTGTAAAAAGGAATACCAGTGCTTGAGTAGCTTTGCAAATGTAGTTATTGTACAGCGGAGTCGAACATCCGTTATTGTTCGTACTGATGCTCATTATAGACAGCTTTATTAATTGGGTCGTTGCTCATTGTTATGATTGGTCTGGGGTCAACTCGCCGTAGAGAGAGCTCTCGTGCCTGGATCAGTGGCCATTCGGCGAGATGGCCCACGATCCCTAACCTGTTAAGCATCGTGCTTATCAGGTATTCCAGTGCGCGCGACTGGGTGGCTCGGAAGGCCGTTTGCCAAATATGTCTTGTGCCTGCGCCTTTTGCGGTCCATGCGGCCACCGCAATTGACATGGGTTCGACCCATTGATGCAGTTAACGTTCGGTTAATGCGTACTAGATGCGGTAAGCATCCGTATTTGCAGGATTATTACAGGAACATCATCGGAGGTGCACCGAAGAATATCCCTGAACGATAACTTATGTAAGGAGCACATTACTGCTAAGAGCTGAATGTTTGTTGTTTTGTTTGAATGACTGATTGTGGAATTGGCTGAGTTTATGTTCGCGTTCGGGCGCATGTGACCACCTGCTACATGAAAGGACTTGCCGTTCACCTTGCACCCCAGTATCATGTTTCTGATTTACAACCCCCAGACCGCAAGGGCGTTATGGAATTTCTGGTAAGTCACCAGTTCTTGTAAATTTATGTATGTGAACCGATTTGGATCCAGGGAAAAATAAATTAGCTCGGGGCACCGAAAATATGTGCCAACACTAATTTAATTGCATTTATCTTAAATTATCTGATAGAAGACAGCACACGTCGTCTTGTAACAATTAGAAACATGGGCAATCAATGTCGTAAATATAGTACGATCAAAAATTATTTTCATCTAGTATGGCTATGGAATAGTTCTTAATTTATGAATGCAACTATAAGTCACTTAAAAATCAAATGTCAACTTTGACATTTAAGTGTAAACGTAGTTATATTCATAAATTAGGAACTATTCCGTAGCCATACTAGATGAAAATAATTTTTGATGATACTTATTTTTTCAAAAGATTGTATTAGCGTCAGTGGTGTGATTTGCTGAGAAATCGCTGGTAAACCAGAACACAGATATTCCATAAAGCAATGATTAAAGTTAAAGACCACAATTTGCTCTAAGATCTAGAGTAGTAAACAACGGGTTTTTTCTAAAGCAACATCTTTCCATATACTCTTAACTTTTTCAACTGCTTACCTCTATGAGGTTGTCTGTTATGGTAACTTTGCAGAACGAATACAGAGCGAAGATAGTAGATGTCAATTTTAAATTTGTAATTCCGACTTGAGTAACTTAGTTCCTGAGATCAGGCACATACAAGCCATTAGAAATGCACATAGACTTGTATTATGCAGGTAAACATGGTACCTAAATGTTAGATTATAAGAAAAAAATGTATATGTATCTGAATTGGAAATAACGTTCAATTACTTTTGTCTGTCCTAAATAAATATTTATTTTAAAAGCTGATGAGACTCCGTGTTTTCCCAGTTTGAGAAACATTATGTAAAGAAAAATAACTCTTGATAATATCCGGCCGTTCAGCGATTTTCAAAAACCTGATGTAGTGAATTTTCAGTAATTTTCCAGAAATTAATTATTGCAGGATTTTGAATAACACATGAGTCTTTTCAAGTGGCACGTGTCAGTGCCAGGACCTGCTTTCTGGCTTTTTACATCGCAACTGGCGATTTCGCTGTCCAAGCAAATTGCCGACGCATCTTATCGCTGCGAATCAGCACTCTGCGTCCTAGGGTGGAAATTTTAAGTGGGAGAGATAACACTGGCCGAAATCGGGAGAAGGATTAGATGTGATCCTGCGTGCCCTTATCTTAGTTTTTAACAGAAGATTAGTTTAAAGCCGAAGTTTGTCTAAATGCGGGTTCAGAACTTTTCCCGAACAGAGAATTAATTGATCCTATTAGCTGAGTGGCGAGATTAGCATGTCAATATAGGGCGATCGCAGAGGTTTCTTTAGGCGCATCGCAGGCCGACAGTGTCGTACGAAAATGAGGGTTAGGGAGAAGCTATAAGCACCTCATTATATAAAAATAAAAATGCATGTCAGCCCTGTTGTTACATCCCCACTGCAGACGCGGCCTCTCTGTTTTGAAGGGGTTTTAAGCATTAAGACTCCACGGTTACCAAAGTCGGATTGGGAAATGACAGTGGGCTCAGCGCTGGATTTTTGTGTCTGTTCGAGTCCGTGGGAATAAAATCCATATTTTCTATGTATGAACTCAAAAGTTCTCCCTCTAAACCGCTTCCGCTTGAAAAATAATTCCTTTATGTAGTTTAAGCAATTAAAATCTCGACTTAACGTTAACTTACGTTTGGAAGAAGAATGTGAGTATTGGAAATAAAGATCAATATAATATAATCAACGTAGGATTAAAATGGTAAAATTAATTGAGACATATTTTCAGCAGTAAAAAACCGATTTTGTGTTTAATGTTATGATATGTAAAAGCACAGTTCTTTCTGAGCAGCGGAAAAAAAATGATTATTGTAGGAACATGAGTTTGTCAGCCGTAAAGTAATTTACGTAAAAAAAAATTAAATTCAAGTGTCGCATGCCAGAATTTGATTTTCCCATTTTCTGAGTAACAAATACAAATGAAAGAAGTGCATGTTACTGAACTGGTTGATTTAAAACTGACGTACGGCGGTGAGGTGAACCCCACCCAGAGGATTTAATGGAGCAGAAACTGTATATTACAGCGTGTTATTGTGTTTTGTGATGTATTTTAGCAGCGCTGCTATTAATGGTGACCTCTTGTTATTCTAGAAATGTTTATGTACTCGATATGCGCTCCTACACAGCGTGTCGCTGCGGCCGACATAAATTACCCCGTGCATTTTATGGCTTTTCGCGATTAGAAAAATCTGCAGTTTATGTCCATTTGCACCTTACACCAGTGACAATGACATACTAAACGGCGCGTTTGTTTGCCCTGACGTATAAACGTGTACCTAAGGAAAATGACAAGGCTCAGATTTCTTGTTTGCAGCTGCTCGGTACAACGCGTTCTAATAAAGACGTGAAAAGCCAGCTCCATTCTAACGATTTAACTTCAGCATCTGACTCGCGCCAAAGGATATTATAATACACGAGAAAGGAGTTTACGCGAACGATACAGTTTTCTTTATTATTTTTTTATTGCTAACATATGAGTAAAAAACAAGATTAATTGCTAGGGTGACGTCAATATTTTATATGGATAGTGCATATACGTATACACTCGGATAAAAGTCCAGACACTTTCAATATAATCATGAAAAAAGGAATGGGAGGGAATAGTCTATCTAAGGTCGAGAATCTGGCTTTTCAAAAGACGCTTCTAATATGATGGTGTCTGCACTCGAAGAGATATAGCTTTAAAGAAAAATTTACACCATCTGGAATAACCTTGTGGATGTAAATGTGGACTGCAAAAATAGAAAAGATGTGTTCCGATTTTTTTTTATTACTGAAGACTGATGCATTTTAGGCGTACGTCGAACTTACGCCCTTATTTTTGAATGTTTCGTGATGATTCTTAAAATAGTGGAAAGCTTACCCTTTCTATATTCAAATGGTGTCAAATAAATCTAGAAATTACTTTTAACAAATGTTATAGGAATTGTTCAAACAAAGCCTACCGGGAATTCGCGGTATAAATTTCAACATGGAGGTATTTTGAAAACTATTGCACATAAACGTATACTTTTTGCATACGAAATGTGTAGAAAAGAATGTAGAAGATTTTAGTGAAAGAATTATCAGCAGTGTTTAATTATTGTAAAAAATGCGATTTACTTTCTGCTATGTGTTTTGAGTTATACGCGTGTCGCGCCTTGTCGATCGCTGATTTGCGCGATGTAGCTCAGGAAATAAATGGATACCGTCGGAAATAATTAGGAGACAGCTAAACTTTGATCATTTTTAGATCACTACTCCGCTCCTATCCCTGTGGTTCCCCCTCAGTGCCCATTTAAACTTCACATTTGCAAACTCTAGAAAACTGGTTTATATCTTGGTAACCAATGGCTGTAAGGGTGTATTTATTGGCTTTATTCTAAAAGAATGTGTTAAAAAAATGTGTTTTTCTACGGTCACCTCTAAAACTGACTATTAGGCGCTCACTGTCAATGCGAAAAGTCAGCTAATCACACAATTTTTCCCTAGTAACCATTTTAGCATCGCAACCACGTAAACAATATCTTAATGAAATAATCGCGTCACTTCATTTTACTTTACGCTTCGCCATGGCTAACCTGATTATTATTGTAATTCGTAATTTTTTTGGAACTGGCTAAAATTATTGACAATTGCATTACGGTGCGTCGATCATCACGCAACAGATTTATTGAGTTTGTGAGTTTTTGTCAAGTTGAAGATGGAATCTGAAGGTAATTGCACCCCGCCTGAAGTATTTGAAGCGACCCAGACAGCAACCAACGAGTTGTTGCCGGCCAAATCGCGCGGCTTTTATGAACGGCGGTACAACGACTTCATCAAATGGTGTGAATCGAAATTTCAAAATTTTGTATGTATTTTGAGTGTAAAGAGCCATTTTGGTATTCGGTTGCTTTTTTGCGCCTCGCTACCGCTCGGCACGAAACTCGCATCCTCATACCAAATTGGCTCTCTTTACACACTAAATACTTAAATCTATTCTTTAGGTTTGTCTTAATGTTTATAGATTGTTTTAAATTTTAATGAAATAAAAAAAAATAATTTTAAAGTTCAAGGTTTCGTTTTATCTTGGTAGCTTGTTTAAAATGACAAAATAAGTTACAATTCCATACCGATTTAATTAATTGCAGTCAAAATCTATAAAAAATACAGTATCGTTCTCCAAAGGGGGTGTTATTTTCCCCTAGATAAACAGGTAAGTGGTGACATGATAATCCATGGTAGCGCTCATACATTGCCGAGCAATACAAACCAAGTTTTTGCATCCACAGTGTTTCACATCTGACTTACAGCTGCAGGATACGAGGTGTAAAAGTTCGTGCTGGGCGAAAGACATTGAACTAGCAGTATGTCTCAATGCTTTCTTTTTTTGGTACAAGGTACATTAAGCCAGAGAATTCTGGGTGTTTATCTACAAACACTACGCGGTCTAACCCAAATTGTGATCTTAACAAGAATAAATTAGAAAAACCAATTATATAAGCATAAGACAAATTAAAGATAAGTTTTGGATTGAGTATGATTTGACAAGGTAAGAATCAGAAGTAAGCGAATTATTTCACAACAATAAAATCATTGTGCAGCAGTGGGCTGAATATTTTGATAACATCTATTCTTGAGAGACAATGCCTATAGAAATAAATCAGTAAGCATCCTGAGAAATCAAAATAGCCGACAATGATGTTATAAAGACACTGAAATCAATTAAAAATCGAAAAACACCAGAATTAGAAAATATAAACAATGAACAACTAAAGTATGGAGGAAACGTGCTAGTAAATGAACTGAAGTTGTTTGTCCAAAAAATATTTTATCAACAAAGTATACCCAAAGAACACAAGCTAAGTATCACTATGTATTTATCTTCTTAAGAAAGATCATAATTATAAAGCTACCTGAAAACTACAGCGGGATAACCCCTTCTAGTTCAGTTTTACAACTAGTGAAAAACAACTGTTGAAAAAATTAAACCAATGGGGAGGGGGGGGGGGTAGAGTCGTCGTAGCTTTATTGGTATTTTTGGGGACGTGTTAAAAAAATTGTGTTAACGGACAAAGACTAAAGAAAGATTCCAATAGGCCCAGAATTTTATTTAATGCTACAATAAGTCACTAGTAAACATTGATAATTACATATGACATAATTAGCAATAACTGTAATTTAATTAACAAAGGTTAGTATTTGAATAAAACAGTATAATCAGGGTTGAATTCAGCTTATTTTTCAATATTTGTGGTCGGTATGGCAAAGTGTCTAATTTATGATGACTGATAGGTTAATATTATAGCTCCAAGACATGATAATCAATTTGCTTAAGTACAGAGGTGTTTCGAAGCGTTAAAGAAGTTTTATGCAGCGTTCTGTATTCATATCGTGATGCCAGCAATCAATAACGCAGCTAAAGGTTTATTAAGCAGTGTAAAAGAGGCAAAAAATGTAAAGAGCATTTGATCAGCAATCCGAGAGCTAAGGAAGACTACAATACAGTGCTAAGAAACTTGTGAATCAGTGTTTATTAAACTAAAAGTGAAAATATGCAACCAAAGTGCGGTTAGTGTATTCCAGAATAATAATTAGAAAAGCATTCATTAGTTATAGATCATAGATTGTAATACCTTACTTAAAACAATTGTTAACTTGTTGTTATGGAGACCCAGATGGTCAAATAGCAGTGTGCAGCGTGTAGAGGAGCCCTTGTTTGTGGTATACAACGAGGCGGCAGCAGCTAAAAGCGTTCCACAAGGGAGGTACGAGATTGGCGTGCCTTACAAACGTGAGCCGCGTACGAGGTCAACCTTTGAAGCCTGATTGGAGAAGGCTGGAAGCTGAGAGAGGTACAGAGTAAGGCACAATAGCTGGGGAGGACTCCTTTCGCGGTCCTGAGGCAGGTGGCAACCGCAGGGAGCATTCCAGAGGGAAATTACGAGCTTGGCGTCACCCCATTTTGCAGAAAGCAGAAAATTTAAAGAGCAAGCAAAACAGGCGTGTCCTATGACGTGAAAGAAAACAAATACAAGTGAGCCAAACAACTCGATTCGTTAAATTGCATTGTTATCGTTTACCTGAGGTAAATTTATAAATTGTTGGTCGATTTGCTTTTAAATTACGCTGGATCTTTGTGTGTTCGAACAGCTCTGTTTAAATTCAATATTGGAGGTTATCTGTCAGTCGTTTAGAACCGAGCATTTGCTATACTAGAGCAAAACCTATACAGTGTTACAATCCAACCTTGCAGATATTGACGCCTCAAGTAGTTAGCCGGCGCATAAATTTAAAATATGTTGCGGTGCTTGCAGCTGTTCACTCTGGTCTTGATAGTCTTTTCTCTGGAGACAGCCGTTATCTAGTTTTGGTCTATCTCAGTTACAGAATTTTCCCGGTACCTGATGTAGCAGTCTTTGCAAACTTGGAAACGGCTCAATAGGGGATCTAGCAACCCCATACTAGTAATGCAACGTTTCGCCCAGCTCGAAAGCGATTTTAGTTAATTATATATTAACTCACGCATTCTCCCATGGTTTGATGCACGTTGGAAATCGGAGAGCTGCATATTTGGCCGCGCGGACAGCGATAAGTGACGTCACTGCGGATAGATGCAGGTATACCGCCGCGTATTCGAAGCAAGAATTTCCTACTCCAATAAACTGGTTTGAGCCGCTGATTACGCCAGCTCGAACTATATAAAGAGAAAATGAAGCCATTGTAAGGCAGAATTTTTCTGAACCTTTCTTCTAACGCAACTCTGCTCAGGAGGGCATTAAAGCTCTTTGAGGGGATTCCTGTCCGTTTGCACCTAGACTGCTTCGTCAGGAGGGCCACTATAAGGCTCATCGACGGAGATCCTACGGAATAATCCGTACCTAGACTTATTCATCAGGATGGCTACTATAAGGTTTATCGACGAAACCCGACCTGTGAATCCTTACATGAACCACCTCGGCAGAAGGGCCACTATTAGGCTCATCGGCGAGACTCCTGTTAATAATTTTCCCAGGTCCCTTTCGCTCAAAGGACGTAGATCCCTGCAGTGAATTTCCCCGACCCGAAACACCGGAACATACGGTATTAAAACCACTAATTGCAACCTTAACGGCATAGCACCAGTGCAGCTTAAAGCTCACTTTCGAAAATCCAGCCTGTATTTACCTGTAGCGGAAGGCCGCATCGCAACAAGTCGACCATGGAAACTATGTACGTTTTAATTCTTGGGCCATTCTACGGCGACCGCCGCCTGCGAAGCCCGGCTTTAATTCTATCACAATCGCTTACCTGGATATCCAAGAATTCCCGAAATGGCAAATGTAAACAAGATAACCTCGCAACGGCCACTCGACGTTATTGCACGTCATACACACGTGGGAAATCCGATAACACGATCAATAGCAGGTACAAACTTTATTAATTGTAATTCTGATTTCACTTCACCCGCGTGAAATTTTATTCATTCACGGCCGCTGTATTCGCCGGTCGGTCATATTTATGTTAGTATGCCAAATTGGACGTACGAGTCACGAGAACTACTTCGAACTGAGGGTGTCGCTAACACCACCTGGGGATAGCCGACCACTACGTTGAATGAAGAGTACCAGAATTATTTTGATTAATAAACATTGTAACATTGCATTTTGTCCTTATGAATACAATTTAATGTAATGTATTATTAGTTAAACAAATTATACGCTTATAAATACATTCTGTGTACTTTCACTGGGTTACAAAACTTGAGGGTAATAATGGCACCTTTGGCAATCTGAGCTGCCTGGAGTGAGTATCAGCCTGGAAAATTGTAGCCAACTCATTAGGCTTTTCACATAAATTAAATTAGCCAGTACAGGCTACAGTAGATATTAACAGTAATAGTCTTCTTCTTCGTTCCTATTCGGTCCTCAAAGGATCATAGGGCGTCCGTTGGACGTTTCACTGACATAAAGGTAGCGCAAGGTTGTCAGCCTTGCACTAAACAGTAATAGTAGAAGATACAAATTTCAGATGTGTTTGTTCGAGCCTGTACATAATGGACATTGAACTGGAGATTGGGAACTGATAGCTCACATTAGAGTTTCTAAGATAATAAATAATACTCATACTGTTAATAAAGAAAATTTTCATTTAATGCAATAATTTTGTACTAAAGTGTATAGGAAGCAGGCGTACTAACAAGAAAATGAATATAAAGTGTTATCAATTTATTTAATAAATCAATCACCTGCCTCGCAAGCTCGGTAGATAAACCGACCAGCTATGTCACATAAAGTATAAATTTTGCTCCTAATAATATAATATACTATTTTGCACTACTAGTCTCAGAACACACAATTATTGACCTATTTTTTGGGTCGTGAAGTTGTTTTTCTCCACCTTGGGAGAACGAGTAAGGTAAACAATTTTCAACGTGGGAACTAATAAATTGCTGAGTTACCAAATATGTTTTCTCGCCATCAGACATTAATTTTAATTTAAACGTTTTAAAAAGCTGTATTGTCAGATTAACAGTTAACAATATTTGCGAAAATGTTTGGAAGTATTAGGTATTGCAAAAAAATAGTTTATACACCGCGGTAGAGGAGAGTAATAGCCCGCACGCCTTGTAATCCTCGGTGCTCCGCATAATCTTCCTAACCTTGATGTATATTAAACTATTGTTAAATTAACAGGATTTAATTAATCTGAGATCCTACTTGTGAATATACTCGAAAATGTTCTTTCGCATTAGCTTTGCATTGCTTCTTTTTCCGTTCCATGGTAGCTTGAGCTACATTAATGCCTGGAAGATTGCACATGTCTAGGTATTCATATAAATATTGTATTGTTTGTATGACTTAGTAATGGGAGGAATCTTAATTATTTGTTTCCTTAATTAGTGTTCGATATGTGGTTTCTACGGGCCAATTCTGGGGAGGAAATGACAGAATTTATGAAGAAACTTAATGAAGAAAGTCAAGCTTTTGTGTTATACAGAAATACTAACAAAACGAACATAATGACGTAGATCGAAAGAACAACAGGCCAGCCATACGCGCAATCTGAAACAACAGAACAGTATTTATTTACGTGGCAAGCTTAGTAAATTAGCCTTTATGGGCGATCCGGATAATTTGCAGGGTGAGCGACGTAGGAGCAAGCCCTGTAATCCGGTGCGCCCCGATAAATGCTAATTGCAAGCTAGCCGCGTACATTTTGCTTCCTCTTGCTGAAAATCCTAAAAATTATTATTAGTGATAAATAAAGAATGTGTTTATTAAAAAACAAGGTGCCGTGCCTGTAAAGACCTATTTATTGATTCAGTTCAGACAGTAAACGACCTTTTAACAAGTCAAGAGGAAATAAACGATTTTACCTACTTTGGTGAAATTAGACGGAGAATAGAAATGATGAGAAACGCGGCGTGCAAGACAAGTAAAATATGGAAGTATGGACACACAACACTCAACACAAAAAGCAAATTATGGCAAGCCTTGTTTTTCACTAATATATGG
Source organism: Agriotes lineatus (assembly GCA_940337035.1). NCBI lineage: Eukaryota > Metazoa > Arthropoda > Insecta > Coleoptera > Elateridae > Agriotes > Agriotes lineatus. The sequence goes on from OW679197.1 coordinate 16,500,403, forward strand.
AGTAGAGTCGTGCAATATTTCTTTTACAAACAAACCCGATAGTTTTGGGCACTTAAACTGATAATTTCCTTGTGATTTGGCTGTTACAATTTTCGACATTCAACTGCTATTCACAATCTATACTGCAAATTTCCTAATCCGTTTTCGATTAAGTTATTAATTAGATTACGTTGTCACTTGCAACACGTCCTTGTTAAACAAAATTCTTGAACTTTAAAAAGGATTTTTAATGCACCTTCTACGAGTGTATGGCTTATGCAGCTGTTTATGCTCGAACAAAACGGAGTAAATTACTATCGGAATACATGGCTCAGCATGGGGGCTCCTCAGTAATGAACTTGCGGCAATTCTCGTGTCGGTGGAAGTGATATGCAAGTCACGCGCTACAATGTACTTCCAGTTCTTTGTTGCGACAAGTTTTTTAGGGTTGCACGTTCAGACAGTTCTGCAGTACTCTTTTGAAAATTCAATCAGTGTTATTTTAATTCTACAAGCAAATATTTTTGATTGTCTTTAACCCCCAATGTGCTTTGAAAAGTTGCATAGTAGTTGGCCCACATCCGTGATGATAATAATTGAAAACAGTTCTTATTCAAAGACGAAGTCAAATGGGTTAACGCTTTGTTTTTGTAGGTTCTATATTACAATATATTCTGCAACTGATGATGATTTGTCATTTAATTTCACACAAGCGACGTTTGTTACTAATAGTATAATCAGTTGGCTACATTACAGAAATTTCCATAACATACAAAAAACTTGCGTCACACATTTGTTTTATTGTAACGCATTACTATCTATTTTTGTTGAACCATTTGGTCCATGATATTCATGCCTAATTTTGATGCATTATGTGTTAGTAATTTGTCTTCTTCTTCTTCTCGTAGGGATCTATATCTTCATCATATTGTTTATGGCTTATAGTTTTGGTATATTGAAATTCAACTATCTCGCCATCTCTTCTGTGGTCTTCCCGGCTGTTGCCTTCTTTTTGACTTTTTCCCTTATGCTACTTGCTATTTTATTCTTGTTCATTATTGAGGCATGTTCTTCTCCTTTGTTTAGCCCATCTTATTATACCCTCCATTTTGCACATTGTTCTTGTGGCATTATTTCAAAGTTCATTCAACGCTGGACTAGGTACCTCACGTAAGCGTACATACTTATCGTTGTGTTATGAAAGCGACGGTGACGACAGGACTGATTACGGACGACTTGTGGCCGAAGGAAGGCAACGGAAGACTATATATAGTCCTTATAATGAAATTTCACTCGATTAAATTGTTATGGAGCAGTGTTGTGAATTATTTTCGAATGACACAGAATGTGTTTTTGTTAAATCTAGGTTATGTTACCTTTACTCGTGTTTGAGATTGAATATAATTTTGTGGCGTATTTAAAGCAGTACACATCATACTTAGATGTTAAATAAGAGTATATTTATTACAAAAATTATTCGTAAAGTGATGTATCTGAAACTTATGAAAGTCAAACAAACGTCAATGTCAACATCAAATGACATTCAGGAACAGTAACTTTAATTTTGGTAACGCAGGCCAGGAAGACAACCCATACATTTAAAAAATACCAATTTTTAATAATAAAGTTACGTATTTAAAGAAATATCTTGTTATTATAGTATGATATAACATTAGAAATTACATAATACTGAAATTTCCTTACAGGATTTATTGATACATTTTATCTTAAGACATCACAATGAAAATGCCTTCCACAGGAACCAGCATAGAAAGCTTATGGAGATTCTTCAAAGATCTTGAATCTATGACAAAAATGCCATAACTATTGCGACTGCTGCGACATGCGGCAGTGCGAGTAGAAGAACCGGTCACACAAGAGGTGTCAAATGAATTATGTGTTGTGCCCATTATTATTATTTAACGCTTTATATATTTAACGAATTCATAAAGGGAACATAAGAGGAAATTATTATAAACGGAAAATGAGTCAACAACTTAAGGCGCGTGGACGATATGGTGCTTCTCCTTGATAGCATAGAAGATTTTCAAACACTACAATTTTTATATTTTTCATATAAAACTTCAAATACAGAAAACTAGTAGAAGATGATTGTTCGCGGTGTTTTTGTCAATGAATTCAATCTCCTGTTGTAAGGACAATTTTTAAATTTAGCGCTTTTCTGTTTTTGCTTTCCAAATACTAGTACTTTTCCCGCTTCATCTAGGCCCAAATTGATAGATATGGTTCAAATCCCAATTTCGTTCATTTCAAGTAGTAGCGTCTCCCGGGTCATTTTATGATCGTCAATTTAAATTTAGATATGCTGACTTGCCGCATGAATGACGTTTCACTCTTAATTGCTTTTTGGATCCAGATCGTCGGCTGTTTCGTACAGACATGGATCTGTTCGCCGAGGTGTTACGCTTTTGGGCGCGGATGAGGTTGCATCAAGTGGTGCAATAATGACGCAACCCGGACATTTCGCCAGACTTGAAAGAGGCAAAAAGTGGTCATCGTTTGCTCGGCTCGGTGGGGGCCCGGAGCCTTTGCCGGGCAACGTCCAAATTAAGTGAAACTTTGAGTGGTTGTCATCGGCCGAGTTTTTGGTCATTTAAGAGATGTTTGGTGCAGTTATTAGCCGAGGAATTCTCGTATCGTGGAGCTGGCAATCTCCAATTTAGTAATACATAGTAATTAGCTTTTCACGTGTAACAATTTTACTGAATATCAGGTGAATTTGATTACTTCTTCAAGTTACGTTACTGATTAATGGCGGGAGATATAAACCCCAGTTATAAAAACCCTTTTATTGTACTTACAGATCTCTTTTAGTGTCTGACAGAACAGTAAAGGAGTAGAAGAAGTGGAATCCTATATACTTTTATCGAATGGAGTAGGATCTGGGCTTAGGTTTGTTACATTTCGTCTACATATTACAGAATTTACTTCACTTAATCACTTTAATTTGCTTTTTGAAGTAACACCATTTATTAAATTAGCAACTGCAACACGTCTAGTTGTATCTATTCTTCGTGGGGTACGCTTCTTGAATTTTCAGGAAAATTCAGCTTAGTTGATACCATATCGCTATCGAAAACGCTTAGTTCTTCTATTATTTACTGTAGCTTGGAATTTTTCAACGGTCTGCGCTTATCTGGCAAGATAATATAAATAATAGTTACTACAGAAATTGTAACATTCGTTGAATATGCGATAAGACTAAAACACCACGCACCATTAAAATTACTGTATTCGTGTTAGGGTTTATGTCACAAAGAGACTAAGCAACACTTATTTACGTGCACACTAACAAACGCACAGCAAATTGTATATTTTGTAATTTCCACTACATTTGCGAATCACGTAGGAATTTTCCGAATAAAGTCAACGAGTTTAATACTAGGCCTTGCTGGTAATTTGCTTTATATTTGCAAATGACTATTACAGTTTCTGTAAATTATATGACTTGAAGGCACGCCACACTGATATAAAATATATTTTTCATACACAATACAGGGCATTAAATTTTATAAAGGGCTTCTACGGCATCCGAGGTATGTGCCGGATTAAAGTGTAACCGAGAGTCGGGCGAGTTTATGCTGAGTGTTTTGGAAATAAGCTATATTAGCTTTCTGGGATGCTCTAGTGAAAAATATCGAGGGAACGCGTTGGTAGCACCAGCGTCCGTGACTCGATATCGTTCTAATGTGTTATCGATGGCTTGCCTCTTATTTTCCGCAGTTTTTGCTGGTATCAATGTCAAAGTAAAAGTGAGAGCCATCGTTTTTTCATCGACGGGAAAACTAACATATTGCTGTTGTTTCCTCGCATTTCGCCTTTTTTAAAGTAATTTGTAAAACATCCACAGTAAAATTGCTTGCCTGAAGCGAGGGGCGCGAACAGTGATATGGAGATAAAATTAGCAGAAAGCTTGTTAGATGACTCGACGTCACTAAGCGATTCACGCGATTAATCCAATTATGGGTTGTCATCAAAAATTAGTCAAACCCGTTTTACATAAAATTCAATTTCAATCTAAAAATCCCGAGAGCCGGCCCTGTATTTCTAAAAGCTGTTACCGATTTATTTAGGTCACATTTTAAGATACAAACCATTGACGGAAATTCTCCGTAAGCACTTCTGTGCCACGTTCAAATTGTTTGGTTCGTTTTGTAGCCTTGGGGCTTCCAGTTATATCCAAAGTCCGGTTGAACTCAAATCAAAAATAATCACACCCCAATGGAATATTTCTTTATAAACATTTTCGCTTCGCACGCTAATGTGTTTATTTCGACACCCAGGCGCCTTCAATACAAAATTCTCGGAACTTCTGTGCAGCCAGCGCATTTTAAACTTAAGCTCCCTTTGTCTTACGCGATAAAGAAATGAGATTTCAAATGTTATTTCGGTCCATATCAATCCGGGGACTTTTCGTAGTAACCCGATACTTTGGAATTCGCTATACCACAAAATTCTTTGTTCAGGATTCAAGGCCCCTTTCTGCCCAATTAAGCTTACCTAGTAAAATTTCCTTTTATTTCACAACGCGGTAAGGAATGGTGCAATAATGAGAGGAAGAATTTCCATCAGCGGTTGCAAAAGTGAGATGGACTTTTCTTTGCCGCGGGGGCAAATCTTTAAGCCCGCGCGTTCGAAATTTTAATTAGTAGCAAGCTTCCGACTAAGAACGTTGTCAACGAACGCTAGCCCCGGTGCCTCGGCCGGGGGCTGCGCTACTTTTGTGAGTGCCCTGTGGCCAGTTTCGTTGCCTTGGTATTAAATCGACGTGTTGATTTCTTCTGAACTTAAGTGAGTCAAGCTCGAACCTTTTGAAGCAATTTATTGTTGGTGTGCGGGCAGAGGAAGTGTAGTGAACTCGACGTTGTTTAATGAAGGGCCGATTTTCGTTTACTACAGTTGGTCTCCGGGGAGACTTTTGGCACTTTTTGCCGATCCGATTAGAAACGATATCTGAAGAGCCTCAACTAACTTTTTTCCCTGTTAAGTCGGGAAAAGACTATTGCGTAATGCATATTTGGGTCAACGTCGGGGTTTAATTGGGCCGCCGCGCAACATCGTATTGGCTGCTGTCACTTCTTCGATTGATGGTTGCTGTCTTCAATCCCCTCGAGTCTCGCTGCCTCTTCTGGAGAATTTGCTACACCTTGTGCACGTCTCGCCAGGCCTCCACGAGAACAAGTACATCTGCATCTAACACTGCATGCTTCAACTCAGGTAGGCGCCTTGTATTGTACCAATTAAATAACTCTGGTGCCTAACTTAATGTGCGATTTTATATTTTATTGTGTGTCAGTGCTTATAATCGTTGCGTACGTCCGCTAGGACCTATGATTTGTTTCAGTTAATGTTTACCAGGGGCTTTACTCCTGGCGTCCATTTTATGTCATTTGTTTTGGATCATAGTGTGTTTTTTTGTGTCTTTGTAACTAGCCCTTAAGATATATTTTGGTTTTTGTGGGGCCCCCTTTCATATTCACGCAGGATATCTTATTACTAAATTCAAACTCACCTTCGGGTGTTTGTTTTAATGTATCGATTTGTGTAAACTTTAATTCTTTAAATAATAAACTTGTTAAAATCAGTTCATTCTTTTTTTATGAATTTTGAAACCCCTTCTGGGTCATTAACTAATCTAGTGTGGCAAAGGCCAAATGTAATTAATTTTGTGAAGTTAAAGCATGCTCTTTTGAGTAAGTAAGCCCCAGAATTTGGGCCAGTCAGTGTTCTTTTGTTATTCTTTAGTGACGGTGGCCTTGAAGGTAAGTGATTTTACGACAAGGTCACCCGGCTACTCGGAGGAGGCTTGGTAAACAACAGGCGGAGGTGTTCAGCAACGTACTTGGAGGACTTCTACATAGGCTACGTGTATTGTTCTTGGTTCTAGACACGTTAGCCACCCCTAATCAGAACCAAGTGGCGCTCAGGCATTTCTCTTTCTTTTAAGCAAGCTTTAGGGTAAGTACCCCGTCGGTTTTTCATTTAAGTCTTCGAACCACGCCTTCCCGACTGAGTTAGTGCGCGTAATCGGAGCAACAAAATCTGCTCCAGCACATTAAGAACTGTGTTTTCTAGGGAAAACCGGCGAACCCTGTAGTTTGAACCCGATTTTTGACAGTGCTCTTGATCAATGTCGATCTGAGCATTTAATACCGTAACAGTTAAACTGGCGCCCAACGTGGGGCCTTGTTTTTGTCGATAACGCCGTTAGGGCATTGTTTTTGTATTTCTTTTCTTGTCATACAGCTTCATTTTAGTGTTTGGCATCAACGCCATATAGTTTTTTCCAGTATTTTTCATGATAACTTGACTTTTTAGGACTTTGAAATTTGGAAACGTGTTTTTTTTTCATATTAGGACGCGTATTCTATTTGTTTTCTTTTAGTAAACGAGTTCCTTGCTACCCCTTTGACATACCAAACATTGTTTTTCCCGGGATTTTTAGCGGGATTTTTGTGTTTTTTCGTGTTTAAGATTTCAACATTTTCTTTTTTGTGCTAAGGCACATTTTAGAGCCATTCTTTTTGGTGCTATCGTTTATTTTAGTATGGATCATTAAGTAAACCGTGTTTTTTTGTCTTTTTCGTGAAAACTCTGAAATTTTTGAAAGGTCTCGAATTTTTTTTTTTGGATTCATTTATTGTTGATTGTGTTTAGCCTTCAGCTAGTTTGAAATTTTATTCTGCTATTCTGAATTTAAGTTGAAGTTAGTAAAGTTTATCGACATTGACGCATTTAGATTACTGATGTTGACTTTTTTTGTTGTCATCCTTTGATGTGGTGCCGCGTTGTTGTTCGTTGACGAGTTGGAAATCATTTCGTTTTCTTTATTCTTTATTGGTCCGTTGTTAGGATGTGGTTTTGTGCTGGTGTGTTTGTGAGATCCGCTTTATGCGAATTTTTAATATCTCTCAAACCATCTTAGTTGGATTGGCGTAGTATTTTTTTGTTGGACTCCTATTTCGTTTTCATTTCTATCGTGTATCGCCCAACTTCGTTTGCTGATTTCATCGCGTGCATCAACACTTGTCGTAGTGTCTTGTACACTTTTTGTCGTACCCCTTTCGTTTATTGACTAAGTAGTTTACCGTGTTGAAGTATGTTGCGATTTAGTCGCCTGTTGTCGTTGTGATTAAGTGACTTATTTATGGACGATCTGTCGTCACCTACCGAATTTTGTTTTGATGACTTTAGGTTGTCACTTTAGGTGTCTTTGCCCTGTGGGAAAGACTTTTTCGTTGAAGACTTTTGATGGCTTTAGGCCATGTTTCGTGTTCCTGCTCCGTGGATTCTGAGAGGGACAAAGCTTTTGAGCTTCGTGTGACGGCAGTGCACGGCCGTTCACATGTTGTTTCGTTAGTGAATTTTATGTTGACATTTGTTGGAGACTTCGTTTTTCCGGATTTTCTTTTGGTGTTCGGTGTTGGAGTCATTGTCGGTCTCGCATTTTGCGAATTCAGAGACGACTTGACTTTCGGCATCGTCATCAATTGAGGATTTCGGTGGACTTAGTTTTCTTTTCCTTGACAATCCCAAGTCACAATGAATTAACCAGGTGTGACATACTGCTGTATATAATTGTTCGCTTCATTAGCATAGGATAGAATAGGATAGGTTAGTTTAGGTTAGGCGGCCTTCAAGGCCTTCGAGACTCCTGTCGTTCGTGGCTACCCCTTTCTTGGATCGTTTGTTGCTGTGGGACAAACACAAGAGGCTGATCCCGTGACGCCTCGCGTGCCCTCTTCAACGGGTCTTCGAGAGTTAGGCTGCGGACCTTGGGGCTTCGTACCCTGTGTTCGATTGGTAGGTTGGACGGAAGAGTGCACAGTGATGACTTATACCCTATTATGACTAGCTCATTCAAGAGCAAAACCCAAATCCCAGGTGGGATATCAAGTCTTCTCTCTCATCTTTCTTCTTTCGTTCTATCCTCCCTTTACCGTGTGTCCGGCGACACCTGTCATTGTCCTCACCCGTTTTGCCTTTGGCACTTTTCCCTTTAAACCGTGACATGGGGCCGGATAGTGAGTAGGCAGTGGGTCCGGTCGCCTTGCTTACCCGACACCCCATGGACGCGTGCCATGGCCGCTCGGCCGTGGTCGGATTCTTTTGTTGATGTGGGCACCACCCTTTACCGGGGTGGAGTGGTCCGTGTGTTATGTTTTTGAGACGTTGATTTTCGATCGCCAAGTCGAATGGGACCCCTGGCGGAGTACCCTCCTGTTGGGACACTTATGTTTTGCATTCGTCGCCCGATTCCCTGGTCCGGGGAGGGGTGTTCTAGGCTTCACCGAACCGTCAGTGCCTAATTGAGGCTTTCCGTAGTTTCCACCGGCGTAACCGGTCTTTTTGGCAAACTCTTCTTCCTTCTCACTCTGTCATTGACGCTATCCGTCATCGCGTGGTTGGGATCCCGAGTAGTGTCGGCTATCTCAATCCGCACCCTAGGTTAAGCCATTCTTCTAGCAACTTCTTCAGTTGCGCTCAGGATCAATTTGGGAAATTGACCTCTAGTAAGGGGGGTGTTAGATGACTCGACGTCACTAAGCGATTCACGCGATTAATCCAATTATGGGTTGTCATCAAAAATTAGTCAAACCCGTTTTACATAAAATTCAATTTCAATCTAAAAATCCCGAGAGCCGGCCCTGTATTTCTAAAAGCTGTTACCGATTTATTTAGGTCACATTTTAAGATACAAACCATTGACGGAAATTCTCCGTAAGCACTTCTGTGCCACGTTCAAATTGTTTGGTTCGTTTTGTAGCCTTGGGGCTTCCAGTTATATCCAAAGTCCGGTTGAACTCAAATCAAAAATAATCACACCCCAATGGAATATTTCTTTATAAACATTTTCGCTTCGCACGCTAATGTGTTTATTTCGACACCCAGGCGCCTTCAATACAAAATTCTCGGAACTTCTGTGCAGCCAGCGCATTTTAAACTTAAGCTCCCTTTGTCTTACGCGATAAAGAAATGAGATTTCAAATGTTATTTCGGTCCATATCAATCCGGGGACTTTTCGTAGTAACCCGATACTTTGGAATTCGCTATACCACAAAATTCTTTGTTCAGGATTCAAGGCCCCTTTCTGCCCAATTAAGCTTACCTAGTAAAATTTCCTTTTATTTCACAACGCGGTAAGGAATGGTGCAATAATGAGAGGAAGAATTTCCATCAGCGGTTGCAAAAGTGAGATGGACTTTTCTTTGCCGCGGGGGCAAATCTTTAAGCCCGCGCGTTCGAAATTTTAATTAGTAGCAAGCTTCCGACTAAGAACGTTGTCAACGAACGCTAGCCCCGGTGCCTCGGCCGGGGGCTGCGCTACTTTTGTGAGTGCCCTGTGGCCAGTTTCGTTGCCTTGGTATTAAATCGACGTGTTGATTTCTTCTGAACTTAAGTGAGTCAAGCTCGAACCTTTTGAAGCAATTTATTGTTGGTGTGCGGGCAGAGGAAGTGTAGTGAACTCGACGTTGTTTAATGAAGGGCCGATTTTCGTTTACTACAGTTGGTCTCCGGGGAGACTTTTGGCACTTTTTGCCGATCCGATTAGAAACGATATCTGAAGAGCCTCAACTAACTTTTTTCCCTGTTAAGTCGGGAAAAGACTATTGCGTAATGCATATTTGGGTCAACGTCGGGGTTTAATTGGGCCGCCGCGCAACATCGTATTGGCTGCTGTCACTTCTTCGATTGATGGTTGCTGTCTTCAATCCCCTCGAGTCTCGCTGCCTCTTCTGGAGAATTTGCTACACCTTGTGCACGTCTCGCCAGGCCTCCACGAGAACAAGTACATCTGCATCTAACACTGCATGCTTCAACTCAGGTAGGCGCCTTGTATTGTACCAATTAAATAACTCTGGTGCCTAACTTAATGTGCGATTTTATATTTTATTGTGTGTCAGTGCTTATAATCGTTGCGTACGTCCGCTAGGACCTATGATTTGTTTCAGTTAATGTTTACCAGGGGCTTTACTCCTGGCGTCCATTTTATGTCATTTGTTTTGGATCATAGTGTGTTTTTTTGTGTCTTTGTAACTAGCCCTTAAGATATATTTTGGTTTTTGTGGGGCCCCCTTTCATATTCACGCAGGATATCTTATTACTAAATTCAAACTCACCTTCGGGTGTTTGTTTTAATGTATCGATTTGTGTAAACTTTAATTCTTTAAATAATAAACTTGTTAAAATCAGTTCATTCTTTTTTTATGAATTTTGAAACCCCTTCTGGGTCATTAACTAATCTAGTGTGGCAAAGGCCAAATGTAATTAATTTTGTGAAGTTAAAGCATGCTCTTTTGAGTAAGTAAGCCCCAGAATTTGGGCCAGTCAGTGTTCTTTTGTTATTCTTTAGTGACGGTGGCCTTGAAGGTAAGTGATTTTACGACAAGGTCACCCGGCTACTCGGAGGAGGCTTGGTAAACAACAGGCGGAGGTGTTCAGCAACGTACTTGGAGGACTTCTACATAGGCTACGTGTATTGTTCTTGGTTCTAGACACGTTAGCCACCCCTAATCAGAACCAAGTGGCGCTCAGGCATTTCTCTTTCTTTTAAGCAAGCTTTAGGGTAAGTACCCCGTCGGTTTTTCATTTAAGTCTTCGAACCACGCCTTCCCGACTGAGTTAGTGCGCGTAATCGGAGCAACAAAATCTGCTCCAGCACATTAAGAACTGTGTTTTCTAGGGAAAACCGGCGAACCCTGTAGTTTGAACCCGATTTTTGACAGTGCTCTTGATCAATGTCGATCTGAGCATTTAATACCGTAACAAGCTTGGGTGTTTGATCTGCTAAACCGAGAACAATTTCTTGGAAACTCAGAGACTTTGTTGTTTTGCATGCTTTGAGGAAAGCAATTTGAAATTTAAGAAGCTTTGTATCATAACGTTACAGATAATAATAAAACAACTTAAAGTGAATATATTCGTTAAGGGCAAACAAGATAAATAAACGTATTGTTTTTAAAATGATCTTCGATCAATGTTATTTTTAACATTAACGTTTGTTTTAATTTTATAATATATATTGTTATGATATATAAAGAGCAGTTTTGGATGAAGATAAATGTAAAAATAGAATTTGGAAGCTCAATACAATCAACTTAGAAAAGTTTTTAAAAAATGGCTGTTTAAATGAAAGTCATTAATAGAATTTCAATTTGATGCAAATTAAGATGAAAGGTATATATATCACTTGAGTATTTTATAGTGGTTTTCAAAGTGATAAGGTAAATACATGCTTATATTACAGATGACAAATATAATTTCTATTAAAATAATATGATGAAGTAGGTAGAACTCAAATAAGTTTAATTTGTAGATGGCATGAATAATTGTAACATAGGATCTAAGGAGATTTTGTTATGATTATTAGAAAATAACAACTCAGAAAATAAAATGTACTTTTGATATGATTTTTCGTTTTTAATAAAAACTTAGGAATTTTACCCTAATTTTTAATATGTAAGTTATTGAAATACATTTAAAAAGGGTTTCAACAAATTTACGAGGTGAAAATAAAATAAAATATTAAGAAGATTATTATAACAGTTACTAAAGAGAATTTGGAAGGTTCTATAACTAGATACAAGCAAGCAGAAGAAGCAAGAAGAAAATAAGATTGGGATGGAATTGGTTTATTTTAAATAATACAATTGATAAGAAGTTACATTGGTTAAAAAGTTGTTAATTGCTGGATATGTTGGGGGAGTGCTGAGAACGTGTGGATGTATCAACGAAGGATAGCAGAGGAACGACTAGACTCAGACGATTCTGTTGGTTACTGACGACAGAGATTGCTAAAGTAGGACCTAAGGAATAAGAATATTAATTAAGGATCATCTGTGATAGTAGCAAACTTGCCGTGAAGCCGTCAAAACGAGGAACGCTCTAGAAGGTGATAGTAGCGTTGGTGAATTAGAACGGAGCCATTCCTGCTAGCAGCCAAGGGTTTGACAAATTGGCAGCTGTTTGTCAGTAAGCAGTGCATCACAGCAGGACTAACTGGGGATCCGGGCTGTGGATATCAGGAGGAGTACTGTCTTGGAGGTGACATTGAAGCAGGGAGAGTAAGATCAGTTCAAGGTGGGTTTCTAATTTGTCCTATTGAAGCTATAATAAATAAAATACAATTAGAAAGTGTAATAAACTATTGTTATGATATGCAAAAGGTAGTTTTAAAATATAGATGATAGATATGATAAATTTGGAAGGTTAATTATAATCAAATTCTAAAGAGTTTAATAAATATTGGCTGTATAGTTCAATAAAAATGATAAAATTAATTAAGATAATGAGTAAGGTAATTTGAGGTATAAATAGTAATTGAGTATTCAAATTTTGATGGTTGTAGTTAATTTTAATAAGTTTCAAGCCAAGGTTACAATTGACAAATGTATTTGTTATAATAATAAGAATTGATAGTATGTAATAATAGGATATTTAAAATTTATAAGAGGGCAAGAAGAATTGTACCTAAGAGAAATGAAAATTTTGTTTAGCCAGTTGCAAAAACAAACTCGAAAAAATGTACAAATAATCTTGAAATGTTTGATTTTTATCAATAAAAGTACAATAATAATTTATTAAAACTAAACTATCAGTGAAGAAATTGTCTAATACAGTGAATTAAATAGAAAGAACCAGAGAACTACTGAATTGGAGGAAATTGGATTTATTGGTGAAGGTGACACATAATTAAATATTCAATGGGTTACATTGGTGGTTGTATGCAAGTGAGGTCATTCATCTAGAAGGAGGTTAGTAGGAGTGCCAGCTGGAGTTGGACAGCTTCTGTGGGGTTGCTGAGTGCAGGGGACTATCTAAGGGATAAACAAGATAAGATCCGATTCATTTATAGAGCTGAAATTTACCAGGAATCTATTGGCGTGAAGGTGACGTTTGATGAGGGGAGCGATAGCGGATTCTGCGGACGTTTGGAGTTGGTGGACAGGAATAATCTGTAGGTGATGCATAAGGTGAACATCGGGATCTATTAAGGATAGGAGCAGTGGTATTTAAATATTGGCAGTGTGAGCTGAAGAGGTGATAAGGTTTGTGTTAGTAATTAATATCAAAGCATTTTGAATAACGAACAATAAAATAAAGAGTAGAATACAAAACAGTACTTACTTTGGTGAGTTAATTGATAGTTATGTCAATGTAAAAATAGATTTGTCAATGCCTGGTTTGAGTAAATGTAGAAGTCAAGTTGACATTTGATGTCATTAAATAGTCAAGAATAAAAATAAAAATTTAGACTTCAACTAATAGTGATCTAGATTTGGTAAACCACCCTGAACAAGAGTACTTAATTGAAATAATTGATTTTAAAGTAATTAAAAGTTTATTACCATGGTGCATTGCATTAATTAAGGGCAAGCTCAAAGTAAAATAGTCACTACATAATTATATGACTAGTTCAAATGTGGAGCTATCACAAAACAGAACACTATAATCAAATACTTACCGTATAATATCGAGTCAATAAGAGCTGAATAGAAGTTATATTTGTCATCTTTGATGGAAAATATTAGTAGAGTACTGTTTGACGTACAAGGTGACAGTTCACGTCATTAAACAATATAAAGTCATTATTATATTGAATTTCAAACTATATAATTCAAGTTAAAAAAATTATGAGAGAGAGGAGTCACTATAATATATTTTGGTACCATGTTTTATTTTGAGTATGAAAATATGCATTCCGTGCTGATACATATATCCGACTATTAACATACTGAATATTTGAAAAATGTATCAAAGTGAACATATTATTATTTTCTAGTGAAGATAGGGCTACGTTCGAATGAATTTCTATGAAATCTCTTAACATTTCTTGTGTAAGAGTAAAAACAGTAAACGCGAACATGGTTGAGCGGTTTTACTAGACGCCTCGATATATTATTTAAATAGCCACGAAGAATTTTCTGTGTATTAAAAAATTAGGGCTTCTGTGACTCATTAGGCAGCACTTTATGAAATTAGTCTGCTCGAATACCAAATTTTTAAAACTGGTGTATTCATCTTCTAGGAGAACCGGTCCATTACAATGAGCGTCTTGGGTAAAAGCTGTTCAAACTAGCATTTATCACATGTAGTAAAATGAAAGAAGCTAAGAATATTTAAAAATGCCAGAGGTTTATCCAGCACCGAATGAAATGCTCTCTAGTCAGCTCAGTTGTATAGAGGAGGGTTTTTGACTGCCTGAAATGCTCGCTAGCGGTGACGAAAAACAAATTGTACCCTAAAAGAACTTCTATTTCGGGTAATCGTTAGGCGCTACCTGTCGCGTCTATTGATGCTCCCTAATAGAACAGGCTATAGGCTACAGGAATTTGTGGAGCGTTGTAATGCCGCTTTTAACCTAGCTCTATACTCTACAGTATTATTACTTTATATTTCCCTGGGTTTGCTAGCTTAAGCAGTCTTATACCCCATAAGGCTCTATTAACATCTTCAGTGCGGTTAAGGGTAAGCTAATATTGTTTTGGAGTTGCTGGTTGTCACCTAGAATGCTGAAATGACGCACGCAAACACTGACAACAATGAAAACCCATCAGTTTGCATAAAAAGGCATATGATCTGTACTAAAACACAAATACAAGAGAATAGATGTACATTAAACAATAAGAATAGACGACGTCCAATCATACAGTGAAGCTGTTAATAATACTTTAAATATGTACGAGCGACAGCTGTTTCTACTCGCATTATTGCATAAAAATACATGGAAAATGCACAATAGAAAGGCTGTATGCTACATGAATGAAAACACCTTAAATAGTGCGCTAATGTTCAACTGTATACGCAAAGTCAAACACCGATAGCACGAAATGTGTTTGAACTCCGCGCACAAATAAATTGGACGAAGTTGTCTATTCTGGCAATGCGCTTGTGGCTATTCTGGAATTGAGCTGACAAATACATTGTACGCGGGTAAAAAATGCGAACCTCAGGAAAGCGCCAAGTTGTGCGTTCAATGCAAGCAAACACGGTGCCTCAGCGGATGGCGAAATAACTTCGTACTGACTTGCAGGTAAACCCCCGATACCTTCGATACGCAATCATTCATTGAAGCATTTGCTAAAGATTTGAAATAGGAACTGACCTTGCGACCGGTTGCTCCCAAGGACGACGCTTCTACGGCGTTAACACAACGGCTTCCTTCCGGCAGCGGCAGGTACCTTTGGCGTTGCGGCCCAAGTGGTTTAATGCTTTCTTAGTCTGTGTTTCCACTCAGGAACCTTCTTGTGCCGGCGGCGATTATAGCAGGCCAACACTTCACAGTTCGAGCACTTCCGCTTCGTACCATGGTTAATTGGCACGCACATGCACGAACCGCTTGTCTGCTTGCGACTAAACCTCTGATCTCAATTGCCTACGCTCGCATCGTACTAATTTTAACTCCGCGTCTTCGATCTGCTGCATTCGCACGAATCACTTCCGCACTTGCGATACCTTTATAGTGCGTGTCAACTTAATTAATTAGTACATACTAAAAATTACGGTTTGGTTTTATAGCTAGCAGGATATAGATTAGATTAGATTTAGATTACACGACTGCCTTTTGCTGGCATGCGCACGTCAGCCCTTTGGGCTTTTTGTACTGTCGGGAGTTTTCAAGTTAGCAGGCCGACATCCGTATCTTTTACTAGAGTTGTAATGTCCCCTACTAGCTTGCGGTTGTCAATAGAGTTAAGGCTCCAATCGAAGTGGTGTCTTTTAAGCTCTAATGCTGGGCATTCAAAGATGATATGATATGCTGTTTCATCATTCTCTTGGCATAGTCTGCAAACAGGTTCATCTCTATAGATATTGATCCTGTGCATAAATTGTCTAAATGCTCCAGTGCCTGTTAGCAGACTGACTACTTGCTTGATTCGAGTTCTGTTCAGTCTCAACAGGGTTTTGGTGGTTTGTGGATTCGAAGATTTTAGCAATCTTTTGCAGTGTTTTTTTGATTGTAGTTTCTCCACCTTAGTTGGGGTGCGGTATTGACTCATTCATTAATGGCTGAGCGGACTTGGCTTTTCTGAATGCTTAGACCAGGTTCTGGACCGGTCGTTGCATTACGGGCTACTACTTTTGCGAGCTTGTCCGCCTTTTCGTTTCTTTCAATACCTTGGTGACCTGGAATCCACCATAATTTTACTGTTTCCCTGGCTCAAGGTTTGAAGTTTGGATTTGCATTCCTTGACCAGTCTCGATGAAGTACTGAAAGCGTTTAACGCTTTCAGTGCTGCCTGACTGTCTGACCAGCTTCTTTTCTATGCTGATGTAGGCGCATACGTTAAAAACTTGTACTTCAGCCTGAAAGATGTTACAAAACTTTCCTAGAATGACTTTTTCGTTGGTTCTAGGATTGGTACTATACACACGAGAGCTTGTATCCCCTTCAAACTTAGATCCATCAGTGTAAAAAATGATGTTCTTATTTGTTGGGGTTGGTACTTGGTCCGGATTCCAACTTGTGTGTACAGTCAATTTCTTTTCAAAGTCATAGGTTTTGATTATAACATCAGTACCCATTTCTAATATTGGATTGTTGATGTGTGACATCATCTTGCCATGTCCTAGATTATTAGCTGTGTTCATCCAGTGACCAGTACTTTGTAATCTGTAAGCTGCCTTTGTGGCTTCACCTTCCAAGAAGATGTGCAGAGGTGGCAGATTTAAGATAACATTCAGTACTTGTCCTGAGATGCCTTTAAAGGTTTTCAGTGATGCACCGATTATATAGATATTGTATTCTGCTGATTTTGTGGATCGCAGTTGCTTGTTTTATTTTGGGCCACCAGGCGATTATTCCAGATAAAATTATTGCCGAACCATGGTTTTGTACAGCGAGAGGGTCAGTTCCGGTTTGAGCCCCCATGTACTACCTATAGCTCTTTTCCCAATAAGTAATGTTTGTATGCACCTGGTGATTGTTTTGTCTAAGTGGGAGTTCCAAGTTAGTTTGGAGTCGATGGTTAGACCTAAGTACTTAATCTCGTTCTCCCAGTTGACATTTGCCTCAAACAGTTTTATGTTGATTCTGTTTGTGAAGTTCTTTCTACGAGTGAAAGCGACGAGAGTGGCTTTACTGGGATTAATTCTAAGATTATTCTCTAGACACCACTCTGCGGTTATCTTTAGTGCTGATTCCCTTACATTGTCTACGGTTCTTTGGTGTTTACCTTGAATCAGTATGACAATGTCATCAGCGTATCCTTGAGTGTAGTAGTCTTTGTTATTGAGTTGGATCAGCAGTTCATCAACTGTGAGGCACCACAGGAGTGGAGAAAGAACTCCTCCCTGTGGACATCCCCTTGTCACCTGCACTGTCTTTTCCTTGTCAAATAACTTGACTTTTACAACTCTAGTGTTGAGCATTGCTATAGTCCATCTTATCGTGGTGTTATCGATCTGATGGTTTGTCATTGCTCTTCCAATTGAGTGGTAGGAGGTGTTGTCGAAGGCAGCTTCTATGTCTAGAAATGCTCCGACTGCGTACTCCTTGTACTCCAAGGTTCTCTCAGTTTTCCCCACTAGTTGGTGTAGTGCGGTTTCACATGACTTCCCTGTTTGGTAAGCATGTTGATATTTGTGAATAGGGAGTGAAGTTAGGGCTTCCTCCCTCCAGTATCTGTCTACTAGTCTTTCCAACGTTTTAAGGAGGAATGATGTTAGGCTGATACGTCTGTAAGATTTAGCTTCTACATAGCTGCTCTATCCCTTTGCAGCATTACGGGTTGTATGCCGTCGTTTCCAGCAGATAGAGGCTAGTTGCCCATCTAATCCTTTCTTTGCTGACTATTCTCTTAGCTGTTTCCCAGTCTTTCCTCATAGGGGTATGATTGGGTAGCAGGATATAATAAAAAGATATGAAATGCATATATACAGGTGGCATGAACTGACCCGTTACAGCTTTGAGGAATTACTTACCGTTTCAGTATATAAAACTGCATTACATATTACAAATAAACTACAGTGTATTAAATTTAACACAAATACATTTATTGCGGGTGGCAGTTAGTGTGCCGCAAACGTAAAACAACGGTCGGCGTGAAGTCAACTTGCGCTAAGCAAATAACTTCCTGCAATAATATTTTCCGTGGTGTACTTCCACTGGAAACAAGTATCGATAGTCTGCTGACAGGCTATCAACAATTTTCATAAGTCGTTTCGGTACTCCTAACGGACATGTCCTTCATACTGTACGTAAGATGGTTCACTTGTTAAATAGCCTATTCTGAAAGGCGTATTTACAACATGCATGTAACTTATGTAAGTTAGCTTTGGAATGCGGCACTTTGGCTGGCGACTTAAATATGAAATCTAGTTGATACGAAAGCTGCCGATACCGGGACCAGAACGGCAGCTTTAGCGATGAAAGCTCGCTGGGCCTCAAAATTGGACAGCGGGCTTGAACAACGAAAGGCCGGGTTCAAAATTGAAAACCGTGATACACAACGGTTACTGGCAAATCAGTGTTGGTCTATAGGTAGTCAAACGTGAGGAACGGAAGGTCATCGGGATATAGGACGACGGAAACTCCAGCGAGTCGTTACAAGGGTGGCTGCAGAAGGATATTAGTAAAATTGATGTGGAACCTCAAACTAATTGCAATACAATTTCTGTGAGTGGTTTCCTGATGGAAGTTTCCCGTAGAAAACGATTGTGAAAAGTCTACCACTCTAAAGTGACGCGTTTATTCAATATGGAGGAATTTTCAAAATGGCTGCCCATTATTTGAGACAGTTATACATATTATTATGTTAATGTTATTATTGATGTTTTCTGTTACTGTTCGATGATAGTATATTACATAATAAGTGTGGTAAGTAGGATTATAGCGCACGCAAAGTGAAGTTTACGAAACGAGCCGATGGCAATTGTGTTCGACGGATATGAAGATACGTTTTCTACAAAATCAGAAGCTCATTTAAAAAGAAACCGAGGTATTGTAGGACCTAAAGTCAATTTCACTACTTCAACCTCCATTGCCATCAAGAATGAATTATTTTTGAGTAATAAAGACAATAAACAAGCTTTCATTGCTCAATTATCAGAAAAATTACACGAAGCTGGATGTAAAACAAAGCAATCTCATAGTGATGCAGACGTCTTGATCGTTATGGAAGCTATAGAGTCGGCAAAAACTCATCCTACAGCCATTGTTGGAGAAGACACCGATCTTCTCATACTACTTCTTCATCATTTTCAAGAAAATTTATGTGATATTTTTCTTCGCCCAGAACTTAACAAATCTTCCAAACACATAACTGTCTATGATATTAGAAAAATTGTAAACGCATTGGGTAGTGACGTGTGCTCTCACATCTTATTTGCTCATGCCATATTAGGATGTGATACCACCTCGAAACCATTTGGATTAGGGAAAAGTGACTCCACAAAACTGTTAAGAAGATCAGTTATCTTCAAAGAAAGTGCTGCCATTTTCCAAACTCCTGAAAAATCCACAGAAGAAATCTTAAATGCTGGTCTGAATGCCATTATATCTTTGTATGGAGGAAAAACAGGAGACAGCACATTACATGATATGAGACTTCGAACTTTCACTTCAAAGGCAACAAAATCAACAATCCATGTGAAACCTGAAGTTTTGCCTCCTACAGAGGATGCAAGCAAATTTCATTCTTTCAGAGTATATCATCAGGTGCAACAGTGGATGGGTAATGCTATGGATCCATTACAGTGGGGATTTAAAGTGAAGGATGGAAGATTGACTCCTATTAGAATAAGTCAAGCACCAGCACCAGCCCATTTACTGAAATTCGTAAAATGTGGCTGTATCAAAGGTCAATGTGCAACTCTTCAATGCATATGCAAACGACAGGGTATACTGTGCACAGATGCGTGCACAGTTTGTAGAGGTATAAGCTACTGCAATTCTATGGAAGTGGACATGGACGATGATTGAGATGAAACTATTATTGTAAATAAAAGAACGAATAAACGATTATTTTGAAAAGCATTTTAATTGAATAAACTTTAAGTAAATGTTTTCTATTACAATTGAGGCGTTTGCGGGAAACACGACAACGCTACATTTTTTTTAGAAATTGAGTTAGATGGAGCAATAGCAAACCATCAGCTGCCGATTGCACCATCTAATTCAATTTCGAAAAAAATGTACCTTTATCGTGCTTCCCGCAAAAGCCTCAATTATTACTCACAAATTATATACTGTTTCTCTATCTCCCCCATAGAGGCGTGCGGTGCATAGAATTTGGGGAAGCTATGACTCAAGTAACTTGTTTTCTGGGGCACTATGTAATAAGTTTCTGGTATTTTGTAAAACATGCTGCCAGAAAACAAGCTACAAGTGTCATAGCTTCCCCAAAATTCATTCACCGCAAGCGCCTAATCCCCCAAAAATGTTGAAACTGTGTGTAGCCTACTTTCATATAATCATAATTGTTTATTGAGTTAATCGTTCACGGACTGGAATTTTGATTTCAAGTTCTAATATACAATGTATCAAATAATGGTCAGCCATTTTGGAAAATCCGCCATATTGGATAAACGCGTCGTCATAGAGTGGTAGACTTTTCACCATCGTTTTCTACAGAAAATTTCCATTAGGAAACCACTCACAGAAATTGTATTGCAATTAGTTTGACGTTAGCCCATTTTTCGTGCTAATTTGCCTAGTCTATATGGGACGGTAGAATTGCTAATATCCAACAGAAATCAAAAATAAAGCTGCCCTTCAAGAAATACGGAAACAAATTATATGAAGCAAAAGGAAGAGAAGGAAGACAAACAAACTTTTCATTCAATAAAACAAACTAAAACAAAATACTTACGCGTAGACGTAACATGCGTAGATCTAGATTATTGTCCTACAAAGACTACAAAAATTTAGGGGTGCGAAACCTACTAAAATCTCTACCCTGATTAAGGCTTTGAAAAATATGTATTCAGTGCAAGGATTATAATAAATGAATTGTTATCGCCAAACTTATTTTTCGGCATCTACGACTACACTATATTTCCTGAAGGCAATAAATTTCTGTTTTATTATGTATTTAAGTTAATTATAGTTTAGTTCTTGTGATTTAATTTCAGTTGCCAGCTAAGTCTGATCGTATGAATGAAAACGAATAGAATATCTATTGTGACCTAACAAACAAGAACAACATAAATAGTAGAACGCTTTTGAGATTATCAATATCATCTAATAGGAATGTTTTTGCTTTTCTGGATAAAATAACAATGTTAATAGTTTTCCAGTTTATTTATATTGCAATGATGTAGAAGTGATTTAAGCACCATGGGAATTCAGTGTTAATTTCTTTATTTGAGAATATTTGTTTATACGTTTGTCATTCTAAATTTCCGAAAACCAAAAATTAAAATGGCCATTTTCACAAAAATCGGTGGTGCTTTAAAGTTATCCTGTTTCCCGCCACATATGACAGATGCAAATAAACAGCAAACTAATTTGCTCGAATAATTTTAAGTAACCACTGATTTTTGTGAAAATGATAATTTTATTTTCTTGAATTTTTCGGTTTTCCCGAATGTAAATCACAAAGGAAGGCATAAGTAGCTGGAGATTTTTTTCTGGAAAAAATGTGTTTAGAACTTTGCTCTAAAATAATTACGGAAGCAAATATTTGCATATGAAGAAATTACCATTGAAAAACAAATAGTGCGTAAAGCATTTCTATAACCTGTATAAGTAATCGTGTTACTATCAAAATAGGTAGCACCAATATTAACTTTTCGTATTCAAATCAGCCCCGTTATTATTTCATATAATTTGCATATGTCAAATTATGTTTCTGTCTCATATTTATTGTACAAAATTGGCCTAACGTTAGCATAAATAATTGTTTTTGCTTAATTATTTATTTATTCACTTTTACAATTTGCAACTTTTCAAACTGACATTTTCTATTTATCGTTTGCAATTAGAAATTTGCCTCACGTTAACAGCAACAGTTATTTATGCAATTATCTTTCTCTGGTTATTTAAATGATTTTTTACTTTACTTTTACTTGTTATCAAAATTACTTTCCACATAAGCCTGCTCAAATCTTTACTTCTTCAAATACCCGATTGACTTAACCTAGGATAGTTGAATTTATGATTATGTACTTCTTCATTTTATTAATTTACCCGGTGCGCCAATTATATTTTGTTTGGTGAATATTAGCTCAGGGAATAATTTTTTCAATCATAAAACTCCTTACTCTGGTTGGGACATGTGTTTATAATTGTTTGAGATTCGTAGCAATTTTCTCCGTTCAATCTCAATACCGGTTATGTATATATAAAGTGTACCTACTAACTATGTACAATAAATGTGCTCAGATAGAAACGAAAACTCACAAACTCTAAAGCGACAATCAATCGCAATATATCTTTTTTTTTATAATTTATTAGCTGGCTCTGTATAAAGTACAATACACGGATTTTTACAATAGAAATAATCACTACATAAAACCAAATAGAGCGAGGAATAAGTGACCATAACACCTCTGACTAAATATATCATATATTGCTATGGTTTTAAGCCCTATAATTCAATTCTGTTAGCATTGCCAAATTAATGGACTTTTCATGAAAGCTCAGAGTGAGATATTTTATATAACTGCAAAGCTAAAATTTGAGTTTGCCAGAATTAATACATTTGTAATGAGATGCTAGTAATTGCAGAATACTTAATTAATGAACGCAGTAAGCAAAACTCAATTCGCATAGGGATCCAAATTGGATGTAAGTTCAGTTAACTGATTAGGTTTGTGCTAAATGTAAAGGCCAAGTCGAATGAAATTTAATAATTACAAGATGGATTGCAAACTCAAGGGAATGAAGCGTAGAAAGCAGGCATATTTTAATAGTGAAATCCAGTCAGGGTTTTATAAGAAAGGTAACTGGACGATGGATAAGCTTAAGAACATGCAATGGGCAGATCAGAAGGAAGGAGTTAAAGCATTTAAGGAAACCGTAACAATCAAAAGGCAAGGGTTATAGGAATTGCAGAAAAGCAGACACATATGAACTTAAAAATGTGTGTTAAAAGAAAACAGTGAATTCAAAAGAACCTAGTGCAGGATATGCGCGAATTAAATACTTGAATCAGTGCAGTGACATGTGGATATTTAAAACGCAAATTAAAGAGACGAGCAGTGAAAAATAGACACGCAAAATTAATATAAATGGAAACAATTATTTTAGATATAGTATTAGTGTAAATAAAACGAAAAACAGAAAATCGCCGGGAGAAGACGAAATAGTGGTGGAAATGCTGAAACATGGAGGCCTTCCAGCACTAAAACTACTACAACAACTGTACGAGAAATGCTTGACTGAAGGCCGAATACCGGAAGATTGGAATAATGCACTGGTGGTAATGATATTCAAGAAAGGAAACAAGAAATTATTAGCAAACTATAGACCTATAAGCCTCCTTTCTGTGTTACATAAATTATTTACTAGAATACTAACTGAACGACTATCTAACAAACTCGACTGCTACCAACCCCGTGAGCAGGCGGGATTTAGAAGTGGATATAGCACCATGGATCATCTACAGGTAGTAAGAACGCTAATAGAGAAGGCAAATGAATATAATATAGAACTATGGATAGCCTTCATAGACTACGAAAAGGCGTTCGACACCATTGAAATATGGTCGGTCTTGAATGCATTAAGCAACTGTAGAATAGACGAAAGATACACTAAAATTATAAAAAATGTGTATGAAAATGCCACCTTCCAAGTCTTGCTCGAAGAAGAAAAAACAAACAAAATACAGGTGAGGAGAGGAGTCCGCCAGGGAGACTCTATGTCACCAAAATTGTTTACGCTGGTCTTGGAGGATCTCTTTAAAGAACTTAATTGGGAACAGAAAGGTATCCTAGTTGACGGTGAAAGGCTCAACCATCTCCGCTTTGCGGATGATGTTGCAATATTTAGTGAGTCCCCAGAAGAGCTGCAGGAAATGATAAATGAACTCCAAATAATTTCACAAAAAGTCGGTTTAAAAATAAATATTGCCAAGACTAAATATATCACTAACCAAACAAACATGGGAAACAACACAGAAATGACAATACAAAACCAAATATTAGAGAGAGTGGATTCATATATATACCTAGGTCAAACAGTAGAAGTAACAAAAGCAAATCTTAAGGCGGATCTAAAACGAAGAATATCACTCGCGTGGGCCAGTTTCGGAAAACTTCAAAAAACATTAACATCAACACTACCAAACACAATTAAAGCCAGAGTGTTTGACCAATACGTATTGCCTGTTTTGACGTATGGAACGGAGACCTGGGCTTTAAATAAAACGATTGTGACTAGACTACGGATTACTCAAAGAGCAATGGAAAGGCGCATGATAGGCATAACACTCCGAGACCATATAGAAAACGTAGAAATAAGAAAAAGATCGAAAGTAACGGACGTGATATACAGAACATGCAAACGAAAGTGGAACTGGGCTGGACACATTGCCAGATTAAATGACAATAGATGGACTAAGAAAATAATAGAATGGAGACCTCGACACCACAAAAGAGGAATAGGACGCC
Source organism: Agriotes lineatus (assembly GCA_940337035.1). Taxonomy (NCBI): domain Eukaryota; kingdom Metazoa; phylum Arthropoda; class Insecta; order Coleoptera; family Elateridae; genus Agriotes; species Agriotes lineatus. Next base: position 16,524,958 of record OW679197.1, read on the forward strand.
CACAAACCAGGTGGACAGACGACATAAAGAGACATGTAGGCGGAAACTGGATACAAATAGCTCACAACAGAACAGAATGGAAACGACTTGGGGAGGCCTACATCCGACGATGGATGGATTGGCTTTGATGATGATGATTAGTGTACAAAATCATAGTTTTAAGTAGAATTATTGTTAAAAGTTAGTATTTCAACCATGTTAATATCCGCAATTTATTTCAAGTAACTAGCTTTTGTTTATAACAAATTAATGGAGGTAGACAAATGAATAACTTATTTTATGACCAGTTTTTGTGTCTCCAAATAAATAATTTTTTTAAATAGAAACCAATTGAATTTAATAATAAAAACTAAACCAGTGTATTGGCAATTTACCCGGCTACAAGGGGAAGTGTGGGTTTCGATTTCCCTCATATGAAAATTAATTTCCACCGTTGACGTCTCCGAGGGCTTCGCCAGGTCCATCACAGCTTACGATCCTGAGCTACAGGCAGAAAGAGGTTCCCTGAGCCAGGGGTCTCAACTGCTGCACGTCCCTCCAGCGTATATGAGTCCGGCACGTCAATCCCAGCACCCCAAGAGAAGATCTGGGCACTTGAGTTCATCCGAGGAGGTTGCCGCAGACTGCAGAAATCGCAGGTTGGTTTTTACAAGAAAATATTGGCGCTAGAAGCCTGAAACTTACCATAAAGCAAGACTGCGACCTAAGGAAGCCGATCCCAGGCATATTAAATATCCATTAACAGCCAGAGATCCGGAAATTGTAGTAATCTAAGTTGAGGTTATGTTTTTCCCAAAACCGACTCTATAAAAACAAATAAAATAGCGGTCCCGCAAGATCTGAAACAGACGACAAATTAATGGCAGGAAAACAGTCAATAATTACCAATACCACGTTGACCGATTTCACAATATTTATCATTCAATTAAACTCAATGTTGTAAACGGCATCCATCTTGGTTAACACTTGAACTAATTTTAGAGTTTTCGATTGTGCGCGTTAAGCTAAAGCGGACAAGAGATCCCTAGTTAACGAATATCAATAAATTGTGCATTCAGGGGGAACCTAACCGAGACGAGCCTTGCTTTACCGAAATTTAAGCTAGCGTTTTTTATTTAATTAGTTCCAGATAAATACCTAAGATATTATAAAGGGCATACAACTATTTATTTTAGCTATCAATTTACAAGTCACTTTTAATCAACCTGAGATTTGATAAAACGAATACAAAAATATTTGGGTGGTACCCTTATTAAATTATTAGCATATTACAACACCTAATTAGGACGTACCATCCCAATATATACAATTATACATATATATTATGTGTGTAAATAATTTAAATTTATAAGTCTTAAATAAGGTCTTGTGGGAGCATCCTCTTTAATCGCTTATGGATTCCCTTTTGCTCAAGATTTAGTTTTGTAGCACTGTCGCACAGCACTATATTTTGGTAAAAGTTTGAAGTCAGGTTCGTAATAAAGTCAGCTATTAATGGGATTTGCAGTTCTTCATGTATTTGTCTGTTTCGCACAAACCACGGGCACTTAATTGCAAGTGTTAGTACTTTATTTTGTATAACTTGTAGTTTGTTGAGTGATGTCCTCGATGTGTTACTCCAAATCGGGCAGGCGTATGTTAAAATAGGCAGTAGTATCGTTTTATATATAACCACCGCACATTCCACTCTGAGAAACGATTGCCGGTTTGTTAGTGGATATAGCATTCCTAACCTGGTATGGCACTCTTATAGTTTTTTGTTAATATGTATTTTCCAGTTTAGTTTTTCATCCAGATGGACACCTAGATATTTTACCGCCGCATCTTTTAGATTTCATCTAATCACATCATAATTTATCTTAATTGGTTGAAGTAGAGTATATCGTTTCAGTTTGAACATTTTGGCTTGGCGTTTATGTGGGTTAAATCTAATTCTCCATATCTGGAACCATTTGGATGTGCGATTAATAGCATTTTGTAGTTGTCCTACGGCCGCTTCAACCGTGTCACTTTGCGTTATTATAGCCGTATCATCGGCATACATCGCTGGGATAGAATTAGCTACTGTGGGGAAATCATGTACATATATATTAAATAGTGTTGGTCCCAATAAGCTACCTTGGGGTACTCCTGCTTCAATTGTTTTCTTGGTTGAATGGATTCTCACTCTAAACGTTCTGTTGCTTAATAGGGAGGCTGTAATCTTCGTTAGGTAGAGTGGTATATTTAATTCAATAATTTTGAACAGGAGTCCTTCTTGCCAGACCTTATCGAACGCTCTTTCGAGGTCCATAAACATAATTGCCGTATAATTCTTGTGTTCGAATCATTTTTCGATAGTTTCGGAGATTCTTAGAAGTTGGTGTACTGCTAAATGAGACTTTCGGAATCCAAATTGGAATGGTGGGATCACATCTTTTTCAGACAACTCTTTTTGAAGCCGTATTAGGATTGTTCTTTCCAGTAGTTTCTCCAGGGTTGAGAGCAAGCTAATTGGGCTGTAGCTGTCAGGATCTTGCTTATTTTTCCCAGTTTTATATGTAGTTATTATATCAGCAGTTCTCCATTGAACAGGAAAATAAACTAATCTCATGCATGCGTTGTAGATAGAGGCTAAATAAGCTAGTGCTTTTTTAGTAAAGCATTTTAGTATTTCATTGGTTATAGTCAGGCCCCGGGGATTTGCGTTTTGGAAGACATTTTATATATTTTTTTACTTCGGGGACAGACACCGGCGTAATTTCCTCAATGTTTTGTGTATGTAGTTCTTCGACTCTGTTTATTATTTCGTTGATATGATCTTCATCGTTATCTTCTATGTTTGGCTTGAAAACTAGTTCTAAATAACTTGCTAGTATCTCTGCTCTTTCCTCCTCTGTGTTATAGGTGACGTTATTAGATATCAAGGGATAAATAACGTTAGGTTGTCTCAGAAGGCGTTTCGTTGCTACCCACATGGTTGAGTCTGAGGGATGGATATCCTCTAGATATCTATTGTATCTGTCTATTCTTATTTTGTCTAGTTCGTATTTAATTTGATTGTTTAATCTATTGTATAAACTTTTTAGATAGGGAAGTCTAAATCTTTGCCATTGTCTTCTCGTTTTGTTTTTTGTTTTAACCATTTCTTGTATGTGTTCTGGTGCTCTGCAGTTTGAGGGTATGCTTCTTTGTTTGTATGGGGTTGTTGTTTCTTTAATGCTGTTTTGTATTGCTTCTGTGTATATTTTCACAGCATCATCTATATTTTAGGGTTTTCTAAGAGGTCCAGGCCATATAAGTTTTTGATTTAGGGTTTGTTAAAATTTACTCCAATCTCTTTTTCCATATGCTATTTTTGGGGCTGGAGTTATAGTCTCTGAGATATCGTGGAAGGTTACAAGTCCAGGGAGATGATCTGAGTCCAGTTCGTTTTTTACGGCTAGTTTAATAGCTTGCCTAATGTTTTTATGTAGCGCCACGTCTAATATACCTGGCAGATAGTCCTGTCTATATGGAAAATAGGTGTATTTTTTTGGTGCAGAGATTGACACACCTTGATCAGCCATGATATTGAATAATTTTATTCCCGCTGGATTGTTAGTACGACATCCCCATATTTCATTTTTTGCATTTAAGTCCCGAATCAGGAGGGTGGGCTCGTTACTGGCGAACAGGTTAGCGATGTCATGATCAAGCATTCGTTTATTTGGCGGTTTATAGGCACTTATTAGTGTTATCGAGGTATTACGTTTTATTATTGCTTTTATAGATATCGCTTTCATGTTTTCTATACCCGTGAGATGTACTTGGTGGTGTTTTAATTTCTTTTTTATGATTATCGCTCCCCCCGAGGCAACAGTTGCATCTCTGTCATTTCTATATACAAGATAACCAGGGATTCTGAATGGTTCAGCATTTATTAGGTGGGTTTCGGACATACAGGCGATATCAATTCTGTGGCGTGTAAGAAATTCAATGAAGGTAGATCGTTGAGTCTTTAGACCATTGGCGTTCCAATTGGCAATTGTGAAATTATGAATTATGTGATGATTATTTAGATACATTACTTAGAAGGGATGGAAGTATTGTTGTTAAGATTGGCATAATTTTATTCAAATGAGATATGAGCAGGTAGTATAATTGTTATTAGATCTGATGATTCTGGAATGTTAATATTAGTTTTGTTGTTTTGTTGAGATTTGTTTATTTCGCGTTGCCCTGAAGTTGTAGGTTGGGTTTTCTTTGTTCCTGATGTGGTTGCTGTAGCTTGGCTGTATGTTCTGTTTGGTGTTCGTTTCCTGTTATATCTAGTTTCTTTCTGACTTATCTTTATAAAATAATTACATCCTTTGTAGTTTGCCGGATGTTTTTCCAGGCAATTAACGCACTGGGGGTCTTCTTCGGGTTTCTTGGGGCAGTTATTGTATAAGTGATATCCCGTACATTTCACGCAACGTGGTTGAGATCTACAGTAGTTACGGGTATGACCGTATAACTGACATTTCTTACACTGTGGCATCTCTTTGGATTTCCTTCCCTGTTCAACCTCAACTACACAGTAGTTAAGTTTGGTCAGACTAGAAATGTTCTTGTCTTCCTGATTATTATTAACCTCCACTGTGCACAATGGTATAGGATGTCTGTTTTTATTGTATAGTCGAGTAACCTTGATTATAGGATATTTTAATGTAGTTAATTCTTTTGTAATCTCCGATTCCAGTATGGATACCGGGACATTTCGTATAATCACAGATATGTTGTTGGTTTCTGGGTCTTTGAATGTGTGGTAGCTGAGATTGTTATCAGTGTAATGTTTTGTCATCTTCCTATAATCATTTATATTTGTTAAATTTATACGTAGTTGGTTATTTTTATTTACAATCATAAATTCAATTTCAGTCATTTCTTTTAGAGTATTTAATTTTTTCTGCATTATGCAGAAATATTGGCGGAATTTTAATCTTTTTCACATTATTCGTCTTGTTTGTTTGTTGTTCAGTTATGTTTGTTGAAGTATCCATATCGCTTATCGCCGCCGCATGCTTGCCTTGGTCGATAAGTGAACTTGCATTTTCAATTTGTTCGTTGGTTATAAAGTATTTATTTTTGACGATTAAATTTTCTGGGTTAAATAGGTATTTTTTATTCGGTGCACCCACTGGTGGCGATAGGTTATCGCTGTTTCTTTTACTGTTTAATGTATTAATTTTTAGGAGGGGACCCCTCCGCAGGGGTTCCAGTACTTTTTTAGAGCCCGCTTATGTGTAATGTTGATATTCATATAACTTACATAAATCGTTTTCTGCCTCACGACCGGTACAACAACTATGCACAGCCTAAGAGGTTAACACTCGCACTTTCCGACTTTCAGCGGCAGAGCACGTCCGTTCAGCTCACAGGCTTCGGTGAAAACTCGCAATATATCTGAAACATCAGGGCAGTGACAAAAACAAGTGCTAAATATTTCTTCTTTTCCTTTCTTCTTTATATACGCGCAATTGCCTGTTTTTATTCGTTTCTGTACCTATATTTCGTCGTTCGGAAGGTTGTTACTTCATCGTTTTCCAGGTCTTCCGATCTTCGTCCTAATGCTAACTGGTCCTTTGTTATCTTTATCAGATATTAAAATTTCATTTTCTGTTTTATGATCTCATCATTGACAATAAGTTTGTATCTAATCTGCGTCTTAGACATAGTCACACATTATGTTTTTTCCTGTAGCGGTGCAGTGATGAATGGCCTGTAAACGTCAGTGCTACATAAAATGTGAGTGTTTAATGCGTGACCAAAAAAAAGCGAACAAAAAGTGTTCGCGAGGTGCAGCTTTAGAAAGTATCTATTATGCGCGTGCAGCAAGAAACATCTGAGATGCCAAGTGTGATTTGTGTCATCATGTAAACAATGTAGACTAACTTGTCTAAAACGTCAAAGTGTAATTTCAAGAACAGCAGGACGGATGTCACAAACGTAGAGGTACCAGATTACAAAAGAGAAGGGTTGCGTAAATATCCTTGTGACCCAAAAACTAACAATGGATCAAGCAGACAGGGAAAGTGGACCCCGGTCACAATACAGTCATAAATACTCGATAATGAAGGAAGCACACGCAATGGGAAACACTCCTTTTATTAGCGAAAGTCATCCCAACTTTTCATGTCATAATAGAGCGAAGGATCAGCCGGACAATACTATTGTATCCGAAAGAATAACCGGCGTTCCTTCCATTCAAGCACTTCTTATAGAACCTCAAGTAGCCTAGTTTTGGGAATCAGTTTGTACCAGATCAGTTTGATCACTTTACTTGCACTTGTACGACTGGCACGCATTTTGCTGAGTCGGTAACGAAAACAATTCGTATTTGTATTTTTTGTAATAATAACGGATGCGTACATGTGTGTATTTGTTTATGTGTTTAAATTAAAATAAAGGAAGGTTATTGTTTTCCACAAACGTGTGTATTTTACTGAACTAAGTTCTACAGTAAAAAAATACTATGCACCAACCAAATTGATAAATGGTAACCAAATGCCGTTGATATTATCATCTCAAGCCCTTTTGCGGTTTTGTTAAACTGCTTCCTCGCTCTCTTCGCTAGCACTGTGTCATTCGCATTATTCAGAATTTTTATTTCGTGGTTTCCCATTTTATAACCTTCTAATTTGCGCACTTGTCTTGTTATTTCATCCATTATGATGTTAAATAGCAGCGGAGTTAGAGAGTATCCTGTACCGGGCTCTGTAGGTTAGTGGTTAGCACTCCTACTTAGCATTCTGGAGGTCGTGGGTACGATTCTCGCGACCATCTGCTCTGAATCAAGTTTTCAGGTGGTTTGTCCTGAGTCAACAGAGCACCTTCTCTGAGGCGAATGCCGGGGCAGTACTTCTCCACCTTTCCTGGCATTTCTTCCATTCCTTACGCTTCCTTTCTCTCACCCATCCTATAATTCCCGTTCTTGGCTGAAGAGGGACGCAAGGTCCCTATATTTTGGTTTGATTTGCTGAATAAATATTTTGTTTTTATGATATTGTGATACACGTGCCTGCAATAAAGATGTATTACATCTTCTAAATGTACACGATCGAAAGCCTTCTCGAAATCAATAAACTCCTTGAATTCGATGGACAAATAATTCGTTGGTAATGTTATCTTGGTCCGGGTTCTTCCTGAATAGGGGTTTTTGAAGAGCTACTTCTTCATCTTTTTTTTATAAAAGCCTCAACCTTGGTCAATATATCTGGTATATTCGGTTCAGTTTCAGTCTCTTTTTTCTTTTATAGTTTCTATAAATATCCTACCCTTCTATGTATCTTTGACTTCTGATAAGTCTCCATCTCTGTTTCAGGAGCCCATTATTTTTGAGAAAATTCCCAATGTTTGTTCTTAATTTGTCTGACTAGTGAGTTAGTGTCATTGCTAAATAGTAACAGAGTGTAATATTCAACTGTAATGTGTTACAAAAATAGCTAGTCAATAACATGGTATAAAATAATAGCTAGTATAGGAACACTTACGTATAATTCCTACAGTACTCAGGGTGCAACAAAGCTAAAATAATGACACTGTCCTAAATATCACAGATACATTTTATACGCTGGATCACGGGTTCATATAATAAAAAATTTGGTGTGATACACGCACACAACTTCCTTTTACTGTGATCTTATAATCAGCCAAATATTTAATTTAAAATTTTTAAGTATTTGTTAAAATTTTTCAAAAATTACAAATTCTACAAAAACGGTACAAAAAAGAGCGTTAGTTCAAGAGACAAAAATGTAATAATGTACCGGGTGTTATATTTAAAATAGTAGTTAATAAAACAAATGAAAAAAACAAAAAACCCAGCTTAGAGGTATTCAATTGGAAAATTACCTATCTCTCGTCAATTCACGTTAAAAATGTAACAAAACTGTAAAGTTTGAAAGAATCCTTAGAGCTGTTTTTGAAAAAATTAAAACAAAAACTGCAAAATCACAAGAGTAAACATCATACTTCTGGTTATGCGATTTTGTTCAAAAGCTTGCTGTCGCTTCTAGAAAGTATACAAAATTGATATAAGAAGTTTTAACGCCATACATATTTTCGTTTTTGAGATATTCTGTTTACAGACAAACACACAGACACACAAACACAAAGACAGACATACAGACTAATGTGAAAAAACATGCTTTTTGGGTTCAGGGGACTCTAAAACGTGAATATCTGTTGAAAACACAATTTCCAATTTTTGGGGTGAATCCAATACTTCTTTTATCGTAAAAGGAAGTAAAAAATGAACGATAAAATGTAAAACTATAAATACACTTACGCCTATGCAATAAACATAATTCATGAAAAAGTTAACTTCAAAAGTTAAACACATAAAAGCAACGATAACGTTCAAGGAATTCTATCCTATCCTGTAGCAATTCGCATAGCGCAAAAATGTCTCAACGTAGAAGTTCTTCGGAATCTTGGTTACTGGGACAAGGTCGCGTTGACGTCACGGGCTCACCGGAACATAAAGAATGCTCAGACAATCACAAAGGGACATTTAGTCGAGAAATATGACCATATTCTAGCGATCTTTAACCCAATACTAGCGGTGGCTACAATCCATAGCGCAAATTAGAACTCAGACGTAGCTGAGCATACATTTAATGGGAACACTTCAGGATTTGAGCAGGCCAGAGTACTTGCCAGAAATCAGCGTTACGTCACTCCGAGCGGCTGGCACAGAGGACTATAAATAGCTTCACACCGACCTTTAGTTCTTAGTGGGATTTTCACTCTGATGATGCAACTGCAAGGTCTTGCAAAACGTTAGTAAATATGGGTGCACAAACAGCAACAGGGCCAAATCTGCCAAGTATCCTCGTTCTCAAGCTACTCAAACAACACGAGCCAGCAAAGAGCATGGCCAGCGCGTTGATTCTTGCTCGAGTTTACAAGTTGCAAAGCACATTAAGCCAGAGAATGCTGGGCGATTATCCACAAATACGACGCGATCTAAGCCGAAATTCTATGTTAACAAGAATAATTCGAGTGACCGCGAAAGCCTCAAACCGTATATTCATCGTTCTTGTTAACTTTCTCTCTTTCTTAATAGATTATACAAGTTTTTCTTCGCATCGGCAGACATGTCGTCATTAATTGCATGCAGCTTTATTATCGTCATAGGTTGTCCTCAAATTTTAATTCTAATCCTTATAATACGATCACTTACTTGCCCATGTCTGTATATTGTTTCTTCACTTATTTTTTATAAGTATTACCCCACTTCTGGCTCGCTCATCCATATGTGTAAGTATTTTCGATATTTTTCTTGGCCTGTACCTTTCCGTTTTGTCTCTGTTAAAACCACTATATCGAGATTCATTTTTCATCTTTTTCGTATTTTTTGTTTCCGACCCCGCTGCTCCGAGGCGCTTCTCTGAGATTTTTTAGCGTTTTCTATGTTTTACGGGGGCATGGGTTGCTGTCCCATAGCCCCAACCCGCTTCCTTTATCCGGGCGTGGGACCGGCCACGGCAATTGCTAAGTTATTGCATCCACCCAGCAACCAACCGTAGGCGGTAGTTAATACCTAAAATAAATCTTTCATCCAAGCTGATAACCCGACGGGTGAAATGTGATTATAAGCGCTGCAAGTGATTTTACATTCTCACCTTATTTCAGGTAATTATTAATTAGGCATTACATGGTTTAATTTATTTCTCATAGATCTTATCTTTCAGAAACATATCAAACCAATCTACCATATACAATGTTAGTGTAACCTGTTCAGGACGTTCTCTGGTATTTATAAGTTTTCGGCTGCAGCTAATTGATGAACCCCTACAAGTTCACAATAGCTTGTATATCACGTTATAAGATGCTGACACTCCATTATAAGCATGTGCTGATTAACAACGCATTATTGTTAAAATATCCTTTTAATAGGGAATGTGCTCAATCTTGTATGATTAATACAATGGAATTTATTTTAATGTTTCAAATGTTTGAGTATTGAAGATTACGCAACGTTTATTATTTTTATTCAATCTCTCTTCTAGCAGTCAGCCTAGTTACTGTTATATTCTTAGTTACTGTTAAAATTTTTACTTTCTCTAAATCTAGCTGAACTTTGACAAATGTAAAATTATCTTATTAAATATTAAAATATAAATCCTCATAATAAAGAACTTTACAACTTCCATTCTTAGTACATAACAACTCCATCCATTACTTCCAACTGCAAACCTAGCACCTTCCAATAGCGTCCACAATTCTACACATTCACGTTCACCTCTGCAGATCAAAAGTTCACATGCTGAAGATGTACTCAATTTCACTACCGTTATTACTCTCCAACTAAATTCCACCTTAACAATTTCCTATATTGCTGTCCTTGTAATATAGTCACATCTGATTATTGCATTACATAATAGCCGGTTGTTATGGTAATATTAGCTTTTATTTATACAACTGTAAAACAACACATTAACATTTTTTTCATATTATATGGTTTATCAACTGGCGGGCGGCCCACCCAGTCGCTTTAAAAACTGGGTACCGAAACCACAGTTGTGGAAGTAGGAAAGTAAGGCAGTCGTCGAAGGTGATGCTAACTACATCACCGAACTTAAAAAACATTGTTATTTATAGGTATAAGGGCATGGTATCCACTTACAAATACCATGACTCCTCGCAGTTTATGACTACGACGTAGTAACTGTAAACGCTCAAGGTATTTGTAAGTGAATACCATGTTCTTGCATTAAGTACTTATAAAACATATAATTTGGGGAATCAGTTTTAGTGTGTTCTTTTACATTTGTATACAGATTGCGGCAGGCAACTAGGACCATAGCAAAAGCAAGGAGACGTTACATGTGGCCGTAATTGTATTTAAAAAATTTTAAAATCGACTGTAGATCTTGTATTTATAATGATCCTAACGATCTATAGTCCATTTACTAAAAGAAAAAAGTTCTAACTTCGTTGTATTATTTCGGAAAAAGTTTATAGAAAAGTTCCCCATAGGTGGGAAAGTGTGCTTTTCATTTTTTCAATTGTTATTAACAAATAAGTGCTTTTTAATATTTTCTTAATTAAAAAAAATTATAACTTCTTTATTTATTTAAACCACTGCCTGACATTTGATAACATAAGGTTTTTAGGTTTACAGATTACGAATCTGGCCTCAAAATTGGTCCAAAAACAAAAATGGCGTCGTAGGTCTAAAATTTTTTTACTTCCTTTTTTTAAATTTTTATTAGATGTCTAAGGATTTTTGGGGTCGCTGATTACGAATTTGACATTAAAACTCAACTAAAATAAAAAATGGCGGATTCAAAATGGCGAGAAAGCGTTTTTTTTTAATCGGACTTTATTTCTTACCTACGATATATAGGGTTTTTTCGCTGATTTCAAATTTTATGTTAAAATTTATCAAAAATGAAAAATAACGTCTTTAAAGCGGAAAAATAGCTTTATTTTTGTATTCCGCTCGTTGCCTCATATCTAGGGGTTTTGGACACAGTGATTATAGATATAGATATAGCACTCAAATTTAAATAGATTAAATACATTTAAATATAACACACGAATACATATAAATTCCAACGCGTAAAAATTTGTTTTCTACGACCTCTTTGTAGAAAGATATTACTAAATTAAAAGATTTTTCTGTTTGTGACAGACGGAGGAATGCTATTACATAAAAACAAATGGCAACTTGTTCAACAGTATGGTGCAATTTTAGATATATTAATTTTATTGTACGTAATTATGGAAAAAAGCAATTGTTTTTGTCGATTATCAGAAACATAGAATAAAATCTGTTGAAAGAGACCGACGTCTAAAAATGAAAAGTGCACCAGATATTCAATTTGAAAGAGACAGGTTTTTAAAGTTATATCAAGAAAAATTTCTGACAAATGTCTTTCACGTCGTTTTATTGATTTTTTAAATAAAACTTTAGCTGCAAATAATATCCCTGCTCTTAAGCTGAAAGTGATGCTGATCGGTTAATAGTTGCAACCGCTCTCAATGCATCAAATAAAAACATATTTGTAGTATTAAAGGACATAGACGTATTACTTATTAACAGCTTTAGTTTCTCCTAATAAAGATATATAGTTTTTTACATCTGCCAAAAATAAAGAAAATAAAAAAACATCTTCTAAACGCCTGCAATTTGCGCATTCCAATTGAGGTGAGCATGTTCTTTCAGTACATGCTTTAACTGGATGTGACACAACTTTAGCATGTTTTAACAGAGGAAAGAATCTTCTTCTTCTTCTTGTTCAGGTGCTTATCCGATTTCGTATCTTCACTTTATTGGTTGCAATTCTAGATAACTCATTGGATGATTTTCCATACCACGCCGTTAAGCAAGATATTCTTCTGCGTCCTGGTCCACGTTTTCCGTATATCTTGCCTTGTATAATAGATTGTAGTAGGACGTACTTATTCTCATTCCTCATTATATGTCCGAGGTATTGGAGTTTGCGTATCTTGATGTTGTCCATGATCTCTTTACTTTTTTTCATTCTCTCCAGAACTTTAATATTTATTACACGGTCTTTCCATAATATCCGCAATATTCTCCGGTATAACCACATTTCAAAGGCTTCGATTTTTTTGTGATTGTTTCGTTAAGTGTCCAAGACTCGATCCCATAGAGCAGGGGTCGGCAACCTTTTTCGGACGGCGGGCCATTTTCAAAATAAATTTTTTTATGCGGGCCGCACATTCAAATGTAACTTAAATAGTGCTTTTATATCATATACGAGTATAAATATTATTAAAAATAAATATAGAAAAAATTTATTTTTTATTGACATGCTATAATAACAATAATGTTAGAGAACAAAAATTTTACAATTCTTAAAAGGGAAAAAACAGAAAATACAATTCCAATTAAATATGTATAAATATGTAAATATAAAATATATAAATATAAAAAATATAAAATATTGTAGTGAAACGTCATACGGCTGTCAACATGAACGCACATATGAACATACAGTAGCAAACTGGCGAAATAAAAGAATTAGTGATGGGCCTATTCGGAATGAATAATCGGAAAGTTTCCGATTGTTCAAAAAGTCGGAAGGTTCCTATTATTTTGGAACTTTTCGGAATTCGATTATTTTACTGTTCGGTGCACAAAATTCGGAACTTTCGAAATTCGATTATTTTACTATTCGGTACACAAAATGAGAAAACGAAATGCCAATTTGAACTGAACGGAATACGGAATGTTGTATTGACTCACTTGACTGCTATATGCTGGTTGGCGAAAGTCGACGGGTCGCGCCGTGTGCGCACGTGTATGATACGTGAATGGCACTAATGGCAGTGGTATTTCGTAGATTAATTATTAGATAGTACACCTACAGACTTCAAATTCAAGTATTGTTTTATACTATCTATTATGTACTTTATGTGCTGTTAAACTTTAAAATATCACTACCATTTTCCTAAAGTCTATTAACGTAACTACTGTAATAATTTGAAAAAATATTTTATTTCCTCATATCCCACTGTGCGACTCAAACTCATAAATTGTTTTGTAGGATACTGCATTGCTAACTAGCGTTTACATAGTTACAAACGAGTCCGGTAGATAAAATTTACCGGCCTAGACCAGTAGTAATAGAACTACTACTGGTCTAGGCCGGTAAATCTTATCTACCGGACTCGTTTGTAACAATGTAAACGCTAGTTACCAATGCAGTATCCTAAAAAATCTTATACGATACACGACCGGTAGAATTCTTATGGCCTTGCCAAACATACAGGTCTCGCCCTACGGTTCGACCTGTAAAGTATTGGCGCCGCCATAAAAATGTTGCTACCGGTCTAATAACGTAAATAACTATTACTGACCGTCCTACAAACCCAAACAATAGATGCCAACGCAGATAAGGGCTTACGGCGCGACGGCGAGTGCTCTCATCGTAAATTTGCACGCACTTCATCTTCCTTCCGCTTGTTGTTATTTCGCTCGTTTTCCCTTGCTTGCATTTACGGAATGTAAAATAATCGGATGATATTCCGATTTTATAAACATTCCGAAATGGAATATTCCGATTATTGAAATCATCCGATTATGCCCATCACTAGAAAGAATGCTACACTTGCCAAGCGAGACGTCGTATTCGCTAGGGAGTGGGGATTAAACTTGCGCAGTAAAATAGGTTTCCCACTATGCTTCTGTTTGTCGCGCATTTTTGTCACCGGGCACATTTCGGCACGCTTACGCTCTAAGTTTGTTGATTTTTCCTAAAGTTATATTGGTGCTTTGGCGGGCCGCGCAAAAAGTTGCAAAGGGCCGCATGCGGCCCGCGGGCCGCAGGTTGCCGACCCCTGCCATAGAGCAAGATGGAAAAAATTTAGCATTTTGGCATGCGAGTTTTGATGTCAAGGTGCAGATTATGGCTTTTGAATATATTTTAAAATATTGCAGATATATAAGGATGAGGAAGACGAATAGGACCGGCACCTTATTAAAGATCCACAATAATAATTTCCAGTAAATGAAGCAATGGCTATGTTCAGGAATGAATAAATTTGCCAAATATTTGAAAACAGCAATGATTTACAAGGGACTGCAAAAATTTATATAAAAAAATGCTGGTATAAAATGTATGCTTGCAATGTATGGTGCAAAGAAGAGTAACTGCTTAAACTTTTACAGGAATGTTTAATTAATTGAACCTTTTTATTATTCATATACCTCAGAGCTGGGCAAATTACTTTTAAAAAGTAATTAATTACTAATTACCAATTACCGCCCGATGTAGTAATTTAATTACCAGAGATTCAATTACTCACAGGAAATATTAATTCAATTACTAATTACTTAGTAATTGTAATTGTACAACATCAATTACTTTTTCAATTACTTTCAATAAAAATTATTGTCATATAGCTGTATTTAGTAGAATTTTCTTGCAAGTTGCAACTATCATTAGTGTCGTGTCGATTCGTAATCGTTATCTAAAAATGCTTCATTTTTATGTTTTGTTAACTATAGTAATCTAATACTTTATCACTGTTGAAGGTTTTTTGATAATTAAATCTTCTAGCTACATGCACCGTTCACCAAAACCAAAAGTTCCCAAAAAAAATGGGACACCGATTTGGCATAGATTCCTTAGGTTATAATAAACCGATTAAACCTAATATACTTTAGTACAAAGTCCCTTCAGTAAGAAGGTATAGGGACTTGGAAGTTCAAATCTATATTTTTTTACTTCCTTTTACTACTATAAAGGAAGTATTGGATTCACCCCAAAAATTCGAAATTGAGTTTTCAACAGATCTTCACGTTTTGGAGTCCCCTGATTCCAAAAAACATATTTTTTTTCATTGGTCTGTCTGTGTGTCTGTCTGTCTGTGTGTCTGTGTGTGTGTCTGTGAACAGAATATCTCAAAAACGAAAAGAGGTATGGCATTGAAACTTCATATATAAGTTTTGTGTACTATGTAGATGAGACAGCAAGCTTTTGAAGAAAATCGCATAACCGGAAGTAGGTGTTTACTCTTGTAATTTTTCAGTTTTTTTCGATTTTTTCAAAAACGGCTTTAACGATTTTTTTTAAATTTTACATTTTTCTTACATTTTTAATGTGTATTGATGTGAGATAGGTAATTTTCCAGTTGAATACTTCTAAAGTGGGTTTCTTTTGTTTTTTTTTTATTTTTTTTATTAACTCCTATTTTAAATAAAACACCCGGTATATTATCACATTTTTGAATTCACCTTAAAATTCTAGAGAAAATTTGTCTCTTCAACTAACACTTTTTTAAAATTTTTAACAAATGGTTAAAAATTAAAAATGAAATTTTTGACTAATTATAAGATCACTGTAAAAGGAAGTTGTGTGAGTGTATCACACTAGATTTTTTTATATTAGATTCCACATAAGTTATCACTAAAGTTGAGCTTTTTATCACGATTGTGTATATAGTTGCCGAGGCCCGAAGGGCCAAAGCAAATAAACCACACAAGGATTGAAATGGAACTTCCAGTGCCCAGGGGTACATTGTTTTTTTAAATCGAGAAATCGCGAAGTTACAACATTTTAACCAACTTTTTTAGGTTACGTTGACGTCGGTTGAGGTTTACCTATCGCCCAGCCGCCTACAAAAAGTTGTAAAACAATGGATTACTTCACTGCCGATTTCTCGTATTTTATTTGACGATTTCGACGTTCTTCATTGCCCATTAAAAAAAACATTTTTGAATATGAAGAAATGTCGAATTTAATTTTGGATAGATTTTGTAATGATATTAGAAAAAATAGCAAGCTGAATATGTTATAAAAGTGATTTTTCCATGTTCGTGATAAATTAATCCACTCCCTTTGCACCACTTGCTCGTAAATTAAACGTTGAAAAACTTTCACTTTTCTTAACTTGTAGAACAATCTGTTGTTAAATACGCTTAACATGAGGATGAATGACGAAAATATGTAACTTACCTAAGAATACATGGTGGAGCATTGGATTTCTTAAGTGTTTGACAGCAAATTTCTATTTAGATTTTGTAGAAGAACGATCCAAT
Source organism: Agriotes lineatus (assembly GCA_940337035.1). Taxonomy (NCBI): domain Eukaryota; kingdom Metazoa; phylum Arthropoda; class Insecta; order Coleoptera; family Elateridae; genus Agriotes; species Agriotes lineatus. Next base: position 16,541,480 of record OW679197.1, read on the forward strand.
TGGCGCAACTTGAGCATTTTTTGTTGGCTCTGTTCGAAAATAATTTTTTTGTAGCATGAACAGATTCGCCTGGAGGCTGTAGAAATCAGGCGTCCGTTACGTTATTTTGCTGGTTCCATCCCTTATGTTAAGCGCAGAACTGAGACAGCAGTTTCCGCTTTAAGACAGCTTAGTCATGCCACTTAACGGGATGATAATTCGTCACTGTGTGAGATGCAGCCTCACATCCCTTAATTATTTATAGGCTTGGACCCACAGCGACGCAGTAAGTGAATCTAACAAGTAAATGCAGACTGGTTTATTACAAAAATAATTGTTCTATATATACAAACAAATTTGCTTAGATCATAGTAATATACAAAGTTCATTTCTAATAACAGGTGCAATGTATTATATTCAGTAGGTTAATTTACTAGTATTGCAAAACAATACTCAGCGGTTTTGCTTCCGTGATATGATATGGACTCCATGAACTCGAGCGTCTTTTATGCTGAGCTGCGATTGTAGGCATTTAAACCTTGTCACGGCCTTGCGTAATTGTGTACGCGAAGCCGTGTAAAAATGCTGAGCGGCGACTGCGAGGTGTTTAAACTTGACTGTGAGTAGGTCGCCGCGCTTGCATAATGCAATATTGCGTTTTTGGTGGCTTTTAACTTTTAGAATGTTTCGTACAATTTAAATGAATAATTATAAATTTATATCTGGTTAATCTGTTAAAGACAAGATTAAACATATTGCCAATTTTAAGCCACAAAAAAGCAAACCGATAAATTATATTGTTTCTTCGAGATTGAGCGTTTTGAGAGGATATTCTTCTGCCTGGGGTTGTGCGGGTGGTGGCTTCCTTCGTGTTATTCGTTGCCGAATGTAGTAGATAGCTCCTAGTAGGGCAGCGGTTCCCAAAAGGCTGCCTGTGACCCCAATAGACAGGTGAGAATGATGTCGGATGGCTTTCCAGGTGAAGTTTTTTAGATGCTCCTGGAAATCTAACTGCGATGCTTGTAGGTCTTCGAAGTGGTCTGACTGAGTTAGTACAGGTTCCTCTGCGATTTCTGAAAATGAGTTTGTTGTGATTGGGTTGGTAATATTGATACTGATAGCCTTGGAGTATCCAGCCAGGATCTTGTATTTTCTGTTGTGCCTTGGGGTTAATGTATTCCTCGCAGTTTGGATGATGCAATCCGATGAAATTTGAATGACACCTGTAGTGTTGACGGTGACTTCTTCCCTGTTTCCACTACAAGTGATTGCTATGCGGGTTGGTTTACTGACTACAAATAGCCAGGTGTTTTCCATGTACAATTGTTTCCAAATAATGGACTGGATGCGATGTCTTCGTAGGAGACATTGACTGGTTTCTACTCGGTGATATATATCGTCAATGATGCAGTTTGGGTTGTTTTCAATTCCTTTAACTACCGTTGGACTGCAAACATAGGTAGTGGGAGAAATTTGTAGCTCTTCTTTGAATTCTTCATCTGTTTCGTGGAAGTACATTTGTAGGTTGTAATCCACAGCGAAGATTCCTTTCGGCACATCGATCATCCAGTAGGATCCATTGCTGATTTGGAGAGGAATTGGTGTCACTTTAATTAAGGAGTATTCCGTTTTTTCCACTATGATGAAATACCCTTGGACGTTGATGTAGATGTCGTCATGCCCAATGTCAACCTTTAGAATTGGCGTTGGTAATATCTCCAAATTTGGTGAAAGTTTACTGGTTGCATTAGCGAGGATCTGTTTAATTTGAGCAGGTGTTATTAGCTCGTACAGATTACCTTGCTGAAAGCGAACGTTTAAGATGTGAATATGGTAGTTGCACAGTTCACTAATTACATTTGTGGCGACTTGGTACACACTGATGATGTGAATATTTAGTCGGTTGGAGTCGGTTGCTTTATACCATTTGTCCATGTTGTTAATGGCCCGGATTCCTTGGTTTAATTTTTCTTGGAAATGTTCCAGCTTCTTGTCGATTCGTTCTTCGGTTTCATTAAACCTGGAAAGTGCTGATAGCAAGAATTTGGATTGTTGACTGTCCATTTTTATTAGTTCCTGTTGATTCTTGTCTAGCCTGTCTATATCTTGATAGACTTCATCGTTGACTCCAAAAATTGATGTTAATACTGTGCCAAGGACTCCTCTTTTTTCTCGTCTTGTTATTATTTCTTCCATACCATCTCTAATCCATTCCATTTGCTTTTTCTGTTCCAGAAGATGATGCACCAGTGTCTTGCATAATGTGTCTTCGGACAGTTCTTTTGCAGAGTCGCAGAGATTGTCGAATTTGTCTACCATGTCTGTGACTGTTTCGAAGTCTTCTTCGATCTTCCCCCTCTCGAACTGGATTTCGATCCGGAATGTTCCTCTCTCAATCTTCCCGTGTCCAATGTGTTCTACATAGTACCCGCTGTCTGGTTTTTGGATATTAAATTCTGCTTTACTTAATGTATTGGTGGTAAGAAGGGTAAAGATGAGTAACAGCAGTTTCCATTTGGACGCGACAGATTTCCTTGGTGCTGGGGATGATCGTGTCTGGATAATGTTAGTTGAAATTTTATCTTCTGCCTCTGGTTCCTGCGATTCCTCGGTAGTTGCTGGTAATGGAATGATGCTGCCTATGGATCGTTTTAGCTGATGTCCTCCTGATTTCTGGAGCGTCACTACTCGTACTGATCCATCGGCTGCTGGATGAGTTGCAGTGACTCTTGCTAAAGGCCACTTACTAGGATTGATACTATCTTCTTTGATTAACACTAAATCTCCAACTTTAGTGTTCTCCAATGGTTTCTTCCATTTGTTTCGTTGCTGTAATCCATGAAGGTAGTCCGAGCTCCATGATTTCCAAAAATCTTGCTTGATCTTTTGGATTATCCTCCAACGATTCGATAGATTTGAAGATATTGGAGTGTTGATTGGGTCTGGTGGCGATATGATTTCCCTCCCTATTAGGAAATGGCCTGGCGTCAGAGCAGTTGTGTCCTCAATATCGTTGCCTTGTGGACATAGAGGACGTGAGTTTAGGCAGGCCTCAATTTGGCAGAGAAGAGTTGTTAACTCTTCAAAGGTGAGAGTAGCGTGGCCAATAGTTCTCTTCAGATGATGCTTCATTGATTTTACCCCTGCTTCCCATATCCCTCCGAAGTGAGGGGCTATTGGAGGGATGAAGTGCCATTGGGTACCACCGGTTGCTAAGGTTTCTTGGACAACTGGGCCTTCAATTGTTTGGCGGGTTTCCTTGTCCAACACTTTTCTTGCGCCAACGAAGTTTGTTCCGTTGTCGCTGTATAGGTGTGCACAGCGTCCTCTTCGGGCAGTAAACCTCCTGAAGACTGCTAGGAAGCTGTTGGTTGTCATGTCGCTGACGGCCTCTAGGTGGATTGCCTTGGTTGATAGACAGACAAAAACAGCAATGTACCCTTTGTGCGAAGAATGCCCTCTTCCCTTGGATGTTCGGATCTGTATTGGGCCGGCGTAGTGCACTCCGGAATGGAAGAATGGAGGAGTTGAATTCACTCTGGTTGATGGAAGATTTCCCATCAGTTGCTGTGCTGCCTCTGCTTTGTATCGTAGACATCGGAAACACTTCTGGATGCTGGAGCTGACTGCTTTCTTCGCGTTGATGATCCAATATTTTCTTCGGATATATGAGAGAGTGAGTTGGGTGCCACCGTGCAGCGTGCGTAGATGCGCCTCTTGGATTATTAGTTTGGAAATATGATTGGAGTACGGGAGTATGATTGGGTGTTTTTCATTGAAGGACAAGGTGGAATTTTCTAATCTTCCTCCAACACGGATTATTCCATGCTGATCGATGAAGGGATTGAGGTTGGCAAGCTTGTTACTGGAACTCACATATTTGTTCTGCCGGAGTTGAGATCCTGTTGCCCTCAAAATAGGATCACTTCCTTGGATGACCTTAACGAGTAGGAGGATGGTGTCATCCATTTCCTTCACTGATAGGCATCCTGATTGGGTGGGAAGTCGCTTACACTTGTTGATGAATCTTCGGCAATGTGACATGACTCGTACCATTCTTGTTAGAGAAGAAAAACGATGAACGACTTCGTTCTCGTCTTGATGAATGGTAGTTTGATGCACAGTGTAACTTCTTGCTTCTTCCTCGGTGGTTGCGGTGTCTGGTTGACACGGCCATGAACTCTTGTTAACTAGCCAGCTCGGTCCGTCCCACCATAGGAGATGATTCTTTAGTTTTTCTGGACTAGTGCCTCGGGAGATGACGTCTGCAGGATTCTCTTCGGATTTGACGTGGTTCCAATGTTGAGCCGGAATTTGATTGTTGATTTCGGCTACTCGATTCGCGACGAACGTCTTCCATCGTACCGGGTCTCCTTTTATCCATCCTAATGTAACCATGGAGTCGGTCCATGCGAAGATAGACACCTTAGGAAGGTCTAATGCTGCAATTACCCTTTGAAGTAGATTGGAAAGGAGTACTGCTGCGCAGAGTTCCAGTCTTGGTAATGTCGTCTTGGCTCGGGCTGGTGCCACCTTGGATTTGGCTATTAATAAGGATACCTTGACTTGGCCGGATGATGTGGTGACTCTGGTATAAATCGCGGCCCCGAAAGCTCTTTCGGAGGCGTCACAGAATCCATGCAGCTCTACTAGAGATTCCCTTTTGATAAACAACCACCTTGGTAAGGTAATTTCTTCCACTGCCTTGAGTTGAGACCTGAGCGTCTCCCATTTGCCTTGGATATTTTCAGACACTGGGTCATCCCATTTGATGTTTTCGAGCCATAGTTCTTGGATGAGTAGCTTGGCAGTGATGATGACGGGTGCTAACCATCCCAATGGGTCGAAAATTTTGGCAACTTCGGATAGTATGGTGCGTTTGGTGGATTCCTGTTGCTTAACGTCTACCTTAAAACAGAAAACATCTTCATATGGAGACCAGTGAATGCCCAAGGACTTTTTTACGCCGTCTTCACTTATTTCGAGGTATGTTTGTTCCTTTAACTCTTCTGGGAGTTCTTGAATGATGGCTGACTCGTTACTGCACCATTTATGTAGAGTAAAGCCTCCACGCTTTAGTAAGGAAATGAGCTGACCTTGTTGTTGGATCGCTTCTTCCACAGTGTCGGCCCCAGAAAGCACGTCGTCCACGTAGAAATCTTTCTTCACTGCTTCTGAAGCTAATGGAAATGAGACCTTTTCGTCCTGTGCGAGTTGATGCAAGGTTCGAATGGCAAGATAGGGAGCTGATGCGGTTCCATAAGTGACGGTGCACAGCTTATATTCCCTGATTGGCTGTGATTTGTCGAATCTCCATAGGACTCTTTGGTACTCCTGGTCTTGGTTGTTCATTCTGATTTGTCGGTACATTTTTTCAATGTCTGCAGAAAAAACAATCCTGTGTGTCCTCCATCGAAGTAGAATGTCGACCAGTTCTTGCTGAAGTTTAGGTCCAGCGTACATCATCTCATTTAAGGATTTTCCGTGAGAGGCCTTGCTAGAGGCATCGAAAACGACACGAAGCCTGGTTGATGAACTTGCTTCTCGGATGACGCCATGGTGGGGAATGTAATACTTGCCGTTATTCTCATCTTCCCTTGCCACCTTTTCCATATGTCCTAAATCCAAGTATTCTTGCATGAATTTCTTGTATTGGACTGCTAGATCTTGATCTTGTCCTAATTTCTTCTCCAGATGTATGAATCGTGCCAATGCTGAGGGTTTGGACCTTCCCATGTGTACTGGAGTTTGTTTGAATGGAATCCTTACTACGTATCTTCCATCTACGTCTCGCTGGACTGTGTCTGTGAATTTATTTTCACATACTTGATCATCTGGGGAAAGTTTCCTTTGAGGAGAAGCCTCTTCAATGTTCCAGAATTTCTGCAACTGCTCATCCTCTTCAATTTTGGCAACCATGGTGTTGACCTTAAGGCTGGTGGGAGGTCGTCTTCCCATGGTTCCTGATAAGATCCATCCCAATTCGGTATTCTGTCCTAGGATGCCATCTTTGGATTTCTTGATTCCTTCGAGAATTATTTGGGAATATTCTTCAGCGCCTAGAAGTATATCTATGGGGCCAGGTCGGTTGAAGGTTGGATCGGCGATGAAGACATGTTTCCAGGCATCCATTTTTATGTTCGGAATGGGTGATGAAGGCATGGTTTTTGTAAGTTTGGGAAGTACCAGTAAAGTAACAGGTAAGGAAAATTTACTTGGAAATCTTGGCGTAATCAAACCTGTGATTTTCCATTTTGCGACTTTTGTTTCGCTGTTCCCAATTCCGGAGATTTCTGCTCGAACCTTGGTCCTGGGTAACGCTAATAATTCGGCTGCGGCTTCGGTGATGAAGGAACCTTGAGACCCTGGATCTATCAAGACCCTCAAGAGATGAGTCATCCCGGATGCTGCCTTAACTTGAACCGTTGCTGTGGCCAGTAGCACTTGGCTCTTCTTTGCGCCTAGGTTGGCGGCAATGATTGTGGGTTTTGGCTTCTTCTCTGGAGCGTTGGAGGTCTGCATGGCTGCTGCGTGAGAAAACGTCTTCATCTTCGGAGCAGGTATCGGCTTTGATGGCGGCTGTGCCTTGTGAAGCAGAGTATGGTGTGGAAAGCGGCAGATTTTGCAGTTATAATACGAACGACATTGTATATTAGAATCGTGTCGCAAACATCGAAAGCACAATCGGTAGGTTCTTACCACTTCTTGCTTTTCGTGGGTGGAGAGCCTCTGGAATTGACCACAGTTATCGATGTAATGGTCCCCATTGCACATCTTGCAGTTGAGATATCCGGCAGCGTAATTTTTCTGTGGCTTGTCCTGAGTTGGTTTTCGAGCTCCATCAATGGATTCCAAGGATTGGAACCGCATTTGTAAGAAGGCCATTAGAGTTTGGTGATCCTGAACTTCATTTGGGCACTGAAGCGATTGCTCATATAATTTGTTAGTTTCAGGATCCCATTTTCGAGTAATAACTCGGTTAATCCACGGACCCCAGCTGTCGGTGGAAATGCCCAAATTTTTGATTGCTTCCACACATTCCTTAGTGGAGTCATGCAATCTTTTCAACCCTTGGGCTGATTCCTTGGAGAGGACCGGCTGATCGAAGATGGTGTCTAGCAATTTGGTTAGAATAAGGCGATTATTTTGATACCTTTGTTGCAGCAAATTCCAAGCGGTGTTGTAGTTGGCTTGAGTCACTGCGAGATGCTGGATTAGTCGGCTGGGCTCTCCCTTGACATGCGTTTTTAAATACTGCATTTTGATGACATCATCCATGTTTTGGTTGTCATCTACTAATTTGGTGAATAGGTCCTTAAAAGTGGCCCATTCCTCATAATTTCCCTCGTATATGGGGATTTTAACTTGAGGAAGCGAGATGGCTGATGCTTGCTCGTTCCTTGTTGGTGCTTGTAACAAATTAATTAAATTTCGGTACCTGTCTTTCAACGTAGTAAATTCAGGACTGAAGTGCGTCTGGTTTGAATCCATCTCGTTAGACATGACTTCTTCGTCCATCTCGATCACCCGGTCCCATTCTTCCTTTAATTCCCTCTTTGTGATGGCGGGCCTTCCGAGTGCTTGTTCCAGTTCGGCGTCGTCCAAAGATTGCTTAAAATTCTGCATCCGAATCTGCAGTTTTCGGATACGAACCTTTTGCTCGGGATTTACAACTGTTTCCTCTCGCCTCCTAGTTTCAGAGGGGTCGGGATTTTCAGTTGCCTTTAAACAGCTCTGCAAATAACTTTTTGCTTCGCAGTAGATGGCTTTAATTTGTTCGTAATACCCTGTGGTAAAATAATTATGTGTAGGAATACTTAGCTGCACCATTTTGGCGTGATTTTTGGTCATGGCGTTCCAAGTTTCGTCCAGCGTCTTGTTTCGGCTGGCGATGTAAGCTTCTGTTTTTCGGCTGGCAGGGTCCTTTTTGCTGTTGGAAAATACCTGCGTGATCTTCTGGCCGAGTTCTTCTTGGGCGACAGCTAGCTGATTGAATTCCTCCATATTGTTTGTCATTTTCGGGGAACCGGGTGGGTTGGTAGATGTTGTTTTCTTCTCGGGATGTACCTCTTCTTAGTTGTAGACAGATCCGGCTCGAAGGACCATGAACAGATTCGCCTGGAGGCTGTAGAAATCAGGCTTCGTTACGTTATTTTGCTGGTTCCATCCCTTATGTTAAGCGCAGAACTGAGACAGCAGTTTCCGCTTTAAGACAGCTTAGTCATGCCACTTAACGGGATGATAATTCGTCACTGTGTGAGATGCAGCCTCACATCCCTTAATTATTTATAGGCTTGGACCCACAGCGACGCAGTAAGTGAATCTAACAAGTAAATGCAGACTGGTTTATTACAAAAATAATTGTTCTATATATACAAACAAATTTGCTTAGATCATAGTAATATACAAAGTTCATTTCTAATAACAGGTGCAATGTATTATATTCAGTAGGTTAATTTACTAGTATTGCAAAACAATACTCAGCGGTTTTGCTTCCGTGATATGATATGGACTCCATGAACTCGAGCGTCTTTTATGCTGAGCTGCGATTGTAGGCATTTAAACCTTGTCACGGCCTTGCGTAATTGTGTACGCGAAGCCGTGTAAAAATGCTGAGCGGCGACTGCGAGGTGTTTAAACTTGACTGTGAGTAGGTCGCCGCGCTTGCATAATGCAATATTGCGTTTTTGGTGGCTTTTAACTTTTAGAATGTTTCGTACAATTTAAATGAATAATTATAAATTTATATCTGGTTAATCTGTTAAAGACAAGATTAAACAATCCCTTTATACGAAAGTGACAATTTCTGTCGCCTGTTAGGGGTATTGGAAAAATATACTTGTGGGTCCCTGGTTGGTTTTCAATGGCAGTGGGAGGGAATATAATACATTGACTGCCGTTGCCATTAGAAACTGGAGACAATGTGATTATTATTAATAATAAATCAACTAGCCTCCTGGTTTTCATATTTAAATATTTTTGAATGCAGCTGATTACAAGAAATAGTCTCATCATAAAATGTAAACGTGCTGTATGTATAACTCTGAACTAAAACGTCATTTCATCCCTTGCATGATTACAATAAATGGATTAGGTACTATTCTCGCAAACTCTGAAGAACTAAACTACATCTGCGGGAGGGAATGATACATTTTCCTCCCTAGTAATACAAATAGTTATTAAAAATGTATTAGGTAACTTCTGAAATTTTAAAACAAGATATCAATTTGGTGTTGATCAGGGACCGTTGAAAGTTGGCAGATGACTGATAAACCCAGTTGAAAACGGCTGATTGAAATAAGAATTCGTACTTTAGATACAAAAACAGAAGACATTTGCTGAAGCACGTAACAATGAAGTCTTTTTTACATTCAAGTGACCTTTATACTATGTGTTCAAAAAGAAATTACATAATGGTTGAATATGGCAATTTTTAGAATTTTCAATCGCGATATCAGGGTATAATATAAACTTATGACAGCAACAACAGTGATTATGTTAATGAATTCTAAAGCTTGCTGTTGCCAATACTTTTATATTCCATGGCCAACCCTTAAGTAATTTCTTTTTGAACACACCGAATAAGAAAATTACTGTGAACGCTCGACAATTAAATTGCTCAGGTTGCTTTCATATTTTTACTTCAAATTTCAAAACGTTATTAACATCTTTAATAATACCTATTGATTTTAAGTTTAGGACAATAAAATATCTGAAATTACGTAAATTGGGTCACTATACACTGTTCTTTTAAAAAACTAAATGGAATTTTGTGTAAAATCATTAAGAAGCCAATATTTGAATGTCTCGTAATTAGCAAGGGGGTTTTTAATAATAATCGAAGCTAACTGGCACTAGTGCCAGTATACAAAGCAGCATATGAGCATTACAAGGCAAGAAAGCGACAAAGAATGGATAATTTACAAAATGTTCGATGCCAGAATGCGGTAAACTTATGCGGCGGCGTTTTAAAATTACCATACGCCATAATGCATTTTTGAGTCAACCAGACGTTGGATTTTGCAATTAGAATTTTGTCCGTTTAATTTCTCACTCAAAAACGTAATTTTCTGGACTTAACGTCTGTTACACTAGCACAGATCGTTTAAAACAAGCAAACTGAAATGAATAAATAATCATTATGAACCAATATCGTCTAATGAAGCTATTTAATAGCTATTTAAGTAACAAGGAATGTAAGGACCTATTAACATTTGAGGTAGTACAAGTACAAGCCAAGACGAAGACGCGGCTTGTTGCCTGCCGAAAATGTTAATAGGCGATACATTCCGAGTTATCTTATTATATTTTTCCCGCTGCTTATCGAAACTTTCCTAGATTTTTGAAAAAATCGTTTGGTCTGTCACCTATCATCAGGATTAGTTTTCGTGAGTCGTGTTACCTGTGAGTGTCACATGTCACATAAACGCTTGCAATTTATAAACAAAACATCTAAATCTGCATCTTGCTTTGCTAATTTTATTATCCTTAATATTAATATTAAGTTCCGTTGTCAAGAAAAAACAGCAATCAAATATAATCACCGACTTATACACGTTTTGTTACTAAGGCTGTATCGCTGACTTACATGCTCAGCAGCGGGAAAAATTATTATTTTACCGTAGGTATTGTAATCTGTAATGTACTTACCGCAAATATTCTTACAGCGTCTTACACAAAGTGTCTATCACAATAAATTTTAGTGTCACTGTTACAAGCTACAGATACACGCACTAATATTCGTGGACGCGTCATACAAAATGCAGTAGTTGCTGTTATTCGGCTCGTCAGAGGAAATAATAAATTAGGCGTATATTGCGCGGGGAAACCCTGCGATTTGCTTAATATGTAACTTAATAATACCTTATCTTGTTTATGTAATTCAGTAATTCAGTAATTGAAATACCACAAAGTAATTCAATTACCTCGAGTAATTTCAATTACCTCAAGTAATTCAAATACCTATAAAGTAATTTAAATACTTTAGAGTAATTTAATTACACGAAAGTAATTGAGTAATTGAATGCAGTAATTAATTACTTTTAAAAAGTAATTTTCAAGTACTTTCTAACAAAGATAGCAATTCCCAATTACAATTACCGCATTTTGAAAAGTAATTCAATTCCAAGGCAAATAAACAAAAAGGAATTTAATTAGTAATTTAATTAAAAAGTAATTAATTACTGCCCAGCTCTGATATACCTCAAGGTAAATGAGGTTACAGACAATACAATACATATATTTTTTAAATAAAAACATTTTGAATTTTAAGTTTGACTTTTTTATTAAGGCGTCTACTAAAAAAATAGCATTAATTTAGCGTCATTGTGCCCTACGATGGATTCAGCAGAACAACATTTAAAGCCCGTGTATTTGCACAACACAGTTGTAGCTGGGAAACCAAGATATTTCAACGGAAGATTGGGGTTGGAAATATGATACAGGAAAGTGTTTTTCAATCCCAATGATACAAGAACCAGCTCCACAAAGCATCTTAAAAATTATTTTTTTGCAACTACAAAACTAGTTGTGGGTGAGCTTGTGGGTGTAGGAAAAGTTGCCTTTATTGCTCGGCGACTTACGGTGAATGTGGCGGAAATAATTGCCTTAATTCACAACAGGCAGTGTCAATGGAAAAAGTAGAGGAAGAAGCTAAATAATTTTTTTCTTGTTTTTAAATGTATCTTGGGCAAATTTTAATAAATCAATTAAAATATAATATCTTTAATACTCATTTAACTCTTATATCGTTTGTTTCCATCATTTCTCAGACACCGTTTTCCATTTTTGATAAATTTTAACATAAAATTTGGGATGAGCGACCCAAAAAACTCCTAGGTACATATATAAGAAATAAAAAACAATGACCCCTTTCCGCCATTTTGGATCGGCCAGTTTTTATTTTAGTTGAAGTTTAATGTCAAATTCGTAATCAGCGACTCCAAAACCACCAGACATCTAATAAAAATTTAAAAAAAATAGAATATAAAATTAGACCTTCGACGCTATTTTATTTTTAGGCCCAGTTTGAGTCCAGATTCGTAATATGACACCACAAAAACCTTATGTTATCAAATTTCAGGCAATTGTTTAAATAAATAAAATTTTTATATTTTTTTAATTAAGAGTATATTAAAAAACACTTATTTGAAAATAACAACTGAAAAATAAAAAACACCTTTTCTCACCTATGGGAAACTTTCCTATAAACTTTTACCGAAGTAATAAAAAAAAAATCAAAATCGGTTTTGAATCAACGAAGTTAGAACTTTGGCGAACTTTTAGCGTTTACAAAATGGATTACTACTGCTATCGTACATTGATTGTTCGTTTGTTAAACACAATTACGGCTACATGTAAGGTCCCCTTGCTTTTGCTATGGTCCTAGCTGCCTGCCGCAATCTGTATATGAAAACTAATATACCATACCAACCAGCTATTATGTAGTACGATGAGCACAGGTCACTACATTGCTCTCACCCATTGATGTTTTTTAATTGCAGGTTATTCAGCTGTTTGTACAAGTCTTCGCTGATTCATTGAACTACGTACCGTTATGAGAATGAACAGAAAGTAAAGTGGTTCAATGTGACTTTCCAATGAAAGGAAACTGTGTAATTTTAGTTTCATTCTAAATTAAAATTCCCAGCTCTATTTAGTAATTCTAATTGAAGTATATCACGTTAATGAAATTATATTATTATTGAGCTAGCAAATCTGTCTCTCTTTTTTAATATAAGTATCTATCTTTATTTAATATGTTTCGGAAGAACAGAACCATCGCAGGGTTTATTATTTCTATATTTTATATTGGCGTCCTTGTTCTGTTTGAGATTCAACTGAAATTAGCTCTAGTGTATTTAGTGTGTTTTCGTCGAAAGCCAGTTGCCTGTATCATTTTTTCCACAGATAAACGGAGCAATTACTGGGTCTTATTTTTGTTTGTTTTTTATAAACTAATGATAATTATACAAGTTGTACGTAATGGCTTGTTGTATTAAAATTTCTGTTCACAGCTTTGATAATATTTTACTATGTAGACGACCGGTAGTCATTTTTAAACTTAAGTGTTTGATCAAGCGTGGCACGTCCATCTTGCTTATCAATTTTTTCCCATAATATTATAAGAAGTTCGATTTGGGAAGACAAATGGACGAAGGGGATGCAAAGCAGCTTCTGCGAAATTGGGGCCCATAGATTTTAGCAGGTCGATTTAAACCAAATAGAGTTAAAGTGCCGTGCAAGTATGTGTCAAAGAGATTTTTTCCGCACGACTGGCCTTTCCAATTACAAAAGACTGACAAAGTCTACAGGATTGTTTGATGTGAATGGTCAAAGTTAGATAGCATTCTAAGCCTCGACATGAATTTTCCAGCCAGCAGCGGAGCGAATCGCCAAGTCTTCGGGGTCGCGGCTTCATACGTTTTTCCTATTGGGTTAATTTATCCCGCGCTTTAAGTTAATCGGCTTAAGCCAGCAAGGGCGCATCTGCGCGAATAATGAAGAAATCATGAGACCCCCGCTCGCGAGCGGATTGCGGCAGAGCTTTTTAAAGCTTTGTTTCGTTTTACAATTGCCCGAAAGATTTAGGATCGGGCTCCTGCTGATGTTATTGGAAGCACGCGTCAATCAGGATCGGGGCGATTTCAGCGCCTGCCGGGAACTTCGCGAGGGAATTAGCGGAAATCATTAAGTTGGCTCCTAAGCTCTCCTGCTTATAAATTGAATGCAAAAATGTGATTGACTGCTTCCCTTTTGTTAACGCTAATGGCCGCATCAATTTCGATTTTTTTGTTTAACTTGGACTACTCGATTTAACGCCAAGTTTATCCAAGCAATTTTTAAAATGTCGCCATTAGCAGTTATAGGGAAAATAATAAAGTGTAAGAGGGGGAACATGAATAAAAGGTATCGATACTATCAGTGTCTTAATGCATTATTTATTCGGTTTTAAGTTTCATTTGCCTCGATACCAAACTCAAACTTTGATACGAAAGGTAAACATATATTTTTAGCTTGTTCCTACACACACAAGTAAATAATAGCTATTTATGATATTAGGCCGGTAGCTAAGCATTTATAGCCGAACCAGTACATCACGGTCGAGCCCCGACTCCTATCATTTTAATGTAGCATCGCCGGATCTCAAAGTGCGACGCCATTATAAAGAAATTCCAATCTAAAGAGCTTAATGATAATAGCAAACCCACTTTATGGAATAAGTGTCCATCCTACTTTACCAAAAGCAGATGGGTTATATGCATGGAAAAGGATAAATATCTAAATTTTAAATAGCCACGCCACTTTCTCGCTCTGGTCGATGGCAGAAGGGATATTTTAGTTCCGTTTGCCGTCGCCACTTACTACTGCGTGACACCATCAGCTACGACACCATAGCATTGGACCTAGGGGGGACCGGCTGATTGGGAGAGAAAACGTTTCACACTTGTATCGCGGCACGAGCGTAAACTGGTCTTATCAACAGTAATGTATTAAGTGCATAGTTACTTGTATATAATACTGGCTATAGGGATGCACGGCCGCTTGCTGCAATGAAAATAGACACCGTAGGTGCAGAAAAAACCAGAGTGCATCCTCAGCCAGTATTATCGATACAAAGGAACTATGCACGAAATGCATTGTGTGTGACTTGCAGAAGTATAAGCGGAAAATATGACAAGTTACTGTTAATCTCAGTCAATGATTTTTGGTAAATGATAACACGAAATTGATAAGTGTAACAATTACACTTATCATTTTAACACTATCGGATTGGTCTAAAATTGGTCGAATCGCGTCATTTGACATAAGCATGCAATGGTCATATCAATTCTTTCCTTGTTTTCCTAAATTGGCAGTGAGGCAGACAGCAAAAAAAAGTAGTCAGACGTGCGCGTGCAGGTATCCTTCTTTACGTATTATAAGCGGCATTAACGCAGAAAACCGCTCTACTCGCTTGGTCTCTATGTGATTGGATTTACATTAAACTTCGACGCTTTGGTCGGCCACATTATTGTGGAATAAATGACGCCGACCCCAACAATCGACTGTGGTCGGACTACATACGTCTACCTTGCGGATTTTCGGCCCCGCTGGGTAAACATCGCCATCAGTCAACGTTCATCGTCAGATTTCCGCAGTTCTGTCGTTTCGGCGACCATCTCCGTGGGTCAGTAGTGCTCCAGGTCTAACTTCCCGTATATCTATCATTTCGGCGACTATACTCGTGGGCCAATCGTGCCCCAGGAGAAATCCTTACTAAAATTTATTACTTCAAGCTGGAAACCCGTTTTGCTTTTTTAAAAGTTGTTGAATTAGGTTATAGTTATTATTGTTTCTGGATTCCATCTATAGAGCTTCTAGAACCATTATACCTCTTTTTCTAGTAGCTACACATTACCTACGTTTATAAATAGAGCCAATTTATTTATAATGATATGTGTGTACTTTTCGGATATTAACTTCACGGACACCAGCTTTGAGTTTTCCCACTTCAGGGGAGAGGGGCATTAAATATTGTCAATACACAGGCTGGATTGTTGCTCTTAGTTGATTACTTGCCATAAATTTATTTTAGAGTATAACAAATTGGACTGCACATATCTGCTCTCTTCTAGATTGTTACTGGTTGCTGTATCTTCTCTTACTGCTTCAATAAGCCATCAACTGTCCATTTTTGAACAAAGGCCTCCGTCTGAGTTCTCCAATATTCTCTGTCTTGTACTTAACTCATCCACCTTGATCCTATTATCTTTATGAAGTCACCTTACCATCTAGTTTTTGGACGACCGATTGATCGTTTGCCATTCCATGGTCTCCATGATTCGTTTTATTCATGTATGGTTCTTTATTCTTGTCATATGGCCTGCCGAATTCCATTTGGATTCTGCGATTATATGGAATATGTTCTTAATTTTTGTTGTACTACGTATCCAGTTGTTTCCTTTTTGATCTCATGGAGTAATACCCAACACTGCACTTTCCATAGCTCTTTGTTTTGTTCGGAGTTTACTTATAATGCTTTAACTGAGTGCCCAGGTTCCTGCGCCCTCGCCGCAAGTAAATAACCGGTAAGACACCTTGATTAAAACCAAATAATTTATAGAATGTAATCAACAGAAAATACCCAATGCATTTAATATTTAGGTAAATATTATTAGTGTCAAAGTATGTTTTCTCACTGAGCCCGAATTCATTATTGTTGGACATAATTTCAAATATCTCAAGTAAATTCAACAGAATACATCTATTAGCTGCATGTAAAATTGTAGTCTTTATTAGGGTCGAAGTAGTGGTTAAACATATGATAAGCAACAGTGAGTTTATTAGGTTGATCAATAATAAAGTTGTTTCTTGAAAGTATGTCCGGTTTGACCAATATAGAAACAATCGCACGACGAACAGGTGTAACGGTAGACACCAGATCTTTCTCTTAAAGGCGTAGGACCTTTATTGAAAACTATAATTTCTGAATGAAATTAGTAGTAAAAAGGAAATTCGAAAGTTACATTTGCTTGTGTAATTATCTGTTTATTTATTACGTATATATTTACCATATTAATGTATTGGTACTGTACTATTGTGCCATATTTAATTCATTTGTTACTGAACTATTGAATTATTGAATCAAATAAACTTAACGCTATTGATGCAATGTTTATCGGTTGTCTATTGGAGCAACATTTCAGGTGTTAATAATTAATCTTATCACAGCAAGATAACGACAGTTGTATTTCATCGTATCCCATACGATTTGAGTTATCAGGTTATCACGGTATTAAATTGTCCTTACGACATCCGCTGATAGGCGAGTACCGAATGCTGAACAAATCCAGGAGATGGGGCCTTGGAAAATCTATAAAACAAGCTAAAGGCCTCGGCTCGAATGCTCTCAGGGAGATGGGAGTGGTTCACAACGGTACACCACTGGGCAAACGTAACATGATATGTGTAGGTTGCTGTTAAAGAGAGGGCGCCACCAGATCCAATATGAGATTCCCACGTTCAACCGGACTTGGAGAGTCAAACGGGGCGAGAAGTACTCAAAGTACTACATCGGGAAAATACTCAAATAACTATTTCGGGAGCCTCGGGGCAGTATCAGACGCGACCACCTACCTGGAATGCCTTTCCTCCCCGTCCGGGCCTTACCTCATAGCTGTTGTAGTACAATGCCACAGTCATCCTGTAACAGACATGCACAAGACGCAACAGATACCAGAAAAAGGCGATAAGGTTAATACATCTATTGGATCACAGTTACTGACCTATCAAACACATTACAAATCACAAGAGTAGCAACTTGAAAAGTCAGCTTATTCAGTACATCCAGCTGGAAAAAGCGCTTACTGTTAATGGGGGCGGCGCACAGTCGACCCGGACTCCAGATCCAGGCCAGAAGTGAAGGGTAAACGTAGGCTTGAACCCAGCGGCGGTACGCCGGGACGCGTGAGAGCAAAGCCTGAATTTGGGCCCGAGTCATCCGGGCGCCCTGTATTACGACCCACAAAGCCACACAAATTGGCAGTACGCAATGATAGATTTATGCAATAAATGCGCTACAATTAGAACGGGCTGATGGCACAAATGTTGCCACACAACAGTAAATTTTTTAGTAGGAATGTACGTTGCACTGCACTATCTGACAAGCGATTTTACGTAATGCATGCGATATTGGTAAAGTTGGCGTTAACATGCCACAGTGGATTTTAGACGGAGTGTACGTCGCACTAATATTGTATTTACAGCAAAGTTGAATGCAGGAGGCGGTGTAACTAAAGTTAGATGACAGAGCAAGCGTTGACTCGCAACAGTGAATTTTAGGCGGAGTGTATGCCATACTAATATTGTATTTACAGCAAATTTGAATGCAGGAAGCAGCGTAATTAAGGCTAGCTGACAGAGCAAGCGTTAACTCGCAACAGTGAATTTTAGGCGGAGTGTACGCCACACTAATATTGTATTTACAGCAAATTTGAAGCAGGAAGCAGCGTAATTAAGGCTAGCTGACAGAGCAAGCGTTAACTCGTAACAGTAAATTTTAGGCAGGGTGTACGTCGCACTAATATTGTATTTACAGCAAATTTGAATGCAAGAAGCGGTACCATTAAAGTTACTGGCGGTACAAATGTTATTACAGATCGTTACCTTGTTAGTTCATCCGATAGCCAAGGAGGAGGCACTCCACATAGTAGTCGAACAGGCACCTTGCACCAAACGTTACTAAAGCGACACATGAATTGGCTGAATATCCTAATGGATCCCCTTTCGGATTGAAATTTTGCGTTGGCCTCCCTTGGTTATGCAAATTGTTGACAATGTACATCGTTAAATACAGAGATCATGCTCCCGCGTAATTAGCAATGGCGGATTAATTGACTATACAAGCCACATAACACCGTATTCTCTGCAGTGGCACGTAAGAAGAGACCGGACTGCCACCACACAAGCTCACTCAAACACGTCGCTCTGGGAACTGCCAAGAGGCAATCACAGTTCAGATAACCGCCGAACACACTGTAACAGCACACACGGAAAAGGCCACGTCAAGCACGGGGACGCCGCACCAGAACGTAAATTCCAACTTACTACTTCGACGGCTCGGGGCTGAATTAACCTAAGGGTCGCCAGCAACCACCTGGGCGCGATGAGAAATCGCCTCAACCAATCACAGCGCAGAATGCGCTAGACATGCAGCTGTTTGCCGCAAAGCAAGCCATAGCCATCCTTGTCGCACCCACAGGCTGAATTTTTAAATGTTCGAAATATTGAGGTGGTTAACATGCAACTGCCGAAACAAAACTAGAGGGATATCCAAAATGCCACAAATTAGCGACAATAATACCAAGGGTTTACGAAATCATTATGTTAAAAAAATATCTAAAAAAGGATTTGAAATACAGTCAAACTGCTCTGAAGGTTTAAATTGTTAATTGAGTTGCTAAAGACTGCAAAATGGCCTGACAAGGTGTGAGATTCAGGGTCGTAATAATTTAAATTGCATTAGGGCTTTGTCAAACTTGGCGCTTAAACTAGATCTGTTTATTATTTTGGAATTTGGTTAATTGTAAGGAATTTTACCTACCCCACTCTCCGATGGAGTCTTGCGCTGTTGGGTACCCTTGTTGTTTATCCAAGTTTTATTTCGTTGGCTCTGAATTTAATGTGGTAGGCCGGTGTTGTATTTCCCCGGTAGTGATTAATATGAGTTAATTTTTGTGGAAAGTTTTATTCGAAGTATATAATACACAGACGTTTAATTGCAGCAAATTTAATTATCCAAAATTCTATGTTGAAATCTTCTTCTGACATAGGAATAGAGTAAGTAAACGTCTGAATAAGAATTAAAAATTAGTAAATGTATGGTATAAAGGATGAAGGGACGAGTAAGGGATGGTATGGCCAGTACAACTGGGCTTCCTGTAAATGCTAAAACTAAGTGATTTAAAATTAGAGTGAGTTTTCTGTGATCAAAATATTTAGAAAGAGTAAAAAGCTATTATGTTCAGTTTCAAAAGTGAATTTAATATTATGATGTGTTAAGCCAAGTAATGTGATTTTCATTATA
>OW679197.1:16561125-16651759 GCA_940337035.1 Agriotes lineatus
AATGAGACTTTCCAATGAAAAGAAACTGTGTAATTTTATTTTCATTCTAAATTAAAATTCCCAGCTCTATTTAGTAATTCTAATTCAAGAATATCACTTTAATGAAATTATATTATTATTGAGCTAGCAAATCTGTCTCTCTTTTTTTAACATAAGTATCTATCTTTATTTAATATGTTTCAACAAAACAGAACCATCGCAAAGTTTATTATTTCTATATTTTATATTGCCGTCTCTAGTGTATTTAGTGTGTTTTCTTCGAAAGCCAGTTGCCTGTATCCTTATTTCCACAGATAAACGGGGCAATTACTGGGTCTTATTTTTGTTTGCTTTTATAAACTAATGATAATTATGCAAGTTGTTAGTAATGGCTTGTTGTATTAAAATTTCTGTTCACAGCTTTACTTTGATAATATTTTACTATGTAGACGACCGGTAGTCATTTTTAAACTTAAGTGTTTGATCAAGCGTGGCACGTCCATCCTGCTTATCATTTTTTTCCCATAATATTATAAGAAGTTCGATTTGGGAAGACAAATGGACGAAGGGGATGCAAAGCAGCTTCTGCGAAATTGGGGCCCATAGATTTTAGCAGGTCGATTTAAACCAAATAGAGTTAAAGTGCCGTGCAAGTATGTGTCAAAGAGATTTTTTCCGCACGACTGGCCTTTCCAATTACAAAAGACTGACAAAGTCTACAGGATTGTTTGATGTGAATGGTCAAAGTTAGATAGCATTCTAAGCCGCGACATGAATTTTCCAGCCAGGAGCGGAGCGAATCGGCAAGTCTTGGGGGTCGCGGCTTCATACGTTTTTCCTATTGGGTTAATTTACCCCGCGCTTTAGTTAATCGGCTTAAGCCAGCAAGGGCGCATCTGCGCGAATAATGAAGAAATCATGAGACCCCCGCTCGCAAGCGGATTGCGGCAGAGCTTTTTAAAGCTTTGTTTCGTTTTACAATTGCCCGAAAGATTTAGGATCGGGCTCCTGCTGATGTTATTGGAAGCACGCGTCAATCAGGATCGGGGCGATTTCAGCGCCTGCCGGGAACTTCGCGAGGGAATTAGCGGAAATCATTAAGTTGGCTCCTAAGCTCTCCTGCTTATAAATTGAATGCAAAAATGTGATTGACTGCTTCCCTTTTGTTAACGCTAATGGCCGCATCAATTTCGATTTTTTTGTTTAACTTGAACTACTCGATTTAACGCCAACTTTATCCAAGCAATTTTTAAAATGTGGCCATTAGCAGTCATAGGAAAAATTATAAAGTGTAAGAGGGGGAACATGAATAAAGGGTATCGATACTATCGGTGTCTCAATGCATTATTTATTCGGTTTTATGTTTCATTTGCCTCGATACCGAACTCAAACTTTGATACGAAAGGTAAACATATATTTTTAGCTTGTTCCTACACACACAAGTAAATAATAGCTATTTATGATATTAGGCCGGTAGCTAATCATTTATAGCTGAACCAGTACATCACGGTCGAGCCCCGAGTCCTATCATTTTAATGTAGCATCGCCGGATCTCAAAGTGCGACGTCATTATAAAGAAATTCCAATCTAAAGAGCTTAATGATAATATCAAACTCACTTTATGGAATAAGTGTCCATCCTACTTTACCAAAAGCAGATGGGTTATATGCATGGAAAAGGATAAATGTCTAAATTTTAAATAGCCACGCCACTTTCTCGCTCTGGTCGATGGCAGAAGCGATATTTTAGTTCCGTTTGCCGTCGCCACTTACTACTGCGTGACACCATCAGCTACGACCCCATAGCATTGGACCTAGGGGGGACCGGCTGATTGGGAGAGAAAACTTTCCACACTTGTATCGCGGCACGAGCGTATAGGGATGCACGGCTGCTTGCTGCGACGAAAATAGACACCGTAGGTGCAGAAAAAACAAGAGTGCATCCTCAGCCAGTATTTTCGATACAAAGGAACTATGCACGAAATGCATTGTGTGTGACTTGCAGAAGTATACTCGGAAAATATGACAACTTACTGTTAATGTCAGTCAATGATTTTTGGTAAATGATAACACGAAATTGATAAGTGTAACAATTACACTTATCATTTTAACACTATCGGATTGGTCTAAAATTCGTCGAATCGCGTCATTTGACATACGCATGCAATGGTCATATTAATTCTTTCCGTGTTTTCCTAAATTGGCAGTGAGGCAGACAGCAAAAAAAAAGTTGTCAGACGTGCGCTTGCAGGTATCCTTCTTTACGTATTATAAGCGGCATTAACGCAGAAAATCGCTCTACTCGCTTGGTCTGTATGTGATTGGATTTACATTAAACTTCGACACCTTGATCGGCCACATTATTGTGGATTAATTGACGCCGACCCCAACAATCGACTATGGTCGGACTACATACGTCTACCTTGCGGATTTTCGGCCCCGCTCCAGGTCTAACTTCCCGTATATCTATCATTTCGGCGACTATACTCGTGGGTCAATCGTGCCCCAGGTCTGGAGAAATCCTTACTAAACTTCATTACTTCAAGCTGGAAACCCGTTTTGCTTTTTTAAAAGTTGTTGAATTAGGTTATAGTTATTATTGTTTCTGGATTCCATCTATAGAGCTTCTAGACCCATTATACCTCTTTTTCTAGTAGATACACATTACCTACATTTATAAATAGAGCCAATTTATTTATAATGATATGTGTGTGCTTTTTGGATATTAACTTCACGGACACCAGCTTTGAGTTTTTCCACTTCAGGGGGTAGGGGCATTAAATATTGTCAATACACAGGCTGGATTGTTGCGCTTAGTTGATTACTTGCCATACATTTATTTTAGAATATAACAAATTGGACTGCACATATCTGCTCTCTTCTAGATTGTTACTGGTTGCTGTATCTTCTCTTACTGCTTCAATAAGCCATCAACTGTCCATTTTTGAACAAAGGCCTCCGTCTGAGTTCTCCAATATTCTCTGTCTTGTACTTAACTCATCCACCTTGATCCTATTATCTTTATGAGGTCACCTTACCATCTAGTTTTTGGACGACCGATTGATCGTCTGCCATTCCATGGTCTCCATGATTCGTTTTATTCATGTATGGTTCTTCATTCTTGTCATATGGCCTGCCGAATTCCATTTGGATTCTGCGATTATATGGAATATGTTCTTAATTTTCGTTGTACTACGTATCCAGTTGTTTGCTTTTTGATCTCATGGAGTAATACCCAACACTGCACTTTCCATAGCTCTTTGTTTTGTTCGGAGTTTACTTATAATGCTTTAACTCAGTGCCCAGGTTCCTGCGGCCTCACCGCAAGTAAATAACCGCAAGATACCTTGATTCAAACCAAATATGGAATGTAATCAACAGAAAATACCCAAAGCATTTAATATTTACGTAAATATTATTAGTGTCAAAATATGTGTTCTCACTGAGCCCGAATTCATTATTGTTGGACATAATTTCAAATATCTCAAGTAAATTAATCAGAATACATCTATTAGCTGCATGTAAAATTGTAGTCTTTATTAGGGTCGAAGCTGTGGTTAAACTGTAACATATGATAGGCAAAAGTGAGTTTATTAGGTTGATCAATAATAAAGTTGTTATTTGTGATGCAAGCAAAATGTCCTTTAATTCGTTTCTTGAAAGTATGTCCGGTTTGACCAATATAGAAACAATCTCACGACGAACAGTTGTGACGGTAGACCAGATCTTTCCCTTAAAGGCCTAGGATCTTTATTGAAAACTATAATTTCTGAATGAAATTAGTAGTAAAAAGGAAATTCGAAAGTTACATTCGCTTGTGTAATTATCTGTTTATTTATTACGTATATATTTACTATATTATTATTGGTACTGCACTATTATGCCATATTAAATTCATATGTTACTGAACTATTGAATTATTAAATCAAATAAACTTAACGCTATTGATGCAATGTTTATCGGTTGTCTATTGGAGCAACATTTCAGGTGTTAATAATTAATCTTATCACAGCAAGATAGCGACAGTTTAGTTTAGTGATGGGCTTATTCGAATGAAAAATAACCGGTTATCCGGTTATTGAAATAACCTATGTGACTCGGTTTTCGTTCCAAGTATTCGAATGAAAAATAACCTCATGCTGATACCTACTACGCTTTGAATATAAAACCTCTATTCAAGAAACTACGTGCCATATCTCAGCGACCTACGCAGTGCTCGAAATTCTGTAAATATAAATACGTCATCACTCATAAAAAAGCAGGTTGTACTGAAAACACCATTTGATTATGGCGTACCTACCTCCTCTCATAAAAAATATCAAATTATCAAATTCTGGGGACCTGAAACCTGAACGCCTAAAAACTGCAAACGCAGCAAGCTATAAAACAATTTTTATTTGCTTACATCTCCAAAGGTTCAAAACAAGAGGAGGCGCCTTTAACCCGCCCGATTGATAAAGATAAACGTTTTACCACTGTTTTTATTGCGATTAGCAAGCAGTCCCGCGTATTCTTTCTTTCTATACTTTTTAATAAATACCTCTTAATTTCCAATACATAACACATAATGTACGGTCGGCGCCTTAGAAATCCGGACACTACACACTATTATGATATATTTTGCATGTATTTTTTAAGTGTATAAACTGGGTTTTTGCAGTTATTATGGTTTTAATTGTTACGTCAGATTGTTTATTGTTTGTCAATTATGAAATGCCATTTCCCATTAATGAAGTAACCGGAGCAAGAATACTCCTAAGACTAGAAGAACATATTACGTGTCCCGATTTCTAAGGCGCCGACCATAGATATTATGTTTTGGTTATAGATTGGAACAATGTACGAGTAATCGAGCTAATGCAGAACAGCGAGCCGTAAAACATACAATTACAACAATATATTATTATAGTATTATAAATCGCCAGCAATCGAAAACAATAAAGGTGTAACCATATATATTTCATTGTTATCTACAATTACTTATTGCACAAACTCCTTAGAAATCAAATAAAAATCATTTATACAATTATTATAATAATTAACGATTAACTGAGTTCGTCTATCTGCAAGTTACGATGTCGATGCAGATGACGGTAAGCCGCCAACCGGAAAACCGGCTGACTTAATCGAAACGAATCGAGAGCCAAAATTTATTCGAATGATTATTCAAATAATCATTCGGTTATTAATATCATTCGAATGCAAATAATTCGGTTATAAAAATTGTCCGGTTATGCCCATTACTAGTTTAGTTGTATTGCATCGTATCCCATACGATTTGATTTATCAGGTTGTCACGGTATTAAATTGTGCTTACGACACCCGCTGATAGGCGAGTACCGAAGGCTGAACAAATCCAGGAGATGGGGCATGCTCACTCTGGGAAATCGATATAACAAGCTAAAAGCCTCGGCTCGAATGCTCTCAGGGAGATGGGCGTGGTTCACAACGGTACACCACTGGGCAAACGTGACGTTATATGTGTAGGTTGCTGTTAAAGAGAGGGCGCCACCAGATCCAATATCGAGATTCCCACGTTCAACCGTACTTGAAGAGTCAAACAGGGCGAGAAGTAGTCAAAGTACTACTTCGGGAAAATGCTCAAATAACTGTTTCGGGAAAATACTCAAACCACTATTTTGGGAGCCTCGGGGCAGTACCAGACGCGACCACCTACCTGGAATGCCTTTCCTCCCCGTCCGGGTCTTACCTCACAGCTGTTGTAGCACAATGCCACAGTCATCCTGTAACAGACATGCACAAGACGCAACAGATACAAGAAAAAGACGATAAGGTTAATACTTCTATTGGATCAGAGTTACTGACCTATCAAACACATTACAAATCACAAGAGTAGCAACTCGAAAAGGTAGCTTATTCAGTACATCCAGCTGGAAAAAGCGCTTACTGTTAATGGGGCCGGTGCACAGTCGAGCCGGACTCCAGATCCAGGCCGGAAGTGAAGGGTAAACGTAGGCTTGAACCCAGCGGCGGTACGCCGGGACGCGTGAGAGCAAAGCCTGAATTTGGGCCCGAGTCATCCGGGCGCCCTGTATTACGACCCACAAAGCCACACAAATTGGCAGTACGCAATGATAGATTTATGCAATAAATGCGCTACAATTAGAACGGGCTGACGGCACAAATGTAGCCACACAACATTAAATTTTTTAGTAGGAATGTACATTACACTGCACTATCTGACAAGCGATTTTACGTAATGCATGCGATATTGGTAAAGTTGGCGTTAACATGCCACAGTGAATTTTAGGCGGAGTGTACGCCACATTAGTATTTTATTTACAGCAAATTTAAATGCAGGAAGCGGCGTAATTAAGGCTAGCTGACAGAGCAAGCGTTAACTCGCAACAGTGAATTTTAGGCGGAGTGTATGCCATACTAATATTGTATTTACAGCAAATTTGAATGCAGGAAGCGGTGTAATTAAGCCTAGCTGACAGAGCAAGCGTTAACTCGCAACAGTAAATTTTAAGCAGAGTGTACGTCGCACTAATATTGTATTTACGGCAAATTTGAATGCAGGAAGCAGCGTAATTAAGGCTAGCTGACAGAGCAAGCGTTAACTCGCAACAGTGAATTTTAGGCGGAGTGTACGCCACACTAATATTGTATTTACAGCAAATTTAAAGCAGGAAGCAGCGTAACTAAGGCTAGCTGACAGAGCAAGCGTTAACTCGTAACAGTAAATTTTAGGCAAGGTGTACGTTGCACTAATATTGTATTTACAGCAAATTTGAATGCAAGAAGCGGTACCATTAAAGCTACTGGCGGTACAAATGTTATTACAGATCGTTACCTTGTTAGTTCAGCCGATAGCCAAGGAGGAGACACTCCACATAGTAGTCGAACAGGCACCTTGCACCAAACGTTACTAAAGCGACACAGGAATTGGCTGAATGTCCTAATGGATCTCCTTTCGGATTGAAATTTTGCGTTGGCCTCCCTTGGTTATGCAAATTGTTGACAACGTACATCGGTAAATACAGAGATCATGCTCCCGCGTAATTAGCAATGGCGGATTAATTGACTATACAAGTTACATAACACCGTATTCTCTGCAGTGGCACGTAAGAAGAGACCGGACTGCCACCACACAAGCTCACTCAAACACGTAGCTCTGGGAACTGCCAAGAGGCAATCACAGTTCAGGTGAACGCCGAACACACTGTAACAACACACACGGAAAAGGCCGACGCCCCCGTGTCAAGCACGGGGACGCCGCACCAAAACGTAAATTCTAACTTACTACTTCGACGGCTCGGGGCTGAATTAACCTAAGGGTCGCCAGCAACCACCTGGGCGCGATGAGAAATCGCCTCAACCAATCACAGCGCAGAATGCGCTAGACATGCAGCTGTTTGCCGCGAAGCAAGCCATAGCCATCCTTGTCGCACCCACAGGCTGAATTTTTAAATGTTCGAAATATTGAGGTGGTTAACATGCAACTGCCGAAACAAAACTAGGGGGATATCCAAAATGCCACAAATTAGCGACAATAATACCAAGGGTCTACAGAATCATTATGTTTACAAAAATATCTAAAAAAGGATTTGAAATACAGTCAAACTGCTCTGAAGGTTTAAATTGTTAACTGAGTTGCTAAAGACTGCAAAATGGCCTGACAAGGGGTGAGATTCAGGGTCGTAATAATTTAAATCGCATTAGGGCTTTGCCAAACTTGGCGTTTAAACTAGATCTGTTTATTATTTTGGGATTTGGGTAATTATAACGAATTTTACCTACCCCACTCTCCGATGGAGTCTTGGGTACCCTTGTTGTTTATCCAACTTTTATTTCGTTGGCTCTGAATTTAATGTGGTAGGCCGGTGTTGTATTTCCCCGGTAGTGATTAATATGAGTTAATTTTTGTGGAAAGTTTTATTCGAAGTATATAATACACAGACGTTTAATTGCAGCAAATTTAATTATCCAAAATTCTATGTTGAAATCTTCTTCTGACATAGGAATAGAGTAATTAAACGTCTGAATAAGAATTAAAAATGAGTAAATGTATGGAATAAATGATGAAGGGACGAGTATGGGATGGTATGGCCAGTACAACTGGGCTTCCTGTAAATGCTAAAACTAAGTGATTTAAAATTAGAGTGAGTTTTCTGTGATTAAAATATTTAGAAAGAGTAACAAGCTATTATGTTCAGTTTTAAAAGTGAATTGAATATTATGATGTGTTAAGCCAAGTAATGTGATTTTCATTATAGGTATCTCCTTATATCTTCTTTTAGACTTCTTTGTTTCGTGATCTATATTCTGGTGATGTTCATAGCATTTGTTGTGCCTCTAGGTAGTTTACTAACATGTGGCCTATTTTACTTCGACTCCCATAACCAAATATCCCTACATTGCTTTAATTTTGTTTTCTTTTCCCAATTTGGCGTTGAAATCGCGCATCACAATATTATAGTGAACTTTGCGATTTTCTCTTACTTTCGTTAGATTCCCATAGAATCGTTGTGCTTCTTTTTCTTCGCTTGCAGCGGTGTCTGCTTGGTATTTTACTGATTTCTGTTATATTATGATTTACTCTTTTTATTTATATTAAAGCCAACTCTACCAGTTCTTCTTGTTTTCTTCCTATTTTACACAGTCATATTATGTCAAATTTTATTTTTTGTAATTCTAGATTTAACTTATCTAAATGTTCGTTTGTTCCCAGAGTCCTTGTGCTGTACGTGGCAATCGTTATATATATATTGCTATGATATCGTACCTCAAGACTAATAATTAATTTTATAATAATAAATACCATATCTTAAGATTAATTGTGTAATAATAAGGTACCTAAATGTTAAAACGTTATATTTTATAAATGGTGAATGTAATATAAAAAGAACAGGATCACTATCTAAAATGTATTTAATAAAATACAGATTTAATTCGAATCCCGCAAAGCAATTAATATTCTTAGAAACAGGTTCTAATGTGACTCACTATTTGACGTTTGGAGTAATAAAAACTGTATTTGGTAGTATCAGAGTACAAGTCATAATTGATATTAGATAACAATTAGAACAAACTATAAGATAGTTTGAGTAAATGTGAAAGACCTAAGCTAAATAAATATTTAAAGTCGCATGATATGCCAAATAATTTAAATAATCTGCAATGTAAATAATCCAGGAGTGTTAGTTTTTAAAAATGTATGAATAGAGATTACTATGGTGAAATTTAATTAAGAAAAGAAAAACGAATTTTTATTTAGAAGAATGTCCATGTGAAAACTTTGTAATAAGCAAAAATTAAAATAAATCCTTATTAAAATGAATTTCCAATTTAAAATATAATAAAAGGGTATAAGTAAGTGATTGATATGGATAAATAAATGTATGCAAAATAATAAATTTAAACAAAATATAATACTGAAAATTTGGAAAGTGATTACTGCAAGAAGAATTAAATGTAATGGTCTTGGAAGAAGAAGGTCAACAGATACGAGCAACAGAATAATCTTTGGTCCGTAAACAGCTAGATGTGTTTGGAACTGGACTGCGATGGAGCCTTGATTGACGTTAAAGGTTGGTGCTGAAGAATCTAGAGGGTGATTTGGATGCTGTCTGCGGTGGAGTCGTTGTTTAATGTAAAGGAAGAAACTAGTCTTCAGTGTTCTGGTATAGGTGGTCCTTGTGGTTTGGTTGAGGAGTGGAGTAATCACAACTACCCATGGGCTAGATTTGAATATGGATTCTATTCATCTAAGCAGTTTGGGTTGCTGATTGGAGCCGTCGCAATATTAAGTGAGGCAGTATCTGCGGTGCAGCGTAGTGCAGAGAAACAATCATCGTGGAACTACAAAACAGGGCAATCGGCATAGCTGCCGTTATAAACGGTTGAAAGGAACGGTACTTACATGGCCGTTCCAGAGCACAGTGGTGAGCAGGAAATTCATACCTAGTTGGACTGAGGCAAATAAAAGATAAAATTAAGTGGAAGACGTATAAGGTATATGTAAATTAACATTAAAATGTCAGAAAAGTGGCTGTATAAGATACTAACAAGAAGTACTAATAATGTATTATTATTTGAAAGCCATATCAAATGTAGAAATATGAATTTTTGCTTACTTTTCGAGTTTATGGTTTAACATTGACAGTTGACAGAAGTGTCATTTGACATAATTTTCATATTACCCAATAACCATAAAGTATAATTTTTGTAATACTCAATAACAATTAAGACGACAAATGTTAATAATGCAAACAATTAATAATATTATATAAACCCTGAACCTAACCTGATTTAACAGTTGAATGTTCTACCGGAACTGGAAAAATACATAGACCAAATAAAACAATATTTAAAAGTAAGGGCGTATCTTTACATAAATTAATCTGAACATAAATCTAAATTAAATTAAACAAAATAGCATAATAATATATTCTTGTTTTTGTTTTTAACTGGGAGCCTGACCTAGCTATGTTTCGTTTACAGTTATTTGATGTCAATTTCTTGACTCCCCCAGAGTCCGCGAGACAGTCTGTCGACATAGCGTGAGGTTCTGGATTTTGATCAGTACCCGCCTGGGGTATCAGTTCAGAGATTGACGTTTCAATTTCATTATTTAAAGGGGGTTTGACAGTAGAACGCAGCACTTGCTAGACGTGTTGGCGAGTTGGTTTAGGATGACGGAGGGATAGAATGGGGGGCGGATAGGATTAGAGTTAATTGGGTTAAAGATATGATTACCCGATAAGTTGAAGATGGAGGAAGCTATGAGCTCATGTGGGCAAGATCGCTAGTACTTAAAGTAGGTCTTTCTTTTACCGGGTTACAGGTTACTGTAAGGTAATTCCACCAATCTTCACATCTAAACTTCATACGGAACACTACGATAATATTATGGAAACTGCAGTTTATTTTTCTATCAAATTTACTGTAATTCCATATCTCAAAGGCATAACGTGTATTAAGTATCATTGGCTTGCTATATCGTCATCTACAAGTATGCCCGCTAGCTCCTTTGCAGATTCTTTCTTGCAAACGAACTTACGCTAGAATTTGCGTCAATAAACATTGTTGTGTTATTATTTGGGCAATTGCCAAATTGAAAATGGTATGTATGACTCTGTCCGCGACTTGTCTATTACGGTATAGAACGTGTTTATGAGACAGCGTCATGCTAACAGGCGTCCAACGGGTCCGAGCGCTAAGTGGAGGAGAGATATAATGCCTAGAGGAGGAGAGATGTGCCGAGCTCTGTGGATTAGTGGTTAGCACGTCTGCTTAGCATTCGGGAGGTCGTGAATTCGATTCCCGTAACCGTCAGCTCTGATTTAGGTTTTTAGGTGGTTTTTCTGAGTCAACGGAGTACCTTCTCTGAGGTGAATGTCCGGACAGTACTCTTTTACCTTAATTGGCGTCTCTCCCATTCCCCTCCTCTCCTTTCTCTCATCCATCCTGAAATTTTCGTTATTGGTGAAGAGGGACGCAAGGCCCCTATAGCAGCCCGCCCCCGGTTAGGAGAATTGAACTAACTTTGAACCTTTATGCTTACCTTGGCAAAACCTTTCAACAGGATAATAACCTTCCCTGCTTTTCAGAAAACTGATCTGGCTGAATCGGAACTTATCTGAATTCCTGAAATTGCTTTACGCCTTGCTTGAAAAGAGCGCTTCTTGTTTTTACCATTAGAAAATAAAATTGAAAGAAACACTGTTATATCAACACATATATTAATTTCAAATGTACGGCTTTGGCTCCAGTTACAATAATATTTGGAACCAAGGCAAAGCAGGTGAACTATGTGCACTATCATCTAACTTGGCTAGTAACTTCATGCTGGCGTATAAGATAAAGAAATTTAACCTGCTGGCGATGATGTTATTTCTAATTATTTTTAATAGTATTTCGGATGAGCAGCTCGACCTATTCATTGAAAGCGATTATCATACATTAACTTCGTCATAATCTACTGATAAGTACTTAATTAATGCACAAAGAAAAACAGGGCAAATTACATAAATCATACATAACACTTAGGTGAGAACAGAAAACTTTGTTTTCCAAAGGCGCGGCAGTTTCGTCCAGAAACCTGCAAAATTCTTGTGGGAAGAGGTGAAAATGGGACGCAGAATCTAATCGGCGGTACGAGAAAGATGGAATGCTGTTTAAGCGTAGATACTATGGGACAACAGACACAGACACTTCGAGAATGGCTCACTAGTCCCGCTTTGTTAATTGGTGAGAAAAAGCGAGTCGCCTCGTGCTTGCCGATAACAATTTGTAGGTGGCCGCCATGGAAACTTAATGGACAGATCTATACTATGGCAAATTCGGGAGACCAGAATTGTAAGAGTTTGTTAGCATAATGATTTCACCTAGCATGTCAGAAACAACCAGTGTTGGGTAAGATCCATTTATTTGGGATCTAGATACAGATCCAGATACATTTGAAAAAAGTGATCTAGATGCAGATCCAAGATCCATATGTGAAAAGGGATCTAGATAAAGATCCAAGATCCTAAAAATGGGATCTAGATCTTTTATAAAGATCCGACAGTCTTAAAATTCTGTCTGTTCTTTTTAAGATATTACATATCTTAGTTTAAAAAAATAAACATGCAATTACTAAATAAAATATTTTATTAAAGACTTACACTAACCATTCCATTATATTACAATAATTGTGGTATTAATCTAATATTGCTATATTATAATATGCTCCTGACATTCTTGTATTATTGCTTATTGTTACATTATTGCTTGTACTTATGTAATTGCTAATTGTATTTTATTTTGCTTTAAAATTAATAATGTTTCAAACATTTCGTCGCTTAACCTGTTTCTACGTGGAGTTAGAATTTGTCCACCCATACTAAATATTCTTTCAACAGGGGCAGACGAAGGAAGTATACAATTATATTTTTAAAAAACTTCTTTTATTGCAGGGTACATAATTAATTGACTACAGTTAGTATCAGTATCTTTAAAATAATTGGTACACTGTGAAGCAGTTGATGTTTGTGGCTGATTATTTACTTTTAGAAAATCAAAAAATTCATCAGTGACATTTCCTTCAACTGTTGGTAACGGAATTTCTGATTCAATGTGGTTTCCTTGATTTCCTGTTTGATCAAGTTCCTGTAATAATTTGTTTTGGCAGAATGCAGTTTCATCCTTAAACGGAGTAATTTCCAACCACCGCAATTTAAATTTTGGGTTGGAAATTGTAGCCAACAAGTATGATAGACTTTCAGGTTTTTTAATATCCATTATATTTAAAAAGCGCCTTTTAAGACCGCTTAATAAGCATTCCTTTAATTTTGAGCAAAATCTGAGGTTTTTCATAGTTTCTAATGTAGTTGTAATTTTGAAAAGTATTGGCAAAACAGTACCTAACTGAGAAGTTTTTTCATTTTGCAAAATATCTATTGCGACTGCTACTGGTTTTGTAACAAGAACATATTCTTTTAAAAACATAAAATCTGCTTGTTGAAACACGTCTAATTTTAATGCCTTACAAACTTCACCTAATTTTGGTTCAATATTAATTAGTGCAATACAAGCATCATACATTGATTCCAACGAGTAGGGCAAGGAACTTTCAACTTAATACCGCATATATTTTCTAATTCATCTGATGCCTTAGTAGACCTGCTTAATAAATTCCATAACGAATAAGCTTTTCAAAAACAGCATCATGTATATTTTTATATCTTACGTTTTCAAAAGTTTTAAACTGCATCCACAGTAATTACAAGGCTAAGGGTATGAGAGCAACATTTAAAATGTTGAGGCAAAAGTACATAAGTGCTATCGCTATCAAAATCAGGTAAAGATTCAACATCTATATCATTCTGATTGTGTAACTCTGTTAACTCACTGCTAATACTACCCTTAGATACAGAAAATGCAAATATGTTGAAAGCTTTACTAAAGTTGCTTGCGTTATCTGTTACTGTTCCTGAAATTTTGTTTAGATCTAAATTGTATTCCCTATGAATTTGACTTATTAATTCCGCAATTTTGTCAAATGTATGTGCAAATTTAAATCGCCTACAGCTTAAAGCAAAAGATTTACGTTCAAAACTAGTACTATCGATTAAATGTGCCGTCATACCAAGATAGCTTTTATTATTGGTACTCCAAATATCTGAAGTGGTACAAACATATTTGGATTTATTTAATTCTTCTATTACAGCACCAACTGTTACAGATTTCTCCTCTTCTAATTTACCTTTCACCGTTTTTCGGTCACAAGGTTTTTTTCCAGAGAGTCCCTCTACTAGCCGAACAAACGCCGGCTTTTCGACTGTACAAATAGGTCTCATTTCTTCAATTATGTAATCGAGGACGAGTTTGTCCACCTAGAAAAATTTTATGTGAAAATATCAAACGTGTAAAATGTAAGGAATATTAAACTTATATTTTATATTATCTAAATAAATTATGGTTAATGTTTGAAGCACAAATCCCCTGTTTTATTAATTTAAGATTTTAGAGGCTATAATTTTATATTTACAATGTAATCAAAGGTTGATTACAAAACTATTTAAGTTATATTTGACCTTTGTGTTAATTTGAAACATTAAATGTGGTAGGTACAATATTTTCTCATCATATTATGATGCGGTCTTTCAACAATCGTTATTACAATACCATTGCTGTAATAAATTTTTACATAAAACAAAGAAACAAAAATCAGATCTAGGCAAGCTAGAAAGTTAATGGAAGGTGAAACAGCCTAATTTTTCTTCAAACAATTAACAACGATTGTCAAATTTATTAATAGAACGTCAAAATTCAAAATTTTTGATCATTTTGTTGCAAATTTCTGGAAAGTAGATAGAATGTACGATATTTCAGATATTTGTATCGTAAATAACTATTACTCACCGATTTTTTTGTAACAGCTTGTTGAAAAATGCTGGTCTTAGTGGTCTGGTTCAAATTATTTGTCGAAGAATTTTCGATTTTAGTTTTCTTTGCTGTCTTCTCTGTGTCGAATTTGCTAAATGTTGCTGGGTGTTACGCTACAGAAATGAAAAAATATATATTACTTTAACAAAAACCCTAGAAATGTCTGTTTAAAAATTTAATTATTAAATTTAAAATAGCATTATTAATTATAAATGAAATTATTAGAAATGATTTCAATTATTTGCATTTATTATTCAATTATAAAATTAACAGATTAACATGTACCTTGAGATGACGAATAAAATTTCCCGTAGAAGTCACTTGGCCTTGTATTGTAGAAGGACAGTTTAGACACTGAGTCACTATCTTGTTGTCGCATTTTGATAATATTTTATAAAATTTACCGTTTAAAATATATGGTAACTCCATTAATTCACTTTC
Source organism: Agriotes lineatus (assembly GCA_940337035.1). Taxonomy (NCBI): domain Eukaryota; kingdom Metazoa; phylum Arthropoda; class Insecta; order Coleoptera; family Elateridae; genus Agriotes; species Agriotes lineatus. The sequence continues at coordinate 16,576,440 of OW679197.1, forward strand.
GTCACTCATCATAGCTCTAACAAACAATAAGTGTACTACTCGTATTCACAAATGTTGAAGAACTGAAGGAGTTACCGTGCCTTTAACATTTAACCCCTACTTTTTCAAGAATAACCAGAAATTAAGTTCCAGAAATATCTAATACCAACAACAAGTACCTACTTTTAAAAGTTTTAAAAGTGAGATGCAAGTTTTACCTTAATACCTGTCAACTGTCAATCACCTGATGCCATCATCTATGTTAAGTAGCTTAGTCTAATCTCTACTACTTTATAAGTTTATGATTTATGACTTCTTGCTTACTATAATTCTTACTAATTTTAACCAAAAGGTAAATAATTTCAGAAATTCTGCGAAACATTAATAAGGCAAAAATGCAGCCTTCTCAAAAAATGATGAGTTTTAAAATTTCATAGTGGATCTTTGAATCTGAACGAGAAAGATCTCTTAAAATATGACCTAGATACAGATACTAGATCCTAGTATAGGAAAACACCTAGATCCAGATACTAGATCCATATGGTGGATCTAGATCGTGGATCTAGATCCATTGGATCTAGATACTACCCAACACTGGAAACAACTTTGAAAATCGCATATGAATATTTTGATTGTTAATTTTCTGACCGAGCGGTGGTTCAGAATGATTAGAAAATTTAATTTTTAAGAGCTTAAATTTTATCTAATAGACCAGGACGCAAAATCTTTAGTTTCATTTGCCAACTGAGATGTGAATTTTGTAAATCAATTATTACTGCAGTTATTCTAACGCTTCTGTTAATCGAAAAATTGAAGGATAAGTTCATTCATAGTTACATGGTACGTCAATATTTAATGATTTTACACCGCAATCTCAAATCTCATTCACGGAGAGAGTTTTAATTATCCGGAAGCAATCCCGTTTATACTTTTTGCTACTTGTAATCACAAAAATTCTACTGTCTGGAAAAACAGTGTTGTGTGTTACTGGCTGTTATAGGTTTACAGCTTACTTACAAAAAGGGGCGTTCAGAAAAGCTAAGACAACATAATTATGGTAGATGACGAAAGTGTTACACCTTGTGTATTTTCTTTATTTTGAGTTCTACTAAGGTGCCCAAAGAACATAAAACAAGAAGAAGAAGAAAAAGTGGTTTAGCTGAATCCTTAACTTGTATAACTTAAACTTACAAATTTGTTGACGGATTAGAATAGAATTTATTAAACTAGATTATTCTAATGTCAATTATCATTTGAGTTAAATACATTTCCTGCAAATAAACAACTATCGGTTTTCAGACCTGCCTTCAGCTAGGTCTAATCTGATTAAACAGTTGTTGATTGGCGAAATTAGAATTTGTCAGAGAACAGTAATATGACACAATAAGACATTAGTTCCGTTGTTGCATCTTAACACCAATGCAGCAAGCAAATTGGATATCCATTATTAAGCAGACGCAAATTTGCATTTGCGTTGACGTAGCTGTTGTAATGAACAGCTCGGTTTATTCAAAGGACTGTTGTGCTTCGGTAAATTATAAACTAGCTGTCGAGCAATATTTGGAATATCTGAGTTTGGTAAAAGCTTCTCGTAAAGGTAACCTCAAGCTTGAGATCTCCCATCAATAAATAAGAATGTAGTTTAGACGCGCGAGATGCAAAATAGGTTAATTAATTACTGGTACAAAACCTTGAATTCCGACTAAAGCAATTTAAAACTCGAGCTCTAGCTTTAGATTTAATTATTGCAAACTCCGTGCGAACAGCTTTTACTGGAGAAATGAAACGAATACAACTTTTTACGTTAAAGTTGAATTCGATGTTGTTACAACGGTCTCTTGGCGCTTCTTCAACCTAATCACCATTAATTTGATACTTTGTAATATAAAACGTTGAAAAAAGGAAAAGCTAAAAGCTGCCTCATTGCTGAGGATTGCGATTTCGTTGGGTTTCTCGTACATCATTTACGGTATTGTTCCAGTCGTCACTAGACTCGGCCCTTCTTATTGCTGTTACCATAGAGGAGCATGTAGCCAATTTTATTTGATCAGACCACAGTGATTTTCCACTCAACCTCTGTCTTTTTACCTTTCCGACTACCATGAGCTTCTCCTAACTCTTGTCTCCGCTGCGAGCTGTGTGACTAAATACTAGAAAATCCTTTTTGAGTATACAGTGCTTTATACGTAGCTGTACTAATATAGATGTATTGGTTCGTCTTTCTGCCCATGGTATTCTCAATATACGCCTCAACACCAGATCTCAAATGCATAGATTCTTCTTCAATTTCCTTTATTGTCCAGAATTCCATTGCATACAGAGCGATTTGAAATACTAAGGCTCTAACTAACCTTACTTTCGTTCTATTCGAAATACGTCTGTACGTGTTTCCATGTATTGCCCAGTTTTGCCATTGCAATTTGGGCCATTGCGATTCGTCTTTAGATGATGTAACGTTTCATATTGTGATATTTGTTGATTACTATCAGTAATAAGTTTTGTTTCGTCTTGATTTTATTTATTTCCAATCCAAGTAGGTTGCTTTTTTGTTCGACGCGTTGAAGAAGTGTTATCCTCTCATGTTTATTATCTGCTATTAGCGTGGTGTCATCGGCGTAAGGGATATTAGTAAGTTTTTACTCCCTATAGATATGCCTCCATTCCAATCTTCAAGTGTCTTTCTCATTATATACTCAGCATATAAATTAACAAAAAAGCTGCGTGGCGCAGATGGGTAAGCGCCAGGCTTGTATTACGCAAGTCGTCGGTTCGAATCCCGCTGGGGTCGGAATTTTTCCGTATCCTTGGCGATTAGAATCGGGCTCAGTGAGACAGTTGGGCATCAAATTAACTGTGCTCTACTCAGAACCATATACCTAAGAGATAGAGTAACAACTTCAACACATCACCAAGACACACAACTCACACCATGGTTGCTGCGCAAGCACCAAAGGCGCGCTATAACTCTGTATCCCGAATCCGGGGCAAGTTGAACATTGTACCACCAGATGCCAGCGCACAAAGCACCAGCCTCTACACCGCAAGGTAAATGAGGTTACAGAAATATTATCATTTGAAAATTTTGAATTTTGCCCAAATGTTGATAGCACATTGCATACAAAGTATGCCAAATCGTTTTTTAAACGTTCCGAGGAGACTCAAAGAACTATTGAACCTTTTTTTGTGATTCCTCTTATTTTTGTGAAATATAGTTTTTTTATAATTTTATTATTGTTTAATTTTCTTAATATGATTTTGTTAATTCTTCAGTTGATATTTGAAGACAGTGCAATTAAATATGCTTAATATGAGTATAGTATCACCGTTGTTGTGGACTACGATCACTTTTGCTTCTAGCCAGGGTATTGATATTTGACCTTGTTTTAGGAATTTACTGAAAAACTGTTTTAATTCAGTTCTTCATTTCGGATCTCATTTTTTGAGCATTTCTGGGAATATTCCAGCTGATTCAGCAGCGCTACTGTTTTTCATATTTTTAAGAGCAGAAATAATAACCTCGTCTGTTTATCTCATTGGAACCGGTATTCTCTATTATTTTGTTAGTTCCTGTGTTTGCTTTTCGTATGGTTGTAATCTGCTTCTATATAGATCTTAGCATTTTTCTACTTCGCTGAACATTTCTTCTCTATTTGTCATTATATTCCCATCATCATCTTCCACGGACAACATCTCTCTTTTTCCGTTCTGTTCGTTATTTCCAACTTTACTTTTCCATCTTCTGGAAATTTTGTATTTCGTTTTTCACGGTGTTTGTTATTTCTTTTTCTTTTCTGATGTTCTGGTGTACATTTGGGTTGCTTGTACGATCTTTCGGGGATATTGTTAGCATATTTCTATATATGTATTCCTGTCCAAAAAATCTCCAACCTTTTTTGTGACCCCACAGTAAGGATGAGTGTTTCAACCTCAGAAAAGCCGTATCTACTTATCAGTTGCTTTAACCGAGTATAATAGAATTTTGAACAGCTCAGTAGTGAGACTTCACGATTTCCAATCCAAGTAGGTTGCTTTTTTGTTCGACGCGTTGAAGAAGTGTTATCCTCTCATGTTTATTATCTGCTATTAGTGTGGTGTCATCGGCGTAAGGGATATTAGGGAGTTTTTACTCCCTATAGATATGCCTCCATTCCAATCTTCAAGTGTCTTTCTCATTATATACTCACCATATAAATTAAACACAAAGAAGCTGCGTGGCGCAGATGGGTAAGCGCCAGGCTTGCATTAAGCAAGTCCTCGGTTCGAATCCCGCTGGGGTCGGAATTTTTCCGTATCCTTGGCGATTAGAATCGGGCTCAGTGAGACAGTTGGGCATCAAATTAACTGTGTTCTACTCAGAACCACAGACCTAAGAGATAGAGTAACAAGCTCAACACATCACCAAGACACACAACTCACACAATGCTTGCTGCGCAAGCACCTAAGGCGCGATCCAACTCTGTATCCCGAATCCCGGGCAAGTTGAGCATTGTACCACCAGATGCCAGGCACAAAGCACCAGCATCTACACCACAAGGTAAATGCGGTTACAGATTATACATACATAAATTAAACACGACCTTATCGGAGCCCGTTTTATATTTCGAAATTAGTTGAAACAGCTATTATTAACTGGCATTACTGCCGTATTCGTAGAATATTGGTTCTTGACTCTCTTGACGAGGTGTATTGGCACTCCCATTGTTATTATGACTTCCCGGAGAACTTCCATTGTACGTAGCCGAATGCCTTCTTATAATCCACTGAATATCTGATTCCCCCCCCCCCCCCCCTTTCACAAAACCTGCCTGCTGGTTAGGAATCTGCCAGTTGATGTAACTGTCCAAAAGTAATTTTATTAGATATAGTGCTACGATTTGCGTTTTTGTGTGAAAATGAACTATAGGCGGTTGTACGAATAGACTATACTTTAGTTAACCATAAGCCATTTGTAACGTAAATATCTTTAAGGTAGAATTTCGTGTCATATAAAAGTTGCAACAGGCTGCAGAAAGCCGGAATTTAGAACGTCTTTCTATTAGAAGATGGAAGTGCTAGGAGCTCACGGAAGTACAAGGGTAAATGTATGCAGGGTTTATCTTGTAGGCAGAACCATTTGTAGGAATTAGATTATTAGTACGTAATCAGAAGCGCAACAATTGCGACTTTGCCATAAAAATTAGGCTAACTTTATTAGAGATCATTTGCGAGGTGGCGTGTAAAACCTAAAACTTTCAAAAATACATAGCAGTATTGAGCAATTATGTGTTGTCACGTTCATGTACCTGACTTAGAAGTCCGAAATTAAGAATTGCTCTGATAAACTTATTAGACATTTTGAGAACGCCTACCGAGTTCTAGGTGAAACTGAACTGATATTTTTGCAGTTAACAAGTAACCTTATAAGACTTACGTTGTTCTGTAAACGGCAGAAAATAAATGCAATTATTTGTACTGCAGTGTTTTTATTAATCTCGCAACAGTAGCTTTAATCTTCGTGTACAAGTGTATTTTGACTAAAAGGATGATCAGTTTGCCTTTGGAGGAATTCACGGCAACAGCATTATTTTGTTGACGTAGGATATTAAAGCCACAGTTCTATTATTTTCGCTATTTTTTGTTGATTTTTTTATAGAAAGGAATGAATGTTGATTCTCTTCAATCTCGAGACCATACTCCACTTCTCCAGATATAATTTAATATGTCAGATATTATTTAGTACCTATGCTTCCGACCTCTTTCAAAAGCTCTGCAGGTATGTTGGTGATCTGTTGTTTCTCAGTTTTTATGGTTTCTTCAGCTTCTGAAGCGAGAATGCTGAGCTCCGTGTTTTGTTCATTGGGTGAGTCATATTTTCAAGCACGGCAGTTTTATCTTTTAATAAGTCTGAGCAGTGTTCTTTCCACCTTTCGATAACTTTATCAATCTCTGGTATTGTATTGCCTTCTTTATCCTCAATTGCTCAAGTTTTGCAATGAAATTCTTGTGCAAGTAATTTAACTTTTTGGAACAAGTCTTGGGTTTCATTATTGTTTGCATTGGATTCTAGTTCCGTGCAGATTTCATCAATCTGGCGGGCCTTATCATGTCGACAACTTGTTTGCATTCGCCTATCAAGGTCTTCATATGGCTGCTCTTTATCAGCTGATGTGATACCGTGTTTTTTCAATTGCATTCGTGCTACAATAACGTTTCATACATCATTTGTTATAGATGTTTATCCATTTACTTATGGATAACTAAACCATTGACATAAATTCTTGTAAAAACTACATATCCGAAGAAATTAAAGCTGTTGTTTATTACCGCAGAAAAGTGTTGACGAAAATAGTGAGTGGCAAGTAAGGATGAATAATCGAACTATTAGCTCTAGTCAACTAACCAAATCGCAATACAATGATTTATCCTAAAGGATATGATGAGGTAATAAGGACCTATTTGGAGAATTGTTAATAAAATGGCGCCTCAAAGAGTGTCGGAAAGCTCATTTAAAAGAACTGACAACTGACAAAGTGAAGAAAGATATGAGACATCTCGAAAATAAGGATAGAGATTTGACAAGATTGGATATCATTTCCAAATCAAACATGTCATACACTGTTAAAGGCCTTGTGGATCAGCAAGGATACTTCTAATTATGGATCATTCGTCTATTGCTTTATCCGTTAGAGATAGTGGCTACCGCGGTTAAAGACCAAACTATTGTCTTAGAATTTTAATCTAAAATATTTTATAATTTTCTTCACCTTTTTTAGGTATACTTTACCTTATCTTTGGTGCTGTTATTCGCTCGATCTACCTATTTCAATACACCGCTGGCTGTGGGCTTTTTTTATCTCGTTCCATCTCCTTCTGTTATTGGTCTCGTTCATCCAAAGGAGTTCTCCTGATCTTCTTATGTCATCTCTCCACCTCGTATTCAGTCTGCTACGGCTTCTATGCTCTTCTCTGGGTCTTCACTCTAGTAATCTTTTCGTCCACCTACTATTGGATATGTCCGACACAGATATTTGTTTTAGCTTTCCGAACGCTGCACTGGAGAAAGAGATTCCCCTAGTTATTTCGTCGTTCATGTTGCCTTAATTGGTTGCCATTTTTGTCCCAAGCATGTATAACTCTTTAGCTCTTCTATTTGCTGTACTTCCAGTTGTGTATTAATATCTATCTATACGATTGTTATGATCTTTGTCTTATTACTATTCATTTTGAGATCAACTTTTTTGGAGTGATGGTTAAAATCGAGAAGATTACAAGACAAAATACTATTAATTAACCTTTTTTGTGATTCCTCTTATTTTTGTGAAATATAGTTTTTTATAATTTTATTATTTTTTAATTTTATTAATATGATTTTGTTAATTCTTCAGTTGATATTTGAAGACAGTGCAATTATATGCTTAATATGAGTATAGTATCACCTTTGTTGTGGACTAGGATTACTTTTGCTTCTAGCCAGGGTTTTGATATTTGACCTTGTTTTAGGAATTTACTGAAAAGCTGTTTTAATTCAGTCCTTCATTTCGGATCTCATTTTTTGAGCATTTCTGGGAATATTGCAGCTGATTCAGCAGCGCTACTGTTTTTCATATTTTTAAGAGCAGAAATAATAACCTCGTTTGTTTATCTCATTGGAACCGGTATTCTCTATATTTTTGTTCGTTCCTGTGTTTGCTTTTCGTATGGTTGTAATCTGCTTCTATATAGATCTTAGCATTTTTCTACTACTCTGAACATTTCTTCTCTATTTGTCATTATATTCCCATCATCATCTTCCAGGGACAACATCTCTCTTTTTCCGTTCTGTTCGTTATTTCCAACTTTACTTTTCCATCTTCTGGAAATTTCGTATTTCGTTTTTCACGGTGTTTGTTATTTCTTTTTCTTTTCTGATGTTCTGGTGTACTTTTGGGTTGCTTGTACTATCTGTCGGGGATATTGTTAACATATTTCTATATACGTATTCCTGTCCAAAAATCGCCAACCTTTTTTGTGACCCCACAGTAAGGATTAGTGTTTCAACCTCAGAAAAGCCGTATCTACTTATCAGTTACTTTAACCGAGTATAATAGAATTTTGAACAGCTCAGTAGTGAGACTTGACGATTGAATTGATCAATTCCTTTCTTCTACACACAACTAATTTACCTGAAAAATGTTTCAGTTTCTCTGACGGGTGTCCTCTGCTGACAGTTTTCAGTAGTTTCATTGTGTCTCAGTAGTATACCGTGTTACGGTTAAAATTAAATTCTCTGTAAACAGCACTGAATGTTTGAATGAAGAAACTATGGTAAAGATCATTATAAAAGATGTTACTAAGCTTCATATATGCGAAACCGTTCGTCAAGCAGAAACAATGTAAATAAATTCCGTTGGTTTCCATAATAACGAATTATAAGGGTTTAAAACACTCTTCGCTTGACTTAGCATCGCTGCATCCAGGTTTTATCTTTTATTTATAATCTTGCTAGACGTTGCTTTTGAAGACGTGCACTATATGAACTACGTACTGCAGTCCGGCTCTTTTTGCTATTTTTCTTATATTCCGGCGCAATGTGGAACAAACTAATTATTAGGCTGACATCTTAGAAGAAGCAGTTTCATGTTGTGAATACCACTTCAGTTGTGTTTTCTGAAGCAAATGCGTTTCCTTGGCAGCGAAGAGCTATAAATTCTGTTTGTGGGCATTTCATTAACTATTTCCTAATAGGATGGGAGAATAGTACTCTATGATAAATTGCATTTATTATATTATTTTCCTTCGGGGATATTTTTCCGATAAATATACAGTTGTCTAGCTACATTATTAGTCGCTGAAGCTTTATGGACTTCGATGCATCGTTAGTGTTCTACGTAGTTACATTTTTATTGTAAAACCTTTGTAAGTTTCACTAAAATATTCCACGATTTTAGACATTTGTTCGATACTTCAGCTATATTTTGGGTAGTGCCCTTGCAAATACCATTGTTTTCAATTATAATTTGCATAATGGATGATCAGTCAGATTACCCAATCTGATGCCATTAGAATTTTTCCTTTGGGAATAAATAAGTGCATGGAATGTCGACTTATTTAGGAATTGTACGCAAGCTGCAAACTTATTATGTTGCATGTAAATCATTTGAATATTCAATTGAATTGAACAGTTTATTACTTCATCTAAACGTTTTCCTATTTGGTAAAATTTCAAAATGTTATAATGTAAAAAATAAGGAGAATTATAGTAAGTAAAAAACGACTTCCGGGATTGGACCTTGTCATTATTGAGGTTGAGGAACTTCTTCTACTTTAATAATGACACGGTCCAATCTCGGAAGTACTTTTTTACTTAATGACAATGGCCGTTGAAGCCTCCGAGAATTATAGTAGCTTACGTAATAAGTTAGGAAAGAGCGAAAGGACATGTAGACAAATTAGTCTATTAGTCTTGTAAAGGGCGTTTCCGTATGAGTTACGTACAAAATTCTTATACACCTGTGTTTCTTCTTAGTTTTACCTTGTTAACATAAATTGATTCGTCGGATAAATTTCTCAAAAATATAACATTAATGACTGCGTTGACGGTGTGCAGTTCTATAGATACTTATGGTTAAATTAAAAACCAAAATGAGCGCCAACGAATATTTTAATTAACGATGATTGTATCCAGGTATCCTCGAGAATTCGTAAACTTTAGTTCCATATTATTCTGAACGAAAAGCTCAAGCCAAGCACAGATAGCAGTAACAATAAGTAAACCGCAATGCTAGGATCACAGTATAATAATCACGAATGCAGTATCATATCGTAGGTTAATAAATCTAGGCCAAAATTTAAGGGGCACCTCGTACTCCAAATTCAGTTTGCGAAAAAATTAGCTTAAACTAGAGATTAAAAATCTCAGATATAAGAAAGAAAAACAGAAGTCCAAAATCGAATCACGGATGCCTTAAATCACGATACGAAAAGGTTCAGTCGACTTTCCTCAAATCAATTTGGGCCACGTGAAGAAAAGCATCAGCAAAGCGCTTTAACCCGCCAGAATATACATGAGAGAAAATTTCTCAGCCAACCGCCAGGATTGCATAATCTGCCACCATCAGCGAGGGCAAATTTCACTAAACATATTAAGCCGTATACCCGCAAAACCACTGGATAATTCAAAAGGTGCTAAAACTGCCCCCCATCGCAGATTAAAACGTAAAAGGGCGACGGGAACCAAATACCAAGTTCATGTTGCTGTTCGTGCCGATTTACAAAACACAAACAGTTGAGAAGTGCGCTAAATTCAAATCTTGTACTACAGACATCGGAAAACATAGACGGCGCGAGCAGAACTGCGAAACTAAAGCGGCGCAATTTAAACGTAACGACGTCAATATTGAAACATTGCAATAACAAACAAGCATTAAAGCTTTGTATTCGAAAGGCAACAAGAAACCAATGTAGAAAACACATGTTGCAACAATATGGGGTGTACCAGGTGTAAGTCTTCAAACACGATTAAAATTGTGGCTTGATGCTCACACCAACGTTTGATAGCGGGAATATATTCAGAAGAAAAAGTATAAGAAGAGGAACATTGTGACCTAAAAAAGTCTTGCTTTCAAATATGTCAATTTGAAAACTGTCGTAGACCATCAAATAAAACTGAAAGATAATCAGACTGCAGACGTTTCAAAACGTATTAGGCTAAGCTGGAGTACTTTCGGATGATTAACTACAACTACAAAGAACCACCAGATCCAAATTTATTTAAAAGACTTCTGATTCGTGTATAGTAGTAGTGCTAACTTGTGGGTTATAACCGAAAGCAAAGCAGGTGCAGAGGAATTTCAAGTAGGCACCCACAGGCAGTCGAAAATAATGGCAGTGCTTGGTGTTGGTACATAGGACAAAATTATAAACGCCAATATTGAACAAAATTTACAGTGATAACACACTGGATTGCAAATTTAGAAAAACATAGGGGACGCCAACATCTAGCAGTGGATGGAAAACGTCTGACAGAAGAAGAAGTTGTGGAATGGATGAAGCAGGATAACTGTTGAATAGATGAAATTATTATCATAACGCGCTATTGAATTTTTGGTTTCCCTTTCTTGCCGGCTATTTTTGTAATTTTTATCCTGGCCGCAAAGCGCTGCATTGATGCGCAAGGCTAGTTCGCGTCGTCAAGAAGTAGAACGTACTTGGTGCAGGGGCTTATTATGAAATCCAACGTGCCCGGTACCGAATTTCCACCAAGTTGGCGTTTCAACATTGTCGGATTAACAAGGCGGTACTAAGAGGCAATTCCCGACATATCACATTTCTTAAGGTAATCCCGTAGGTCATTTCATTTTCCAATTACTTCGAATTTCAATTTCTGCATTCCCATTGCCGCCATCGTATCTACCTTGGCAGCACAAAATGCAGCTCAAACCACATTTTACTTTTTTTCTCTCTCCTGCATTGATGAATTTTTTCACTGATAGAACTTCGAATGAAAAATAGATTGCTGTTGAACAGAAATCGCCTTCGGCGAATGGTTTAGGCTTTCAATTCGTCTAATTGTATTCAATGCGCATTACGCATAGCTGTAGGGTTGCTAGTGGTTATTAAAGAATTTTAACTTGTAAAGTGTGTCATCACATGTAAGTTATATTCCTTGGAAATATTTAGCGCCTCTCCTGCGCCAGCCACGCTTATTTTCTTAAAGCCAGGAAAAGACCTTGCTATGTTGAAGGACTTTTTTCTTCACTTTCAGGCTTGATATTAGAAGATGGTGGATTAGTTTTCCGAACTGTCCTGTACCCGTCTGGTATGACATCATTTTGACATTCGGTGAGCAACCAAGAATATAACCCCTCTATCCTGCACTAAGCTATCGAATCCTATTTTTGCTTATTTTGGTGTTTTAAAGTTCTTTTCGGTTAGGTACAGGGAATGTGATCTGATATGTGTAATTACTTAGAAAGCTATTTGTTATGGACATTTTGCTTTGGGACGCTATATCTGCATCAGTCCTTTTTAGATTGTCTATTTTGTATATATGCTAATTCCTCAATATTCTTCTACTTATTGCTGAGGTATTCGTTAGCATAGCTAGTTATTATCCGTTTAATATGTTCGTTAATATGCGGATATATTCCACAGGAATTATGCCTTGCAGATCAATTTCCATTTTTATCTTTAAATTACATATCAGCCCTATCCGGTGGCTAAAGCTTTAAAATAAAACTCCAAAGCCCGCAACAAACGAGCAAATATTAATTAAAACTGCAGCAATTAGTCCTAACGATGTATAGCTTAGAAGCCCGATCGCCATTAAATATAACAAATTACGAGTTATCAAGGATCGCCCTCAAGGATCAGATCCTCCTAACTGGCGTTCATTAGCGCGAACCTAAATTACGAGAATTATAACCGAACGCGGCGCTCAGGCTGTTCATATATTTATGCCCCTTGTAGAGATCGCAATATTAGCCGCTAATCATAGCGCAGTCCCACTTTATCAATTAGTGATATTATTAACCGGTATCTAGCCCGCACCACCTTTACTTCGCCGAGGAGCTGAACGAGGGATCGATTCCCACGCGAACGGAATATTTTATAACTTGATTGTGGGTCTTTGGAAACGGGCGTTTCTATTCCACTTTTTAGCGAAGTTTCTAGCAATTTGGCCTTTTTAGAGCCAGCTACTATTAAGTAGTTCTGTAATATATGAAAATTAGCTAGATTACACTTTTGTTCTTGAGAGAGGTAATATTAAAGGGCGTTTTTATTTTCTTTGTTTTCATTTTCAGCGCTATTGTACATTAACGTTTATTGAATTTACAATACAAACTGACATACTCTTTTTTATTTTAAACTTAATTATTAGCAATTAGAAGGTATAACAATGTCTATGAGCAAATTTCTCTGCATGTATAAAGGGACTACACAGCTCTAAAGTAATTTGCAAACAGATATTACTAGGAAACATATTAACTTCTTATACATGAAGGACAATAATTTAGTGTGGTAAAAACCAATTTTTAACAATCTGACATTAGGGAACAAAATTACCAAAAGCCGCCAGTTCCTAGCTTATGCAGATGACGTCAATCTCCTGACCAAGATATTCGAAGACCTACAAAAGGTAACAGAGAAGGCTAATCATAAGCGAAGAAAAGACAAGGTACATAGCGAAGTTGGAGAAAACTGCAGCAAACCTCTAAATCAGTAAGAAATTGAATTCTAGTTGCATGATAACAGTATACTGAAAGTTGATCAAACTTTTACGTATCTTGGAGCGTCAGTATATAACGTACTTTCGGTTAAGCATTACAGTTTGTAGTCGGTATGATGCTGGTGTATTGTGGAACGTTTTTAAGTAGTACTTTGGCAGGCTCATAATGATGTAAGTTACGCACCAGCTACAGCCTTAGATGCGATGGTCAACAAAAAACAAATTCAGGGCGCCAAAAGCCTAATAGAAACCTAAAGCATTATTAGTGGCAAAGGCTATTGGTTTCAAAATAGCGTACACACTGTAATCTAAACAAAATATCCGTCGCGGCTCTCCGTCACAATCTTAATCTTAAGGGGACACGATGATAGCCAGAGGTTTATTAAACAAACAAACCTTAGCTAGCTCCAGGTACAAATTCCACTAAAGCTATGACTACTAATTAAAGTAATTAACCATTCTAACAGAAATTGGGAACAAGAATAGATACATGATTTTGGGGTTGAACTAACTACATTTAAAGGTACCTGGAATTGATTAGGCGAAGCATATAAAGCCCTAACTGAAATCAATATCACCTAATATTCAATGGCTATTAAATAGAATAGTCCGGGGCTTTCCTTGCACAACTATTGAATAGAAGCAACCATAGATAGGTTAATCGTGATGGCATTAAAAAACAAGCATATCGCTCAACCACCAGATAGCGCGCGTATGTGAACGAGATTACCTGTTTGCTATTCTCAACAACTAAAGAAAATACAAAGTAAACTTGGAAATTTAAGTAATGCAAGTAAAATTTATAAATTTTTTACTAAATAAAAGTTACAACGGATTAAAATATAGCGTAAGCAACCTCCATAAAAACATAATTCGACTATAGCTGCAGCCCCAGGCATACAGAAACTTGAGTAAAACGTTTCTGATCGGCACTTACAGGCTAGGTGCTTCGGAAGGCAGAAAGGGTCATAATTGAGTCAGAATGGATCATTAGCTACCATATGGCATCATTTTTCCCAGCGGGTGATGTGCAGCCGAACAAATCAACAACAGCAAGGCCCTCCAGGTCACGGAAATTTCAGATAAACGCAAAACGCTCCGCTGAACACGAACGCCCGTACGTATTGCTGCAACACAGTTTCATCAGCCCGCAGTGACTGCTGGTGTACCAGAAAGAGGTATATAAGCAAGATGCTTCGCCGCTGAAATAGAATTGAGTAGAGTTCAGTTTCACCAGCTCTTGAGACACAAGCGGGTTTAAGCCCCAACACCTGCAAGAGCAATTCGGGGTTCTACTAATCCAAAGCGGCCCTCCAGGCTCGCTGTAGCAAAATCTGCTCTTAGAAAAATTTCCCGCATAAGCACACCTAGCAGTTATCATTGATGAGATTTTCGATACAGCTCCAACCCTCTCACCAAGCCGTCATTGATTGTGAGACATACTGCAGACCCTAGTCGGTCACCAAGTTGCTAAGGAGCGATGAGCTATTCTGCTGCCCCTAACAGTTATAAGCTTTCCTGTAGTACCTATATACTCGCTGATCTAGATAACCTCTAGGCAGCAGCTTCGCCGCCCTTGCAACGACAAGCACTCCTGGTGGTTCACTTTCTACAGCCCTTTGGAGCCGTGCGGCCGTATACACCTCCGTAGTAAAAGCACCTCTTGCCCCAGCCTGAATTCCAAAAGTCGTCACAAACACCTGGATAGCGGCCCCATAACTAAATACAACGTCCTACGTAATTCGTCGATATCCTCCGAGAAAAGGCAAATATTGGCTTGTCATCAGCACCATAAATTCTCATGCCGGGCTCCGTTCTAGATAAGAGTTGTCTTGTACGCAGTTATTCCAGTTTCGCAGATTGGCCAGCTACTAGCCAAATCACTAACAGGATGTGTCAACACATGAACGAACATTCAGGAAGGTGTTAATACTCTTTTTGCACGATAGAACGATTGCACGTTAACGATTCTGTACATGGCATGTAGAAACCCAATATTAATCAATTTATAGGCGCTACTGGGTTATTGAACCCTGTATACAATAATGATGGTAGTATCTAACCCAGAAGAGACCGACCTCGACCTGGATGGTGTTATGGAGTCGGGCAGCTGATTACCTACCTTGCTTCCACCTATTAACGCGTAATGTACTAATCACCTGAATGTCGTAGTACCAAGTTATTTAAGCTCAGTATACTGAATACCAACTATCTATATATTGAATTCGCAAGTTACAGACAAAAATGTTGTACTTGAAATTGCCCTAACAGGAACGATGAGGAATTACAAGCTATTACTGACAAAACTTATTAGGCTAGACAATCCAACCTGTATTACTGACAAAGTTCACGAACTTTTTTTATTGGAAAGGGTTTAACCACAATAATCTTAAATATTAAATGAGGTAAGCTTTAACTACTACAAAAGTGAGAGATGTAAACGTGTAAGATATACAGCTCTTTGAAGGATACCCATAAAATACGGTAAATAAACATAGTTTTGCACGATAGAACGATTTTACTTAGTTACCCGCCAAATCAGTAAGTTATGCTTCTAGAACGGTAAGTAAAAATTCAAGGTGAGCGGTTAGGTTTTGCGTCAGTTTTGACACAGACTGACGCAAAATCTAACCTGCTAACCTCGAATTTGATATATACTGACAGTGCCACCAACATATTATTATGTGGTATAGCGTCACATTTTAATGACGTTTGAAGAAAATACACTTCTATCGTGCAAAAAAACGTCATAAGCATCACTAACGTTAAGGAATTCCCGATCTCAGACAATAATTGGAGTCGTCGATTCGCTCCTCCAAACAATTGTCTTCGATCGGTAAAATGTCCTTACCGTTCTTAATACTTAATATACTATAAAAACATATATAACATTTCTGTCATTGTACTCACTCAACGCTGTCACTTAATCGTTCTAATTTTATTAATACAGGAGTAACGCCAAAATCAATAGTCTAATTTCAGTAGTCTCTCCTTTATCCGCAGCGCCGTCTGTTTTCAAGATTTTAGATTGGCTGCCTACCATGGCAAGCGACCGAACGGCATATAGCGATCAGAAAAAGTTCTTTACATTTTTATTCTATGTACATAACTTGTATAACTGAATTTATTTGAATAGGTTTTGATTTGATGTATGAAAACCTGAGAAGCCGGGCAATGCAGGCTTGCATTAAGCAAGTCTTCCGTTCGAATCCAGCAGAGGCCGGAATTTTTCGGCAGCCTTGGCGATTGGAATTCGGCTCGGTGAGGACATTCACAGTTAGGCACCAAATTAACTGTGCACTACTCAGAACAACAGACCTAAGAGATAGAGTAACAGGGGCAGCACAAACGAAAAATGCGCGCTTTAACTGTGTAATCCGAATCCCGGTCAAGTAAAGCATTGTACCGCCAGATGCACGCATATAAAGCACCAACACCGCACACTAAAATGAGGTTACCGAGAATACATACATACGTACATTCATAGACATACATATAAATACAAATAAAAGAATGTTATTTATGCTGTTCTTATTCTATTTCACTCCAAAATAAAACGAACATTTAACTTACTGAGCTGCCAGTTAAATTCGCCTGACCTGAGCTAATGCAAAATTCAGTGTATTACAAAGTTACTTGAAAAAGGCCTAAAGTAGATAGAACAAAGCGTCACATTACATAAAAGTAGCGCAACAAGCCATTTGTGCACCTGAGACTTTATGTGGGCAAAAAGTTGAGTTACTTCCCTTGGCCGAACAGGGAAGTGCAGAGAGTAGAAAATTCTGCGTTTGATTGCTGATGATTTTACAAGAAAATCCAGATTCCAAGCCACAAACGTCTCACGACATTTTAAGTAAATTAAAGATAGATACATAATGGAAACGGGAAAGGTAACTCACTTATAATATTGTAAAAGGAGGAGTGCCAGTTGTAAATCAAACAACTCACACGCCCGTTTGGTCTGAAAATCAACAAAACTAAAGCAAAGGCATTTTGTTAAGGGAAGATTAAAAGACGAATTGTTGAGGGTTGAACTCAGATTTTTATGACCAAGGGAAGTGCGATTCACGTGTCTAATATTTATAATAAATTTTATATCTATTATAAAACTTAAAAAATCTAATATAAAATTCTCTAGTTTCAGATTTCATATGGAAACAAAGTTACAAACGCATTTAAATTCTACGCTACACTGCTTACAATGCTTGTCCGAAACTCCCAAAGTGTTGAAAAAGGGCTGTTGGCCAACGTAATAAAAAATAAACAGTATTAAATCGATGCATGCCCTGTTGTGGGCAACAAAAAGCTGTTGGTGTAGGTTAGCATGCTCTCCTCAGCACTGGTTAAACAAAACGCCAACATGATTACGTTTCTATTTACTCAATTTTCGTTTATTCCTGTTCGCGAACGCTTCCCACTTTTATTTGCCATTCGGAAGGGTATATTTATATTAAGCAAAGCAGTATCCACACAAAATGCCGATTGTTTCGTTCAATTACGAAATTTCACTCCTACAGCTGGGGTGGAAACAATGGTTTTGATTCATACAAGTATGTTAAGAAATTTGCAAGTGACTGGTAGAGAGTAATTTAAATGTGTATTAAAACAAATTTTTCCTGAAATGGATATACGAGGAAATCCAATATAGGCCACTCGAGCAGACAGCGAGCATTATATTAATGTTTCACGAGATGGTAATGGTGCGTATAAATCAATCAACTAACAATTAATTTAATCAGAAAATGAACGCAGTGCATTAGTAGAACCATTACTCTAGTTCAGTATTACAAGTGCCAATAGATACAAGGGAGTGCAATTAATTTAATAAATGAGCAAGACCAACGGTTAGCTAGAAGTATTTTCAATATAAGGCTCAAATGTTTAGTTGGTACCAGTTGCAAGCAATAATTAATATTAAGAATCACTCTACAAACCAGCTCAAGTTATGTCTCTACTCTAATGGTTGTAAAATTCAAACCTGTGTTTAAATAAAGCTAGCTGTGGATTAATATTATTCTAAATAATTTTAAAACTTGGACCTACATAGTAGTTTGAAGAGTACAACAGTGTTAAAGCAGTCACATAAAGATTAGATAAAAGTTTAGTAAATTTGATTTTCATAAGAATTATTGTACGCTAAAAGAACTTAGATAAAGTGAGGTTAAGCGTCAACAGTTTCATAAACAAAGATAATAAAAATAAGTGGATGCAAAATACAAAGCGCATACGTTAAGCAATCCGTACAAATGGAGAGTGCACTTTATCAAACTTGGTACATGAAGTTGGACTGCAGCTGCGTTAAATTAATGTAACATTCTATGTTCATTGTACAAAATAATATCGTTGGTGGATAATGATAAATCCGGTGTTTAATTCTATACAATTTGGATGAGAATATTGCTGTGGTGGCGATAAGTTGCACTGAAGCAGCTAACAAAATACATAAGAAGTGAAAGAGACCACGTTGCATAATACCGATTGGATGTCCCGACACGATGCCATGGCATGCAACCGATCAGCTAAAATGTAACACTTGTAATGTTGCACTGTCTATTATTGAATATTATTATAGAATGTAAGAATTATGACTAATAAAGGAAAACGCCTTCGGCTCGTGTGTAAACTTCATCCTCATGTAATGCAGCCTACATTATATACTTGTTTAATAAAATACTATTTTCACATGACCAAGTCGGAAATAAAATATTTGAAACCACACTTCGATCAAGGATTAATGGTTAAATCACATATTGAAGCAAATAAGATTCAACTGAACCTACAACTGAAACTAATTGTGGCCTTTAAAAGAAATTTGACCAACATCCTGGCTAGCTCAAATCTTCGGCAGTGAATGACGTGGCTTCGGACTAGGCGGTGGTTCTTTAGGTTAAAAAAATCATATATTAATTTGGAAATACAAGTGGGCGCCAGTCGTTTACCACTAAAAAGATAAATCAATCTAGCAATCCTAAACGTACCTATCTGTGGCTTCTCTCTTAACAATCCTAAACAAAAAACGAGCAAGTTTGTTGGGAATTGGATATATATCACCAGTTAATTAATAATTTCAAACAATTTATGCTTGGCTTGCTAAACGTACAAGTAATAAACCGAGCTCGTAATTACGAAGCCATAGCAAACATACAAAAAGGTTAATCCAAAAGAATATATACAACTGGGTCGCAATGCAAACGTCCAGCAAGAAGCATTAATCAAGCAAAAGAACTACGTTCGATATGATCAGATTACAAGCTAAATTTAGAATAAAACACCCAATTAAGTAGTGACTGAAATATAACAATAGCGTGAGCAACCCAGGTGCAAGCATAATCTGTTTGTAGGCAAGTTAATTACCAGCAAAGACTCTATTGAAAGTAATTATCGCTGTTTAAACAACAGCTAATTTTTTATATTAAATAATACAGGGTAAATCTCAAAGGCCTTTGTGTTTAAACGTCGCAAGAGAGCGCGGCAAAGCACATCAATTGCCATTCCAAAATATCCGCTTATATAAAGGTAGAGAGAGGCATGTGCTAGTACTCGCAGCTAAACTACGTTGGATATGCGATCAATTGGTCTAAATGCAGAGCAACGCTCTACGTAATGGGGCGCTTTCGGAGTAATCGCCGGCTGGTTTAGGGTCCTTGCCTCGGGCCTGTAGTACGAAAACTCTGCAACTCGCGGAAATGCAGTCCTTCTCTAATCATCAGAGAGAACGAGCACCAGCACAGTTGGCTACGACAGATATTGCGGACGCCGACAATGAAAAGGCCTACAGACCGTTCGAGCGTGTGGAGAACGGGTCTATTATAACAAAAATTAACAGCACATCCCGAAACACAAACGTGTGCTCACCCCACCTTCGATAACGACACATGTGCAGCTGGAACCTTATTGCTTGCATTTAATCCCGGATGACGTAGACAAAGCTTCCGTTGCTGTTTTAGGAAAGCTAAAGTGCTTTCACCTGGATATTCGTAGAATCAACGTAGGTTGCAGATCCCATAAGGCCACTGACCAAACTTAACCCTCCCCTTGTACCCCGAGATGCCAGGCGGAAGTGTTACCGTGACATTGAACTCTGAGATCGCTGTCTTTTATCAGCTGGGGATGTCCAACTTAACAATTGAATTCCCCCAAAATGCATCGAGCTATGCATTTTTATAGCAGAAAAGAGTAGGACTTGTTCTGAACAACTAATTGTAATAGGTTTGCAATAATGGTACTGAAAATTGATCTGGTAGCAGACGTTTAAAGATGACTGCGTTCAAAACTACTATTTCAGAATTTCCACATACTGCTCGTATGAGATTTCCAATTTGTTAGATTACTCAGTAATTTTAACTACAAGATTAACACACTTGAATTATTATTTGGATGAAATGTATACATATACATATACATAACCTATTAAATATATACGTTACTTTTGAGCGTATGATTTTGTTTTTTAATGCTGTGTGTATTCTTAAGTGATCAGAAGAAATAGCTAAATAGCTCTAGTGGTTCTATGGAGGTATCTATAGTCAGTTGACAGAGCCTGGTAGCCATTTAATAACGTTATAATTGTAAAGATTGGTCCTTTATTTTGCATTTAAACTACGACACTTTGCCTTTCAATTATTTAGGAACTAAGGGCCATCATATCAGCTTCTGCATAAGGTAAGATTTAAGGATGGAATTCATTTTGTTACTGCTGTTAGCTTTTACACGTGATAACTAGACCTAATCAGGATTTATTGTTGTGTACTGGTGTAAGTCATGTAGTATAGATTTTTAATCAGATAATTGAACCAATTTTGCAACAACCTGTACCGAAAACTAAAACTGGTCAGCACAAATATCCTCCGTGGTTTAGAAAATATATAATTATTAAATTAGACTAAATAATATTTTCAGAAGAAATATAAGAAAAAATAGTAACCATTATTATCTATCTGGCGTCATCCGGCTTATTTCATCATATCTTGGGCAACTTTTTATTCAAATTCACATGTGGGTGCTTGGCGTATAACCGACGCCTTATTTTAATTGCTTTTTGGTTGCAGATTGTCGGTCGTTCCATACAGGCATGGTCTTGTTTGCGGGGGTTCCCCATTTTGGGCGCGGATGTGGTTGCTTGATTCATATGGTGCAATAATTACGCTTTCGTGCAGGTCAGAGGGAGAGCCAGATAAGTAACGCAGGCGCTCTTTTCTTTGGCTTTAGCATTGTACCGCCAGCCTTGAAGAACTCAACAAGATTATCGTTTGTTCCATGTCAGCGGAGGCCTCGTGTATTCGCCGGGCGACTTCGAAATTAAGTGAGACTGTGTGGGTGTCATCGGTCTAGTTTTTGGTCATTTAAGAGAGGTTTCGAGCAGTTATCAGCTGAGAAATTTTCGTATCGTGGAGTTGGCATCTCCAATTAACGCATTTGAAGCGAGTTATTAAATGGGAACTTCCGCTCGTGCTAATTGTTGTTAATGAAGTTGCGTGTACCGTACCGCAAAATTTATTGTTGATTACGTTCTTCAGTTTCTGCAAGCATTTTGGTGCAGTCGCTTGGGCGCGACCTGCAACTCCATTGGACAGCATCACCGTAGCCACCTGAGCCCCTACAAGGTACTGTGTTTTATGTAGTAATTTTAAAGCGCACATGTTGTAGTAAAAAGTGTTTCCTGAAGTGTCGCCAATTTGCGTAGCGTTGCTGTTAATTTTAAATTAAGCGTTTAAACCGTTGTGACTGTCCTTAAGTCAATTTGAGTATTTACCGCCAATATTTAATGTTTGTACTTAGCATAATGTTGTGGGATTAATGTTATTAACGCCATTAAGTCAATTTTTATTGCTTACCGGCAAGATTTATTGTTTGTAAGTAGTTTTTTGTGTAATTAAAGTTGCCGGTTTTAAGCCAGTTACATCTTTAGCTGTCAAGTTTACCACCTGTGTTTAGATTAATCGTTGCGCAATTAACAACCCTAACCTCATTGAGTAATTCTTTTGACGTTCATTGTTCACCTACCTATTTCTACGTTAATATAGTTCACAGTCATTTAGTTTTGCTTTTCTTTAGCAGATTTATGAGTTTGCATGTGTGTTTTGTGATGCTTTTTCTTCGTAAAGGTATTCCAGTTGGGACATCGCTTCCATTTTCTCGATGAGCCGACCTGTGTTTTTCCCGAGTTAGTAAAGTGGTGGCGTCAGGCATATAACATCGTTATTTCGTTTACCGGGTCGTTGCCCTAATTAAGGTCGTAAGGAACCCCCTTTCTCCTTCTGAGTGTTAGCGGGCAACCATTGTTACAAACCATCATAGTTGGAGCAACGGATCCCAGAATTTTCAGATTGCTATGATCACTAATTCACAAATGCGAAAATGGGGTACCTCAGGCAAAGATTACAATACTTACAATTCACAAACTTCGCAATAATATAAATTGCACGCAATAATATAAATTGCACACATTAAAATAAACGGACAGTACAGTGAAAGTTAGTCCTATGTGACTTCACAGGGTCACGTCCATGACCCGGGCTCTCAATGTCGTTTCATACCATATCGTGCGGCAATACAGCTCAAAATCGCCTAAAGCATCCTCACGTAGAGGATAAGACCCTATCTGTAAGCAATGCCAAGATCGGCCCTTCAGCACTGACTGCCAGGACAAAATTTCAGGCATGTGCGAAGCACTCGGTAGCGAACTCCGCCAAATGGCTTGGGATTGAACTTTCCTCATGATAGAATTCGGGTACTTGGAACCGCTCCTAACAGCGTAGGCAAACTTCATACATCCAAAAACTAACAGCATCCTCCGAAATTTCAATACTGCTAAACCGACTTCATCTTGTTTCGCCGATCGAGGTGGAAAACGACGCGCTTGAGACAATCGCGAGCTATATCAAACTTTCTCATCAAGGCCAAGGAAGTAGGCGTGGCGCTAGCACGCGAAATACAAACTGAGCACCAAAGTCATCAAAACCGAAAAGATGCGCAATAATACGAAATAAATACTACAAATCTCGAAATCAAAAGGCGGCGCGAATGAATCGTAACAGGGTCTTTGGTTCCCATATAGTTTTTGTGACAGTGCTATCGGTAGTAATAAGTGTTCTGCGGTTTGTTTAGATTATTACCTAACAACAATTAAGACAATTATTTAATACGAGTAAATTAGTGCAGAATTTAGATTGTTTTCGAACATGGGTATTTTCTATAGCAAGACTCACACCACATTAATCCCGTTGCAGCTGTTTTCATAATTTTCCTGAGACCTGCAAGCGTTTGCGTTTGCTCTCGTAATTAGACGTAAACATTTATAATTAGGTACAATTTCAGTGATATAATTCCATGTAATTATCAGTAATGGCTTTACATGTACACATTTGGAAATGTTTCATTTAGACTGCAGCAGCCGTTGTATTTTTAATTTAAATTTTTTGTAAATTTGCCAGGACGGTAAATTATTAATCTCTCTATTAACATTACAAGTACAACCAAAACAACCTGGGAAATGCTTTTCAGCAATGCCATATGCTTATATTAATTTCAGGAAGTTTCCCCTGTATAAGAAAACGTGTAAAGTGTTGCAGTCGTGTCTCGCCAAGTCATAAAATACCCCGATTTGATTTGCAAGGTTTATGTAAACTAACCAATTTCAAAACAGCTTTGTTTTCGTTAAAAGCTATAAACCTGCGTCAAAACAAGAAACTTTCCCGGAATGACAGAAACGTCAATCACTGTTTTTCTGATGCCTGCGCGCAGTTTTTCCCGAAACACTTAAACGTTGTCAGTTTTCCAGACTTATCAAGTCGTAAAAGCGAATGCGGGCTTATTATTCCCGGACTTCCTAAGCTGCTCATTCTGCTACTTTGTAGCGCAAGGGCGCACGCTGCTTTGCTGTACAAACGTTGCCCTTAATTAAAAACTTCCGCATTACAAATTTATAATCCGTAGCCACCAAAGGCAACAAAGTGCATCCGACGCTGTGGACTGTTCAAATTCGAAGGTGGCTACGTGTATACACCTCTTCTAAGGAAGTGGCAAGTTTCAAATTTCAAATTTTTGCTCCACCTTCGGAATAAAAGATGAGTACTAAGAGGAGTTTTAAATATAAGCGGCTAAAAAGTATTGTAAGTGCTCCTAAAAGTGGCTTTTTATGACGTAATTTGCCAGATGGTGCAATTTTAATTTTCGATATAGCGGCCATTTCACTTGCCGCGTGGGCTGTACCCACAGGGATAATATTAATAGCGCAATAAAATTATGAAGGCTTTTCGGTAATAATACGAGCATTGATTATTGGCAATTGCGGAAAGAATCGTAAAGTCGTTTTATGACTGAAACATTACCCATGCTTGCGCAACTTGGTGCAGCGATCATCTCCGGAGCTGAAGACAATCGGATTGTGTCAAAGCGGACCGGTAAAATCTAACATGTTCTTGATAGCAGCTTTCAGTCTGAGGTTCTTTATCATCAGCGTTATTTGCTTCTTCTACGCTTTGAGTTGCAACAGATTGTATTTATTGCTTCGGGAGGTGTGGACTAAAAATTGTAATCCTTTGCTCGTTATCCAACCTTAGAAATATCATTTGCCACTATGTTAACCTATGGAATACAACGATTCATCCATTTCTTTTACTACTTTCATAGATCGCTGTGCAATTGTCTATTCCGAACAGTAATATTACAAATACATATATTCTTCCAAGTTTGTTCAATAATGGATAGTAGTTCATGTCTGTTTTTTACCTGCTGAAGTACTAATATATTTTAGTATGAATCGTAAGTAATTTGTTTTGATGCCGAGGGTTAGTTGAAGTTGTTAACATATATAGACAGTGCGAACGTTGGCTGTGGAACGCTTCAAATAAAAAATTCCCCGATCATCTGCGGCCAAAATCCCCGAACAAGAGGCTAAAGTATTGCCAGGAGTACTGGACTACGAAAGCAATGAATTAGAGTTATAAATTTAAATACGCTCAATTATGATTTAAACTATGATATCCAATTAGCTCCAAAACATAAGACTTGAACAAAAGAAAATATGCCTGACACTAAAAGAGAAAATGTAATACACTCATATAAATACCAAATAAAATCGGAAGAGGCGTGAACCTATAATCCTGTGGATTGTAATGTATAGCTAGTGATGCCATTCTCCCTTAAGGACATATTTTGTTGTGATGTTGACTTTATTCTAGGTTTCATCTTAATTTATACTAGTTGTGTATGTAGTGGTGTATATAAGATTGTTTATGTATGTACACAGCTTTATTGGCAAAATGGTATAAAAATAAATTAAATAGGTACTAAATTGGTATAGAATTTTCTTAGCTCTCTCAACTATAGAATCGTGCGAAAAAAGAGTATAGATGCTGACATTCGCATATAGCTAATTCGTTTAGGTTAGAAAACGAGTTCAGCACATAAGGCCTTTTGCGTCCGAAATCTTTACACTTCAAATTGTATGGGCACTAACTGTCTACGAGCCTCACACAATGTTTAGGACTCCCTCGCATTATCAAATACAAGGGTTGCTGTTGAACGTCCCATACGTTAAGTAACTGAACGCGACTGAAAATCGTCGATCCTGACCGCCACTACAAAAATACTAAAAGTAACTAGAACCAATTCGTGGTACATAAAGCAATTCTAACAAAGGCAAAGCTGTAGACAGTTTATTTTTTAACGATCTGCTTACAATCGTACTGAAATCCGTGACTAACACGCTACAATAAGTATAAGCCTATACACTACAAATATTTCACTAGTTCGGCATCTCCGTATACTGGAAATGGGTCGGCCACGATGGACATCGTAAAGTAGGTACCTGGAAATGTTCAATCCTGTAGGGTGGGGAAAAGCCAGAAGACTTGCCTGAAGCTGCCAAACTACACAATTGAAATTTTGCGGGCTTCTACTAAGTTTGCGGTGAGAAATCATTGGCGATAAGGGCCTTTGGAGGAGGTATTTTTCCATCGTAGCTGGATGGCACACCTAAACTGTTGATGAATCATTTCTGTATGTGTTTGTCGTAATTAACAAAAGCAAAAGTGGATAAATTACCTGAGCGTGGAGAGCGGTCACGGGTAAACTACTTCTGAAATATTCTTGGGTTCTATCATTACCAGATGAATTTCAGCGGCTGCATGTTTAAAACACCAATGCATATCTGCAATGTTGATTTCACATTGTTTTACGTTTTATTGTCAAGAAATACTTGCAAAATATTTAGTGCATTGCTTAGAAAACTTATTAAATTGTAACCATTACAATCTGAGGCATAAGTTATTGACAAGATAATATTTTTCTACTTCTACTGCTGATGCCATATAGGTTGTCAAATAGATCGGTATATCTATTTCTTTGCTTTTTAGTAGTGTAAGTGCTTTCCTATAAATATAATTGCTATGGATATAAATCACAATGGGAAGCTAATAATTATAAATACGTAAAGAAATTGGATACTTAATAAAGAAAATTAGGTAAAAAGTTTACTGGTCAAAGACATAAGGAGTAATGATATATGACAGAAGGAATGAATTTTTTTTTTATTAGGCATTATACCAGATCAGCAACTTACTTGCTATACATGGCAGTGTTACGTGATTAACAGTGTATATAATATACATATACCTGAGTAACAGAGTGATTAATATCACCACTTATGAAATTAAAGTACTGTTTATAACATTATTGATATAACACAATACATTGGTTTATGTAGTTTATCTAGCCGCCATCACTATCACTATCACTATTGTTTAGGTAAATGTCTTGTGGAATGGATATAAGCGAATGATTTACAAAGGCATAACATATTTTTTCTTCAAACGTCAGTAAAATGTGAAATTATACTGCTAGTGTTACTTCATTGCCATGGCATCTAACCAACACAATGTCTGCGGTCTTCTCTGAATTTGTGAAATTCCTGCGATTTCTTGCACTTGTTTAGGAAGCATGTCAGAAATGTAACTTGTAGATTTATAGGACCAAGTTATTTTACTGAAGGGGTTGACACTTGCTAAAGCGATGAAGGGTTGTAGGATAAGATCTGAATGGAGTAGTTAGGTCTAGCTACCCCTTAAGGCATTTGTAGCCTACATCAGCTCACAAATGAATGCACCTCAATGCTAAAGAATGTATTAAATATTAACCTAAAAATACACTGCTTATATACAAAATTGTTGGGCCATGTTTTGTTTATTCTAGTCGATATGGTGACCTAGTGATTTACTTGACGTAAATTAAAAAAAAAAGTCTGCAAAAAAGTCCTGATTTGCAAACAATACATTGCAACTTGACCTAGACCTAGTGATATAACACCAATGTTGAACGTTGCGTCAATACAGCTTAGATATTAATTACATATTATGATCTAGTTTTCCTGTCTAATTAATTTCCGAAAAACTTCACACATTGTCTATTTTATGGTGTAACGTTAGTTTGAACACGCTTTATCTGTGCTCGTCAGCAGCAGATAAAGTTATTATCGCCGCTGATAGGCGGAGATAAGGTAAACGAACTATATTATTTGAAATTCCTAACTTGACGGACTTTGCTACTTCAGGCGGGGTACACTGACCAGTTTCTGAATCTGACATATTAAAATCTCCAATGAATAAATAAGACGTACTCAAGAAACTTCTACATAATTTCAAAATATACTTGCAAATACTCTACAAACTGAAAGGGGTTGACAGACAAATAATTATAGATTTATTCGGATTTTCTTCACCAAGTTGTTTATAGTAGTCATAATAACGCTCTTTAAGATACGATACATTTAATAATATACCTTAAAATCTTCTAACTTAAAATAATTCTTGGTTCTGTGACATTTTTTAAATAATTAGTTATCAATCGACGTTTGAGGTAAAAATACAATATGTTATTTTGGAACAAAAATATCTTTATGTGGAGTGGCTAGACGGTTTATCTGCTGAGCTTGCGAGTATATAAGAATAACTTTTGCTCCTAATAAGATAAAATATAATTTTCCAATACACATATTAAATTACGAGAGACAAAATAAAAGTAACGGCATAAATAATTAATGTCGATTTGTGCATTTGAAAAATGAAAATGTGATTTATATTAAATATATTATTTAAAAAGTACGTAACAGATCTCATTAGTAATCAAAGAAATTGAAGGACGTTAATTGACTGTACAACGAAGGACTATTAAGTGGAAGTACATTGTAAGCATGAGAAACTGTAATAAATTACAATTTTTGATAAAGTGAAGTTATATTTATACCATTTCAATAGCTTGATAAGTATATGTTAAGATAAAAAATAGAGTTCTGCATAATAGAGAATTAACTAGAGATGTCAAGGAATTATAATTAGAAATAGATTTACATGGTGACTGTAGTTTTGAAAATGGAATGCTAATTATGTAGTTGTACAAAACTGTTTATTTATCATTCCACAGACTACATTATAAAAAGAATGTGTTTTAGTGACGGGGGTATAAAAACAATTCTATCAATATTTTTCTAAATTCAAGGACCTGTTTTATAAAGCTTATTAATGGCAGGTGAAAATCCCACGTTTTTACTTTACGAATTCAGACGGCTCGTTCTTGAAGGGCGCATTTCAAATGCTGTGCCTGTTTGCAATCGCTTCCCAGTGAACCAATGTAGCCTGTTTCGATCCTACTGCGGTCCGTTGCCTTGTGTAAAAGTTGTTGCTAGAAAGCGGCGTTAGAATGAATCGGTTGTTTGAGTGGAAGAGAGAGCGCGAACGTATTTGCCTCACACCCCTGCCGTTTAGCCATGCAGTTGGGCACTTGTTCGTGCAGCTGCACATTTTGGGCGTATCGCGTCGTTGAGAATTCGAGTTGGCCATCGAGCAGTGCGGTGGTGCACCAAGTGTGGAACACGCGGTGATAATCCGTCGGGGAAGGTGATCGTTCGTTTCGGCCTAGCATAAATGGTATCATTCGGTTTGTTGTTGTTAAATCGTGTGGTTCTAATTTATCTTTGTTTCTTTATGATTTATGCATGCGTTCTGTGTCGAGTTAATGTGTTTTTCTCTAGCAGTAACGATCATTGTAAGGTGGCGCGATGGGAGCTGTTTAATCGCTGAAGGTAAGTCTACGAGACAGTTGGAGACGCCGCCCAGGAGGGCTGACGCAATTGTAAACTCTGGACTTTGGGCTTATATAAGGTCTTGCATAGATATTGTCCCCAATTCAAGCCCGTGGCGCCCTAGAAACCCTTTCTTTGTGCGCATCTCGATTACGACTACTCCTGTTACGACAGCACTTCGCCCTAATTAACCGTTTGTTCGGTTTGGACTGCGCTCATCTCCCCGACTACAGCCGGACAACTCTTCTGTTACCAAACTGGCAAGGCGGAATTAGGGTGAATCCTGTTAGCAAGCGTTTGTGCCCCGTAGTATATAGTGCCATTGTCATTAAAGCCTGTTACGGGCATCTTTAATATGCAATTCTTCTCAAACCTTTACCTTCATGCAGTCATTCATTTACTTCTTTATATCTAGCACGTTAGTGAACACCGACAAGTTTTGTTGAATATAAAGAAAACATAAATAGATGGCATAGGATACATGGGCTCGTAAGAAAGTTCTGCGTAGCAGACATAGCTGATAAAGGATAAAGTGGAATAATCGAAAATATGGTTTGTCCAAGAAGACTGCAAAGAAAAATAGTAGCAAAGCAAGGCTTAAACCTACGGGTGGGCATAGACGTCTTGGACGAAGTGATAGCCGAACAAGAGTAACTGCAATTGGAGGAAATTAGGATATGAAGTAGCTGGAAATTTTTTATAAGCAAAATCAATTGGTATAGTTTAGTGGATGTTACTCAGAGGTACGTATGAACCTCTAGTTCTGGTCCAGAAGGTCTGTCCTTTATTTTTCGCTTGTTGAATCCGGTTTTAACAGCTTTGGGGTTTTAATACTTAACTCTCTTCAAGGAGGAGAGGCCCATACACCTACAGTGCGGATACTAACAACAATCACACATATTGAAAAAAGGAAGAGTAGCAAATTGTGCTACAAAAGTATCTACTGGAGAGATTCAAGCTGATAGTGGAATAAGTGGCACAGCACTGGCAAAATGACAAAGTGCTATGGAAGGATTTACTCAAGCACGGTGGCGATATGAGAGTAAAATATATATGAATTTATGCAATGTTAAAAGTTAAATATTCAAAATTCATCTTTTTGTACCGAGCGTCTTCCAGTTCCAAGAAAACGTCAATAATGGATGTTTATCGTATTTATACTAACATACTTTCCTGTGTTCTGCGTTAATGGTGGCAGAGTTCATACAAGAACAGATTTAACATTCGGATAATACATTAAAAGTTATCCCTTGAAACAGCCAAAGGACCTGTGGTTCGAGATAGAAGGCAAAGATGACACAGCCTGTTATCTGAAACCATTATTGAAGGTAGGGTGTTTTCAGCCGCTGTTTGGAGCAACAAAGGTGCTTACTTCTCCAACCAACATGGTGATCGTTGTCATCACACCCCATAGTGTGATCCTTTTTGTTTGCTCCGCAGAAGTTTGCTAGCTAGTTCTTTTTCA
The DNA here is from genome assembly GCA_940337035.1 of Agriotes lineatus. Lineage (NCBI taxonomy): Eukaryota > Metazoa > Arthropoda > Insecta > Coleoptera > Elateridae > Agriotes > Agriotes lineatus. Next base: position 16,607,148 of record OW679197.1, read on the forward strand.
TTATATGGTATTTACGCATTTCTTGGTCTTGAATTTGGGTCAATACTGTTTGGAAACTTTTCAAGTTGCAATATTATTTTCGGTAGCTAATTTTTTTTGGCGAATCGTGGCTTCTTTAATTTAAAAATATTGATATTGTTACAATTCTTGATCTTCGGCTTGATATTAGATTTGGTTACTAAGAGAAACGATCGGAAGGTATGCCTTTCTCAATGTACCTTTAACAACTTCAACGCAGTTTTTAAATTTCTAGTCCGTAACTATTCGACTATATACGCTCACATAGCCGCGTTACTCAAGGAATTGTAACAAGTGACATGTTTTCTAATTTTTCTGTTAATTGCTACTGTTTTAACGAATCTTCATAATATGAACCTACAATGTTAAGGTTTATGTCGCCCATATGATATTCTGGTAGTTAGATTTCTTCTTTCTTTCTTTAGAATTCTTCAGTCCATTTTGTGACATATGCCTCCTTTTCCTGTTTCCACCTCGTTCTGTTTTGCGCTAATGGCTGCCACTTTAAACCTGCAACCATTTTCACATCGTCATACCATCTTGTTTGTGGGCGTCCAATTGGTCTTTTGTGATTCCATGGTCTGCAGTTTAGTAACTTCTTTGTCCATCTATTTCTTGTTCTCGCAACGTGATCTGCCCATTCCCATTTTTGCTTAGCCATTCTCTCCACGATGTCGTCCACTTTTGTTACTTTACGTAGCCAGATGTTTGTCTTCTTGTCTATTCAGGGCTATGCCCACCATTTTACGTTGCATTGCTCTTTGAGTTGTCCGTATTTTTTGAATGATTGATTTGTTAAATGCCCATGTTTCAGTCCCATATAGTAAAACAGGTAGAATGCAATCATTATAAACTTTTGTCTTGAGTGTTTGTGGTAGGTTAATTTTCATTAAGTAATTTAATTTACCATATGCTGTCCATCCCAGTCGAATACGTCTGTTTAGGTCTGCCTTCTGGTTTTCTTTTCCCATCCTAATTTCCTGTCCCAGATAGATATATTTGTCAACTTGTTCAATTATCGAGTTGTGTAGTTGTATGGGTATATTATTGTTCTGTATTTCGTTAGTCATAATTTTTGTTTTATTGATATTTAATTCCAGTCCTATTTTTTGGGATTCGTCGTTTAATTCTGTCAGCATGCTTTGCAAATCTTGCGGATTATCTGTGATCAAGACCACATCGTCAGCAAATCGTAGGTGGTTGAGCATTTCTCCATAGATTCTAAGACCCATATTATCCCATTTAAGTTGTTTAAATACGTCCTCCATCGCCAGAGTGAACAGCTTTGGGGAAATTATGTCCCCTGCCACGCTGTATTTTGACTTTATTTGTGTTTTCGTGCAATATAACAAATAAAGTTTCAATCTTGTATATATTTTTAATTAAGGTTGTGTACCTATGATCAATTCTGGCATTATGCCGTGCCTCCGTTATTGCCCAAATCTCAACAGTATCAAAGGCCTTTCTATAATCTATAAAAGCTAACCATAGGGGTATTTGATGTTCTGTAGTTTTCTCAATAAGTAGTCTAATTGTTTGTTGATGGTCTATGCAACTAAAGCTCTTCCTAAAACCCGCCTGTTCCTTTGGCTGGTAAAAGTCAAACTTGTTTTCTAACCGATTAGTTATAATCTTGGAAAATAATGTATAAACCGGGGATAATAGACTTATGGGCCTGTAGTTATCCAATTCTGTTGCATCGCCTTTCTTGTATAATAAGATGACTATTGTGTTATTCCAGAAGTCAGGAATTTCTCCCTTCTCAAGGCATAGATTGAGAAGCCTTTGTAGTTCTGCTACCAACGACCATGTTTTATAGCTTCTATAATAAATTATATCATCTTCCCCTGAAGCTCTTCCGCACTTCATTGTTTTTAGAGCTTTTTCTATTTCTGCTGGGGTTATATCTGGAATATCATTAACTATCTTTTTTTGTGGCTCGTTTGCTCTAGGATTTTGGTGTTGTGATTTGTATAGGTTTCCATAATATGTTTTTGTTATTTCTAGAAGTTTATTTTTATCTGTTATCAGAACCCCATTTTCGTCTTTTAACCTGTAGATGTCCTTTCTTTCTGTATCTAACTTTCTGCGTAGAATTCTCATACCTTTATTTTTCGCTGAAGTATCTTCAACTATCTTTGTTTTATGTTTCCTTGTGTCTTCCTTTATAATTTTTCGGACGGTCTTGTTTACTTCTGCAAATCCGAATGAGCTTCTCTTTCCTTCTTCAATAAGAATCCTTCTTTTTTCAAATAATTGTTTTGTTTTATCACTTATTCTTTCCGTTTTATTTGTCTTTTTATAGACACCTATGTCCTCAAGTGCCTGTTTTATCGAGAGGGTAAGTTTCTCATTAATGTCATTAATTGTATTGGATTCAGCTAATTTATTCTGTAGGAAGTAGTTTTTGAGACTTAGTTGATATGCTTCTTCTGTTATAATCTCTGGTTACTTATAACTTGTTGTCTGCGTCTCATCTTCTTTAGTCTCTCTAATTTTTTATTTATTATTATTTATTTATTTTATTTATAATAAACTGACAGAACGGGCATCTATCCAAAAAAGCACAACCTATAACGCATGTTTGAGAATAGGGTACTTTCCACAGTCATGGAATCATGCCCATATTCTAATGTTTGCAAAACCAGGCAAAAATTAAACAAAATTAAACAACTACAGACCAATAAGTTTGCTGACTACTCTATCCAAAGTGCTAGAAAAAGTTATTCATAAGAGATTAACCGATATTACGGAAAACCAGAACATACTACCAACATACCAATTTGGTTTCAGAAAAGGCCATTCGACACATCATCAACTTCAAAGGATAAGTGAACTCATCGAGTGCGGTTTCGAAAACAAGCAATACACCGCAACCGTATTTCTAGATGTCGCACAGGTCTTCGACAGAGTGTGGCTTGAAGGTCTAAAAAAGAAAATCCTGGATATAGACGTACCTCTTTATCTCAAATCAATAATATTCTCGTTCCTAGAAAATCGAACATTTTCTGTTCGAGTTAACACAGCACTTTCAGAACCCAAAAATATCAAGGCCGGTGTCCCACAAGGCAGCATCTTGGGTCCAATCCTTTTCTGTATATATACATCCGATTTACCAGACATTAATGCCACATTAGCCACATTTGCCGATGATACGGCCATATTTTCCCAGACAGCAACGTTGGATAATGCAGTACTAGCATTACAAAAAGCCATAAACCAGCTTTCTCGATGGTTCCAGCAATGGAATATTCATGTAAATTCCGAAAAATGTCAAGCCAAGATATTCATGCTCCGTAGGTTCCACAATCCAACCTGTATACATATTAATAATGAAATTGTACCTTGGAAACCAAATGACACAGCAGTCAAATATTTAGGCATCTATCTGGACACCCGGCTAAGTTGGAATTTCCATATAAATCAAAAACTAACCCAAAGCTATCACAGGCTCAGACAACTTTATCCTTTGATAAATAGGAAATCTGCCTTAAAAATTGAATGTGCTGTGTTATTATATAAAAGCTTGCTACGACCCTTGCTCTTATATGCATCTTCTATATGGTGTCACACATCAAAAACTAACCTACTAAAACTGCAACGTTTCCAGAATAAAGTGTCGCGGACTGCTGTCAACGCTCCGTGGTACTTCCGCAACTCTCAGTTGCATCACGAGTTAGCCATTCTACCCATTGACGAATATATTAAAATAAGTGCTAAAAAATTTATAATGAACTCAAGTGCGTGTAGCGGTGCAGTTTATTATGAACTATTTCGAACCAACATCCACACAAGACTGAAACGAAAACTACCTCAGGACATTGTTTTAACTGACCATGAAGATGGCTGAAAGTACCATTGTAATATTTCACTGAGATAATTAAGTAGTCTCTTTATGTCACGTCTGGTACATGTATATGTTTATGTATGTGTATGTATATTTAATTATAGTTATCATCTATGCTATGTATAACAAACAAGATTTGTTGATCTGGCAATAAATTATATAGTTAAAAAAAGAAGTTTATTTTTATCTGTTATCAGAACCCCATTTTCGTCTTTTAACCTGTAGATGTCCTTTCTTTCTGTATCTAACTTTCTGCGTAGAATTCTCATACCTTTATTTTTCGCTGAAGTATCTTCAACTATCTTTGTTTTATGTTTCCTTATGTCTTCCTTTATAATTTTTCGGACGGTCTTGTTTACTTCTGCAAATCCGAATGAGCTTCTCTTTCCTTCTTCAATAAGAATCCTTCTTTTTTCAAATAATTGTTTTGCTTTATCACTTATTCTTTCCGTTTTATTTGTCTTTTTATAGACACCTATGTTCTCAAGTGCCTGTTTTATCGAGAGGGTAAGTTTCTCATTAATGCCATTAATTGTATTGGATTCAGCTAATTTATTCTGTAGGAAGTAGTTTTTGAGACTTAGTTGATATGCTTCTTCTGTTATAATCTCTGGGTACTTATAACTTGTTGTCTGCGTCTCATCTTCTTTAGTCTCTCTAATTTTTTATTTATTATTATTTATTTATTTTATTTATAATAAACTGACAGAACGGGCACGCGCCCAATAATACTGTCAGCGTTCCCATATATATTACAAAACAAAATAACAACAAGAAAATTATAGTATACATAAAAGACAAATAAAAATATACATATATATATGTATATAGCCAGGATAACCAGATATCCAAGTGATTCCTCCAGTTTAGTTGTTAATTATGTAAAAAATGCTGGTAATAGTAATTTTTAAGAACAGTTTTAAATTTAATGAAAGGTGTATTAAATATATTAGCATCAGAATCTGCAATTAACCTATTAGCACAAGTGAGCATTCTGACAATAGGAGAGTACTTGCTCAGGTCTGTTCGGTAGGATGGTACATAAAGTACGGCACGAGGCCTTGTCCTGTAAGCCGGAATATAAAGGCTGACAAGGGGTAGCAAGTTAGGACAGTCGATGCGATTATTTAATAGTTTAAATATAAACAATGCGTCCATAATTTCTCGACGATAACAAAGTTTAATGACTTGAAATTCTCGTCTCACATTTTGGTATAAAGAATAATCAGGATACCGACCATGTTTCTTATAGTAAATAAATGTAAGATATTTATTTTGGACAGTTGCAAGTTTATTTTGGTACGTCTTCACGCCAGAGTTCCAAACTCTAGATCCATACTCAAGTTTTGTCCTGACAAGAGCATTATAGAGCAGATTAATAGCAGCAACAGACTGAAAATGAAAAGTATTCCTCATCAAGAAACCAAGGCTTTTCAATGAGGAGGACATACTCTATATCAGGGGTGGCGAACCATTGGCACGCGTGCCATTGATGGCACGCCACAAAATAATTTGGGCACGGCAGTAATTAAGGAATTTAGGTACCTAATCGAAACAATTTATATTTAACAATGGATTGAACATGAAGCTTCAAGGAGCAAATAAAACAATTATTGTTATGATAGATCTCATTCATGCTTTCGAAGCTAAACTGCAAGTTTTCAGTAACGATATTGTTACCAAAAACTACAAGTATTTCCCAAACTTGAAAAAAATTTCCAGAGATTTTGATTTACATGAAAAACCAGACCAAGCAAAAGTCACTGAAGAGTTTAATTCGGTAATTAATTCTTCAATCAAAGAATTTTCAACGAGATTTTCTCAGTTCAAAGAATTATCGGAAACACTGAAATTTATTATATATCCTGATGTAACTTCACTTGGTAAACTGAACTTGGCCAAATTTGATTGGTTGGAAATTGAAGGAATTGAAATGCAGCTAATTCATTTCCAGTCTAGTTCAATATGGATTAAAAAAAAATTCGAAACAAGGAAAGAGTTGGAATTAAATGAAATAGAAAGACTATATGTATCAGGTAATATAAATAAAAATTCCAATATCAAAATTATGGAAACGTGGAATTCAATTCCAGACACATTCAGCAGTTTGAAGAAGCTGGCTTTCGCTATCTTAACAATATTTTCATCTACGTATGCTTGTGAGTCATTATTTTCAGAAATGAATAACATTAAAGACTCGCTTAGAAGCTGTTTCTCAGATGAATCCAGTCCAGCTTGCATTCTGCTAAAAGTAACAAAGTATGGAGCTAATATACGTTATTTATCATCTAATTTGCAACAGCAGAAGTCGCGGGAATTTTTTCTTTCATTTAAATAAACATAACGTCTCTATTGCTGTACAAAATGTATATTTTTTGTTGCAAATAAAAAGTTTGAAGTTGATAGTATTTAGTTTTATTTTTTCTCCATTAATCACTAAGTCAAGATTCTTTGATGGCACGTCATGGCCTCATTAAACATTTCTTTAGAAAAAATGGCACGTAGATGAATAAAGGTTCGCCACCCCTGCTCTATATGAAACTCCCAACTCAATGTAGGGACAAACATTACACCCAAATCCTTAATTCGAAACTCCTTACGCAAATTATTGCCATTCATAGTATATTGAGTCGCGACTGGGATTTTATATAAGGTATACGTAACATATTTACATTTTTCTACGTTAAAATAAAGTTTATTTCAAGTACTCCATTGTACTATAGAATCAATATCCTGTTGAAACAGTTTGACATCATTGATGACATTTATTTCCTTATAGATTTTAAGATCGTCAGCAAATAATAATCCATGTGAGTGCTTCAGTCAAGAACACAGGTCATTAATAAAAATCAAAAACAATAGAGGTCCCAAATTACTACCCTGCGGCACCCCAGAAGGAGTTAAATAACAATTTGAGTTACAGCCCATTAAATTGACCGATTGATATCTATTTTCTAAATAAGATTTAAAAAGGAAAAGCAAATTTTCAGATAAGCTAAAGTCCCATAGCTTACACAACAAGACATCATGATTAACCTTGTCAAACGGCTTTGCAAAGTCCGTATATACTGCATCCACCTGCCCACCTTCATCTATAACACTGCTTACAAAATCAACAAATGTAATTAAATTAGTGTCAGTTGAGCGCTTTTCAAAGAAACTATGCTGTTCAATGACAATGTGATGTTTAACATGATAAAAAAAATTCGTATATAAAATTTTTTCAAATATTTTAGCCGATGTAGATATTATTGAAATTGATCTATAATTTTCAATGGCTGATTTATTACCTGTCTTATGCACTGGTGTAATTCTAGCTATTTTAAATTTATCAGGAAATATTTTCATTTTAAACATTTATTGAATAGTATTTTAAGTGGGTTTTGTAATAATTCTCAATAGGCTTTAAATATATAGGAGGGTATACCATCTGGCCCAGCTGATTTCTTCGGTTTTAAGTTCTTTAAAGCAACTGCAACCTCTTCAGAAGTAATTTCTCCCAAAGCCAAAACGCCCACATTGCACTGCCTAGCCTTCCACATGATTGCTTGTACATCATAATGTGATTGATCCGTATATACGCTACTAAAATATTCAGCAAAGGTATCAACAACTCTATCTTTCGGTATTTTCTGATTATTGTATTCGTAAGTTACTGTAGTATTGGTATCTTCTTGAATATTTTTATATAATTCCAAAATTCATTTATATTTACAACAATGCTACTATCCACTGAATTAGTATAATCCTTTCTACATCTTACAATTTTAGATTTGAGTTCACGTCTAATACGTCCAAATTCATGTAAATGGTAATCAGATTTATTTTTTAGTCTATGGTAAAAACGTTTAAGTTTTATAGAAGAAATGTATAGAAGAAATGATATTCCTGGTAACCACACTGGATATTTATTTTTGTTACTGAAATTATATTTGACTTTGGGCACTGCTCGATCCAATATATTGTAGAAAATATTGTAAATCTTTCAACTGCTTCATCAACATATCCCAAAACATCCAGGGCATTCCAATCTGTATTTCTTAGAGAGTCATATATCAATTTGAAATCGGCCTTTTAAAATCATACTTATTATTTAATACAGAATTATCACTTATAGGCATATCGGAACTAATATTAACGGTTTATAACAAAGCGGGTGCAGTACATCAAATTGGTATCAATGCATCCAACTGGTGTACCACATTTAATTCGAAAGTACCCAAAAACCAAATCCAGGGTTTTATTTCAAATTTTTTAATATTATTGCACATATTTAAATTAAAAAGATTTACAAATTCTAGTAAATGTTTTGCTATCTGACTACCACACACAAGATCCTATTCACAACCATTAATTTCTGAAATGTTAAAGTCCCCTGCTATTATTAAATTACTGTTAAAAACATAACTAACACGTTCCATCAGAGCGTAGTACTCTAGATAGTCATTTAATGTAGATTTAGGAACAAAATATACTGTACTTACTATAATTATTGATTCAAAAAAATTTAGTTTTATTGTTAAATTTCAAGTTTGCTATCATTATTAGTGCCTATGATTTCAGAATGAAATTGCTTATAACGGCATTACAAACACCTCCACCTCTTTGTTTACAGTAGTAATTTTATTTCTATCGCATCGATACGCATTGAAGCGCGTATCAAAAAAGTCGTAGCTGTATATATCAGAATCAAGCCACATCTCATTCAGCTCAATGCAATCATAATCCTCAAGCTGCAGGGCTGCTTAAAAATATATTAGTTTTAGTTCGAAGACCTCTAACATTTTGATAGTATAAACTGAATTCCTTAATTTTCATTCACTAATATAATTAAAAATGAACTTAGGGAAACGATGAAAATATGAATGAATTACAATAAGAGAAGATCTTACCTGATACTTGGTTATCCGTACTAATTAAAACAAAAAATAATATAAAAAGAAAACGTACTACAATAAATGTAAAAAACTAAAAGACTATAATAATATGGAACATAGATAGTTGCTCCACAATAATTCATATTTTTGATAAAATATTTCAAGATCCCCCATGCTTTTAATCTTAAGGACTGTGTACAAAGATGACACCGTCGCTGGTCCAGGTGTTGCGGTAACAAAATTGTTCACTAGCAATGTTTAATAGTTCCAGTTTGTTTCTTGTTAGATCTTCTTTAGTTTGCATTCCAGAGCCTTTCAATTTCTTTTTTGCTCTGAACACTAGGGCACGATCCCGGTAACTAACAAACTTAACTATTATTGCCCTAGCTTTACCATGTTTACGTCCTACCCGATGACATCGGTCAATTTGATTACAAGTAATGGGCAATTCCAATGAATCGTGAATTACCTCCATCACTTTCGCGTTAACGTCTTCATTGGCATCTTCTTTAACACCAAATACACGAACACTATTTCGCCGAGTGTACTGCTCTAAATTGTCCACGTTAAATCTCAGGTCTTCGTTTTCCTTCTGCAGTTGCGTAATTGTTTTTTCCATGGTCTCCACCTTTCCATTTAAGATGTAAATTTTTTCCTCAAGCTTCTTCACCACCATTTCAGATAATTTATTGCAATTAGTTGTAGTAAATTGTCATCTGACATGCAATCCTTCGCCACTTTCTTGGCGATATCACCAACGTCGTTCTTCTGACCTTGTGTGAATCCATTTTTAGTTTAAATTGTAAGAGGAACTCGAAGTTTTATTTTAGTGGAGCAACTAGCGATGCACGTTCACTCACTAGAAGGCTCATACGGGAATCATTATTCTACATCTTATTGCTCTATGGTCACATCCTGTGCTGAACTGTTTTAATACGTTAACCGTCACTAACTATTTGCCTGCTTGTCGATAGAACATAGTCAATTTCATTTTTGTATCGGCCATTTGGGCTGATCCATGTCCATCTTCTATTTGTTTTCTTTCAAGAATGAATTCATGGTATATAGTCTATTCTGCATTAAGAAGTCAACCAGCATATCACCTCTAGGATTCATTTTATCAATTCCGAATCATCTACATAAATTTCGTCATTATCTTGTTTTGGAACAACCTTGGCGTTAAAATCTTCTATTATTATTGTGTTGGATGCTTTATTTTTCTCTCTACTTTTTGAAACCTCTTCATAGAAGCTTTCAGCCTCCTCGTCGTCATGTGTACTTGTTGGAGCATAGACTTGTACTATTTTCAATGTATATGATTTTGTTATGCCAATAATTATATATACAACTCTTTCCGATATTGCACTTGCGTTTTGTATTCTATTAGCTATTCTTTTATTGATCATAATTCCAATTCCTCCAATTTTCTTGTTAGAGCTTTCTTGGTGAAATAGCATATTTCCTGATCTTAGTTTCTTATATTCGTTCCCTACTGTCTTTGTTTCGCATATTCCTAGTTAAATTTATAGCACACTATATATTTTTGTCTAATATAAAAGTAAAGAGAATCGGACTTATGGAATCTTTTAGTTTGATTCCTGTTACACATTTTATAAATTTCTTTAGATTTGTCCTACTGGTCCGTTTTATTTTATCTTAATATATTTCAATCTTTTAAAATCACGAAGACATCTAGTAGTTTAATCTATGTTCATTCTCCAAATTATTATCTCTACCGAGGATATTCTACGATTTCTGCATTTCAATATATTCTTTGATCAGAGTCAGTTAATGTCTTTGTAACAATGCTTATTGTCTCAATGAAAGCTTCTAAGTAAATTAACCATATCTGTTTGAGCAGTATACCATATCTAACAAACATTTATTAATTCCTCGTCGACTACAACACCAAACAGTGACAAGCGTGTTAGATTCTATTTTTGAAAGCCGATTTTATAGTTCTAGTGCAGACTGCTGCAAGAGCAGACATTTTAATGGTCATTACTGTAGAGTTGTATTTGATTCCGGAGGCGGCGAATCGCCGCTGCTCTAGAGCAAATCCAATTTTCCTTCAGAATTTCTCACTCGGAACGAACGTTTCTGTTTGGCTCTCCTGTTGCATCCTGTGAAGTGTAAATTTGTTTTGCTTTAAGATATATGGTCAGTGCATAGAGCTCATTACGGTTGCACAACAAACGCTCTCCGTCAGAACGTGGTTGGCCAACAAGCTAGAGATGACAAAATGGCTGAGAACTAATTTCAGCATTGAAAATTGTTCATACTTTAATATGAATTCATTCATTTGCATTAATTTCCTGCTACGCGATCGACATCGTCAATTTAATTAAAAGAAAAACACAAATTTTTTTGATATAGTTGATAAAAAGAGCCTGTACCAAGTAATAATTTACTGTTCAATCGGGATGCTGAACATTTATTGTACTATAAAACCGCATGAGCAGTTAACGAATTAAATAAATCATTTTTCTTCTACTGCATCGGAAAGCAATCAATTTTGGCAGGTTTAGCGGCCGGAAACACCCACTTTTTCGTACTACTACCTTTTACTTTTCGGTAGTAGCAACCATAGCAACAAAAACTAACGCTGTGTTTACAGTGGTCGAAATTTTTGGTATGACCATGACTTCCTAAACTTTTTACGACCGCTTCGATTAAACTGCCATTCTGCGTTTCTAAAGCAATAGAACCAAAATGTATGTATGTAACTAGTACAAAAGCGGATCTGTAGACTTGCCTTATTTATGTGCCTCGCTCGCTGCGCTCGCTTGGTTATAAACTGCGGCTCGTCCAAAAAGTCCTGAGCTTCGTACTTGTAACTGTAATATAAACAGCTATTAAAACAGTTGATTTGTTAGGTTTAATTCTAATTCATGTGGTGCTGTGCAGCATAAATTAATTACTTTGCATTATTCTTTGGATTGGGGTAAATTCACTAAGTGTGATAACCGCAGTACGTCGATAAGGAATCGCAACTCGATAGATGTTAATTCGTTTACCAAAATTCTTTGTGATACTTGTTTTCAACAACGGAACGTAACCGTTGGAAAAAACTTATTGTACTACACAAACTAAAAAAAAAATAAAAAAATACTTAGCCGCGCAAGTACGGTGGAAAACTAAACTTACAAAATTTCACCGGAAAAATTAATTGCATAATCGGAATCAGAAAATATATCTGTTTTATTTAGATTTTTATACTGATTCCGAATATGCCACTCAATTTTCGAAAACTCTCTCTCTCTCTCTCTCTCTTTCTCTCTTTCTCTTTCTCTTTCTCTCTCTCTCTCTCCCTCCCTCCCTCCCTCCCTCCCTCCCTCCCTCCCTCGCCCTCTCCATATTTTTTAAATATTTACTTTAGTTAAATAAAATAATTGTAACAAAGCAGTTTTGTTTAATGGTGAGTCGGATTACCCAATATTTTAGGCTCCCAACACCCCTCACCTTATTTATTAAATTGAAACTAAGAAAAACCGATAATTATTGGAAAGCCTAAAATGTGAAAATTCGAACATTAAAATCGAATATTTCGAAAACGGGTTGAGATATCGAAAAGCCAGTGGTGGATTCGGGTTCAGGGGACAAAAATACATAGGAATCCACCATCAGTTGTATTCTGCCTTAACGGGAACCGTGCGACAGACACACAGACACAGCGATCATAGTAACCACTTACTTTGTAAGTTGGGTTGAAAAAGTCCGGGGAGAAATGGGATAACGGCGGAGAACCTGAAGTATGCTGGCGAGGACCTCATACAAAAAGTCCATGAATTAATGCAGACTATCTGGGAAGAAGAGCGAATGCCAAAAGATTGGGAAAGTTCCACTATAATTCCTATTTTAAAGAATGGGGATAAGTCAGAATGTAGTAATTATCGAGGAATATCCTTGCTGGATGTGACTCATAAAACATTGGCAACGTTAATTAAAAGAAGGTTAGAAGCGATACTGGATCCCCAAATGGGTGAGTACCAGGCGGGTTTCCGAACAGGAAGGAGCACAATAGATCAGATATTTACACTGAAGGAACTGTTGACAACAAGCTATGAGTACAAAATTCCAGCAAACATAATATTCATAGATTTCCTAAAGGCATACGATTCCATAAAGAGAAGCAGAGTAATAGAGACTATGAAACATTTTAAAGTGCCTGCAAAATTGATAAGAATCCTGAATATGACGCTAAACAGAACAACAAGTAACATAAAGTCAAAGGGAGGAATATCAGAAGAATTTGTGGTGACATCCGGTCTGAGACAATGAGATCCCTTATCAACATTATTGTTCAATGCAGTATTGGAAAAAATTATGCATGACAGTCAACTAAATCGGAGTGGACACCTGCTGCACAAGAGTCATCAAGTTATCGCCTACGCTGACGATGTGGCGATATTAGCTAGAGGCACAAAGGAGGTCCGAGAAACAACTACACGTTTAATCGAAGCCGCACACAAGATGGGATTGCAAGTCAATCAGAAGAAAAGCAAATTTATAAGAATCGGAGAAACACAAGACAAAAGTAACTGCCTCGAACTACACACGCAATATGGAAAAATGAAATTTGAAGAAGTGGATGAGTTTGTTTACCTAGGGGCAAGGCTAACCAATAATTGCAATGAACAACGTGAAATTGAAGCAAGGTTAAGTAAGGCAAATAGATGTATCGGAGCATGGAACCATTTGTTAAGATCTAAACATTTATCAAGAAAGGCCAAACTAACCATATATAAGACAGTAATAAGACCAACCGCTTTATATGGGGGTGAGACGTGGGTGCTCAATAAGAATACACAAGAAATACTGTTAAGATGGGAAAGGAAGGTATTGAGGAAAGTATTCGGAGGGAAAAAAATTGAAGACATCTATGTCAGAAGAACGAATGAAGAAATTTACAGTATGTATAAGGAACCCAAAATAGATATGGTAATAAAAGCGAGGAGATTACAATGGCTGGGACACATTGAAAGAATGGAAGGAGATAGGGTAGTGAAGAGAACTGCTTGGCGGGAACCAGATTATAAGAAAAGAAGAGGCAGACCAAAGAAGCGGTGGCGTGAAGCGATACTAGAGGACTTGAAGGAGAAGAATATAACCGATTGGAAAGGAAGAACTAGATATAGGAAAAAATGGAAACAAACAACCAAGCTATGGGCCTAAAAGGCCTGTTCAATGCTTACTATATATATAAATAAAATAATTGTAACAAAGCAGTTTTGTTTAATGGTGAGTCGGATTACCCAATATTTTAGACTCCCAACACCCCTCACCTTATTTATTAAATTGAAACTAAGAAAAACCGATAATTATTGGAAAGCCTAAAATGTGAAAATTCGAACATTAAAGTCGAATATTTCGAAAACGGGTTGAGATATCGAAAAGCCAGTGGTGGATTCGGGTTTAGGGGACAAAAATACGTAGGAATCCACCATCAGTTATATTCTGCCTTAACGGGAACCGTGCGACAGACACACAAACACACAGACACAGCGATCATAGTAACCACTTACTTTGTAAGTTTGGTTGAAAATATTGCAAATCGTAGCGAAATCTATTATACATAAAAACATTTGTTGTCAAACCTGTATTATTTTCATTGTGCCATGGTAATAGAAAAGTGACGAAAAATAAAGAACTTAGTGGCAGAATTATCTAAATTATATTACTAAATATAGTCTATTAAGGGATCAGTGTGTAGTCAGTGCCATACAATGAAGATTTGGTAGAAATCATCAGTATTATAAGAAAAAGTTAAAGGCTGTACTATTGTGGGAATAAGGGTTAATGTAAATTTAAATGTAATTATAATCTTGGTTGTCTATGAATTGGAATAACCTTTTTTTATTATTATCAAGTATGCTGCTATCAACGCTTTTATTGAAATATGGGATCTGCTAAAGTAAAGTTTTGATAATAAAATCTCACTAGAAGCAGGCAATACAAAGTTACTGATTTCCTAGGAAAACGGCTGGACAACAGACAGCTTAAATTTTTGAAATTATAACGATGATAGACGTCAATAGTCCGCCAAAAAACCTTAGGATTATAATAGTCCTACTAAAAATACATTCTGCACTTTCTTACAGGTGAAATCTCGTTTACGACACGTAGCAAGCCTAAAAAGTGCTCGAATTAACTCAATGAAGGGCAACTGGTAGGTTGAAACGAAAGGCTTGCTCGCGTTAGTTAAAACAATTGTACCTAAAAAGATACGGAATAGCGCCACCTGATGTGTCTACTGAGACATGGAATAAGGGAATCTCACCAGAAGACTATTAATCGGCTCAGCGCCGACATACGACTTACCGTGCGGGATTTTTGGAAAGCTTATCTTATGTACTTCGAAAATACGCGTAACTGCACTCTGCCTCACAAATAAGCCATACAGCAATAAATTGATAGCACCACTAAGACAAAATTCATAAAAATAGATTTAGTGCTGGGCACAACTGAATGCCACAGATAAAAGCAATATTGCTGAACTGGCGATAAGTTAGCTAGTAAGTGCAAATAGTGCGCTCTTTTAGGTTTTTTTAGGCGGGCAATTATTAGTTATTTTACATGTGTAAGCTTAGTCTTAGATATCGAAAATTAGCGGTAATATACCACATGCATTACTGAACTAATAAAAACGGTTCAACTTAACTCGATGCAGCAAATTAAGCGACAATGACGTGGAAACTATAGTAAGTCGATACCGGGGTTGAGCGAAAACAACCGTTAAGCGGTGAAGCCGCGTTAATGGCTAGTAGTTTGTCGGAAACTAGGACTTAGCCTGGTGAAATAAAGTTGAACATCTTTGATTCTAAGAATTGTGGCGAATAAATTACCAAAATACCTTTGAGGGCTGTCGGCTTGTAGCAAAGAGGGGCAACTTAAAGATTGACTACGAACAATCAGCGATGATCTACGCGCTGCTAACGAGACATTTCTCCAAGGCTGTGCCAGGACAGATAGTCGGTATAGAAGATGATTGCGAAAAGATTGGTGGAGGGACGATACGGGATTAATGGATGAATGGATTGGTAGGCTGTGTTTTTGGAGCATGCACATCCTCTCTGCCTGACGTTAGTCGATGTAGTAAGCCGTGCGTTTTTTTAATGGGGTGTAATAAATTTGTGTGGAATATGTCTTCAATTGGTTCTCCCTCTCCATAATGCGCTTTAATCTTTAGCCACACTACAGTGCTTGTAAGCCTTAATCAAAAATGGCTTAAAGCAGGTTTCTTCAACTGATTTCAATCAATGAGAAGGAAATTCGACCTGCACAAAATTCTGAAAAATAAATAGGAGATGCCGAAAAGAGGAATGTTTGGCATTTGAGATAACACCAGTTCAATTGCTGTATGAGTATCGAACGGATGTATCTCTGATATAATTCTGTTACATTGTTAAAACATCAAACTAAAAATCGTTTTACAGTTACTGCGTTATACATAGTGGGCAAGCATAGTTATGTAAAGATGCAATATCCTTTTTCTTATTTGTCTGACGGGCATCCTTAATCTTGCTCTTGTTATATGCATTCTTATTGGTAGCTCTATAAGATACTCTATTTTCTTTTCTTGGTGTACTGGAAATTTGATCACAAAGAGTTAAATATGGGTAACATTTACTTACGATAAATAAAATGTATTAATGTATCATTGAAACCTCTCCTTACTGACAATTACTAAAAATTAAACTATTTATATGTTATTTTCGTCCCAGTATAATATTGTAGTATATGCCTATAAACTCATTTCGTAAGTAGAGACGTCGCGTGCAGTTCAGACCTGTAACAGATTCGGTAAAACAAGTAGAAGAGTGACAGTAGGCAAAAGGCCACCCGTGTGGTAGTGGGCCAAAACCAATCAGATACTTCTACGCAATGCGATAGTAGCTGAAGTGAAAATTCTTGTCGCGGATGCATCGACGGTACTTTCGCGAAATTGTCCTAACTCAAAACTGCTTATTCCCGTTGCAGAGTGCAGTGGCGTCAATTAAGTTGCGTTGGCCGCCAACTAACTATTGTTTTCGGATTCTTTTGATTTCTGCGACTTCGCTGAAGCGTCATAATCGTGGATTAACTTTCAGAGCCAGGTTCTAGTATTTCTGCCCTCCAGGCGACCTTCTTCGTGAGTCAGACGTGCCTCCGATCAGATTCCTGTGCTCTGCCGTCTAAACCACCTTTATTCATAGATCAGATGTGCTCCAGCTTATATTTTAACCTATCTGTAGTCCAGGCGACCTTCTTGCAGAATAGCTAGGCGCCCATATTTGATGATAGCCCCTTCTACCGCACCAAGTGAAGCTTTGAGAGCTGGCTCTCTAATCTTCCATTCTTCAAGCTGCTGATTCGTTTTGCCTCCATATAAATATTTTTACCACTTCATTACGTTATAATAATCTTATTTCTGTATTACTTTTACCGATTCTTTGATTTCGAAACGTTATTTACCTTCTCTCCTCGTAGCTAGAACCTTTATAATTCTTATACTGAAAACTATATTTGAAACAGTTTTTGCTGGAGTGCACGCTTCACAGACGCTGATTTTGAGTTGCGCCCTATAAGAAAGGGTAGTAAAAATTTTAATACGCAGGTTGGATTGTGACCAGCCTAATAGAGTCCAAACCTGTAAACCGTGACGTCACCGTTAGGACATTTTTCCTTGTTGCAAGAAATTGAATGACATGCTAACTGCGACTGTCCACCGAATATTGCACTTGTGTACTCAATATAACGTTTCAGTTGTACCATAATGTTTGCCTATACTCTGTACAGCTATATGCACTTGAATTGATGGTCGAATTAAGACAGTTGTAAGCAAGGTAAGTTCATGCAACTTTTACTTCATCCCAACGCCTTGGCCATCTTCTGAGTTAGGGCCTCTAACCACCTCGTCAGTTGAGACTATACAACTCAGTGGCGCCAGACAAATTATTAACACATACTTTGTGTACCAATCACGTGTGTGTTGTTTTATTGATGCTACCCTCGTGCAACTTTTGCTTTATTACTTGTCTTAAATTATTTTTAGAGTGTAACAAAATCCATTTCGTGACATCCTCATAGCCAAATGAAGGCTAGATACTGTTGAATAGGTCTTTGTTTAGACTATACTATAATGAATGTCCACAATATCGTAACCAACATTATTGAACCTATGCTGCCTCCATTGAATGATAATATCAAGTAACACGGCATTCTATGATTGTATGGTATTTCTTATTTTGCAAAACTAGAGATTTCACACAGCAAAATAGATACTAAGTTAATTGCAAATGTTTTAATGCTAAATTCAATACATCAAGTAAATGGGAATATCCCAGTTGCTTTTGATAAAGAATTAGATAATTTCGGAAACTTTTATTTAAAAACCTGACTAAATGGTCAGTTCTACATCGACGAAACTTTTAGTAACTATTTATTCATGATCAAACCATTATGAGCTACATCTTTTTATTAGGAGCGACGTTTTGCTTATTAATGGCAACCAGTTGCTGTTGTTCACTAACTTATACGGAAAATAAATCCTTAAATGACACTTCAAACCGCGCCAGGCCACGTTCCATATTGCTTTAAAACAGGACAATGCATCTTTGTTGCTTTAACAGCCGCGAAAGTAGGTCCCACTATCACAACTTTACCTAGGATTAACTCGATAAAGAGTACCCGAGCTGAACGATTTTAAAGCAAACTTCGGTTGCACTGAGGCAACTGCATGCGGCATTTTTGAACCTAAGTGTTTCCTCAAGTTCCGCAAATGTTACGCTTTGTGGCTGGTTTCTAAGGCTTGGCACACTTAGTCGCACCGTAATTTTGGGCAAACTTTTTGAGTGGCAAATTTAAATTACTAAGCAGCTGAATACGGAATGCGGGCGGAATTCCATAGGTGGCTTTAAAGATATAACTTTGCCATAAAACAACGGTTCGATGCTTCGGCATGGCTTAAAAGCATGCGGCTGGAAGTGGTAGGTATTGGAAATTGACTGTTTTTAACTTCAAACGTAGCATGGTAGTTAGTACGAGCAGAATAATAAAATTTCCTTTAGCTTTTGATATTCTGCACGAAATCAAAGCTGGTTTCTGAATAATCCCTCTTTCATTTCAACTTGTATCTTGCATTGCTTTAGCTATTCTATTTCTAATAGCACCGATATTCAGTTAAGTTGCTTCTACTAATGAATATTACATCATACGTCATACAATTCCTAGTACCCAGAAAGAATTTTATTTGCTACCAGGTATGGTGTAAGGTCTCGGTAGTCCGGGATTCATTCAAAGAGGTATCTATGCTCTTCATTTTATAGTGTTTGATTAGACTTGCCGAGCAACACAATGTATGGAATCTATTACCTTTCTTGCTAACAAGCAGCCCAATTGAACTGCTTAATAAAGATACAGACTTGGTGTAAAAACACTTTCATCCGAGAAATTCTTGCCAATCTTGTCAATCAGATGCTACAACAAGCAACATTAAAAAGATCTGGATATTTAAAAACTTGTTCTGGTCGTTTACCACTATGTGCAAATTTTGTGTTTATTTACTCTTTCCATGTACCGGGTGGTTCCCAAATAAATACAAATACATAATATTTGTATGAATAACTGTAACGCTACATGTTAGATAGACTTTAAAGATTCAGGCCACCAAGGAATTTAAGCTGGCTGCTGCGAAAACTGTATTGAATTTCTTCACGCGAATACTAGTAGAGAGGCGTGATCCAAAAGTAGGTACCCACTCGTTGAGATATCGAGAAAATTCATTTAGTTTTTTTTTAACTTATTTAATTATTTATTTATTTTGGTATTCAGTCAACAGCCGTTAGGCCAATTATAGGCGTCGCTGTACATTTTATGAGGACTTTCAACCCCACTAACGACTGCCATGATATTATTATGACATCCGGGACCAACTATTTCCTTGGCAGCCGTACCACGAGGCGCCGAGAGAAGCAGCCATGAAACTCCCATCCGAGTTCTGACCAGAAAGAGCGTTGCTTAACTCTACTGATCGAACGTGGACGCTTGTTGAAGCTACACCACCCGGGACCTATATTTACCGTACATAGCAAACACTTTACTACGTCCGCTCGCCATTACTCTATATCAGCTTAATCTTTTCATCAACGCCATCATTTTATCTTTGTAAAAGCAAGTTTTTCATTATTGATGTCCATTTGTTATTTTAGATATGCACGCTCTTTTTAACCAGGAACAAATTTTTTTCTAGGTTACGAATTTAAATTCTGGCTTTACTGTTCTATTCACTACCTTTTGTAGCCCAGTTGTACACCAAGCAAAAGCGCTACAATTTAATTATTATTGTTGAACAATATGATTTTTTATTCAAAAATATTGTGATACCTTGTAGTTTAGAGTCTATGCATTTGCTTGCATAGAATGTATAAAACCATGGTGCATGTTTAGTTAGGTTAATTAGTAGAGAGTGGCAACGAGTAGGCCGTAATATTTCGTTTGTGTTGTGTTGCACCTAACCTTTTTTGCTTCTTGTAGCATACCACATCACACCCTTAAGTTTTGATAATAAATTTTGAATCAGCTTGTATATATGCAGATAAATAGAATCAGATGATAGCTCGTGGTACCGCCATAAAATATTGAATTTGTTATATTCAAATTAGGCGGACCCAATGTTAAGCTCGTGGTAAACGTGATCACGTAACCTAACGTTTGCGCGTGATATTAATTTCAAATACTTGCTTAACACACATATACAGAGAACTCAAAGTACGTAGGAAAATTAATAATACAATACATTAGTACGTCCGGCATAAATAAGAGAATTTGAATATCTTAAGTTTTCAAACTAATGTACGTCAATTCATTTTGAATTGCGTAGTGTAGAATTGACGACCTAGTATAGTGAAGTTTAAAGAACCAACGTCTCAACTAAACAAATTTAGAAGGCCAAATCTATAAGCTCCATATATCAATCCATAAATCCGAAAACGCTACAAATGCCAAAATCTTCTCATGAAAAACACTAAAATTTCGGACACATTGAGGGCCTTCACTGGTAAATCAGCTTAATGCTCCGGAATAGGTTCTGGCTTTTTAAAAACCGGCGAAAATTTCACTCAGTCTTCATTTAAATCCACCAACACGGTGTTTTTCCAGATCTCACCACTAACCAACGATGTTTGGGAAAACTAAAGCAGAACAGCAACCATAAAAACCCCCTTTAAAAGCAAGACGACATGAAGATTGCAAAAATGGTTTTGTTTTAGCTAGTGTCGGTTCACTTGGAAACCAAAATGATGTCAATACTCCCGGCAATCAGATGTATAACTTTGTGAAGCAAAGTAGACAATACGACAAAACCCCACAGAACGTATCTGAAAGGTCAAGACTAGACAAGCTATCACGTGCATATTTGACCGAATATGCGCAACAATGCATTAGTGAGAATAAACTCTTAAGTCGTGTTACTCTTATGGGACAACAGACACCGCTTAGTGCAAACTTCCAACGTTGTAAGTAAACTAAAACTCACTAACTGCACGTAAAAAGTTAATCTGACAGGTGAACAATAGGCTGCCAAATCTAATTAATCAATAGGCACTTTGTTTAGCCAAACATACGTGTATATAAATTATCAGGGGTTAACAAAATGGGAGGACGTCACATTACTGGCGAAGAGATACAGCGAGAAATCCCCATAACCAAACACATCTGGAAGGAACCTCGACGTTAATCGGTAGCAGTTAAAATCACTTATATTCCTTTCAATGCGCATTGCTATTAAGTAGCTAGTGGGAAAAGGTGAGTTAGAGTGCTAGGGCTAAGGTTAGTAAATGAAACTAAAAGGGTCACAATGAATATAACAATGCCTATCCTGAGTTGAAATGCAATTATTGAAATGGAAGAGGACAGTTTATTGGACAGAGATCTCGATGTAAACAACGGCTAACCATCTGATAACGTCGCTGATAAGAATACGTCGTCGGATGCCCCGCCAAATGCGAAATTTAAATGATAAGAGCAATCAAACTTGCATCACTTGAGTATACAATACAACAATTTTTATATCCGTTATACTTGTTGATTTATTTATGGTTTTCAGAAAATTTCAAAGCAACGAATGGAATTTTTACAGAAAGAACCGTAGAAATATCTGCCTTCTGACCTGTCATCTATACGTAAGACAGTGGGACAAATACTCAGAATTGCGCTAAGTGGACAAACTAGGCATATTTACTACAGTAAAACCATTATAGACAAGAAATATTGATAGAACATTTTGGTAAAGAATTTTATAAGCTCTATTTTTGATATCAGACGTAACTCCGATATAGCCAATGCTTAGCAAGATATAACCAAAAAACGAAATCGAAGCACAATTTGTTCAAGATGACGGCTCAAGCTCAACAGATTGCGTTGAGGACTTTTAGTATGCGCAATAGCCCATATGAATGAATATGTTTGCAAAGATTAAACACTTCATTAGTTATTTCCATCTAACTTTTTCTATTTCACTGAACGAGTTTTACCACAATGTTGGGAGTCTGTGATTTCCCTTGATATTCACACCTAGTCATCGGCTGAACTGAACTTCAGTTTGTAATCTATCTGGCTTTTATCAGGATTTTTGAATTTTAATTATTTATTTTAACCTTGACCAAAATTTTAGTTAATTTAGTTTCAAACTGGTCTTTCCTCGGATAAAGCTCAAATGACCATGGGTTCGTTGTACTCAAATGTATAATAACTAGGATAACACAATCTAGAAATAAACTGTATAATGTGTTTCGATATATATATACAAAATAATTCATAATTTAAGAAAGTAGCACCTTAATTTGGCTCGGTTGCTGTACATGGACCCTCTTAAGCAACTCTTGAATAAGGTAGATGCGGGTGCTTGTAGCTCCAAAGTCTTGAAACCGACAGACCTGAAGCAGAGTATATCAATTTAGACCATCAACAAGATGGCGCGTTGTTGTTTTGATTTTGCGGGTGGACAAATATCGTTAAATACAATAAATACGGGGCTGGTAAATTTCATTGGCAGTGCATTAAGCCGTGCAGGTCGTTGTGGTTCGCTGGTATGCAAATTTGGATCACTCGAAATAACATAAACATAAAATTTCTACTTTGTGCAAATCCCGGCTTTTCGTTGCTGCGTTTATCGGCGAGCGCTGGAAGGTTCGCAGTCGGCGAAAGCAATTTGTCTTCAATGGAATACCAGGATGGCATCGTTGGACTTACAATTTTGTTCTTACAGGTACGCTAGTATTTTAATGAGTTTTTAGATTATAATAACCTCGGCGAAGCCGGTCAATGTAAAGGGTTTGGGTTAACAGATTGTCATACGATACAGGATCCTGTCACAAGAAAGAATTCTGTCAGGTCCAGGTTAGGGGAAGGAGTTCTACGAAACGGGTTTCCGTTACAATGCAGTACTGCGTCAGGTTCAAGTTCAGGGGGATGCCCTATGAGACAGACTCCTATCACAAGATAGAGCTAGCTCAGGAAAGTATTCGGAAACGGGACCAGGCCCCCGGAGAGGTACCTAGAACTGGAAGTTAGGGTTAGAATCTCAGGTCCCAAGAGAGTAATTGAAATGAATGCTATTATACTGTTCGTTCCGCGTTATCGGTACAGTCGCTCCAGGTACAATTGAGTGGGGGAGGTGCGGTGCGTGCTTGTACGAAACTCTACGAACCGCTGGTGGACGTCTTCTTATCTTTTGTCCGAGTATAAGCGCCGTACAAATTTGCTACTGACGCTAACGTAGGCTAAGCTATTTATTATGTATTATCTCAAATTGCATGTGTGTTTTACCGTCAATTTTATCATATGTGCCTAACCTAAGATATTGCATATGTAAGTACAGCACAATCAATTTTTTATCTTTAACAAGGTATTGCATGTTGTGAAATAACTTTTGAGACATGTAACCGTTAGCAATGTAGTAACATTTCCAGCGCTCTACATTACTGTATCAATATTGTTTTCTACTATGAATTTCCTCTTCAGGTGTACACAAGCCGATAGAAATGTTTCAGCCAATACTTTGGAACCCTTTTTTTGTTGCGGTCACAGATGCAAGTCCGACCCGCTTAAGAAATAGAGTATTTAAATTTATACTGTATGTTAATTTTGCCAAAGCAGTCGGTGTCTAAAGTACCTGTTACTCTGCATGCTTAGATCTTGTCCATTAACAAACAAACAAACAAAGCGCAGTACAGCTTTGTTTATTTTGAAGTCAAGTAAGCATTGTTACAGATCACGAAACTAACTACGTCTTAAAAGTGGGCACCGTATGCCTATATTACCTTAATATACCACGACGGTGACCCTAAAAGTCATATTAATCCCAATATATAAGACAACCGAGTACATAAATTACGGGGGCATAGCAATACTGGCTGTAGCATATGAAATTCAAGCTATATTGATAAGGAATGAGCTATTAAGCATGGTACAGATGATTGGGCTTACAAATAAATAAGCAGGAAACGAAATAGGTATATGGAAATCGGAGCAATAAGAGAAAGGAACTAGAAGAGCATAACGATTATATCGAAGTGAGGACAGGAAACCTAGTTTGAAAAATTGATGTTTTACGTTTTTGAAGACTACAATAATAGAAGATAGTGGCAGAAGTCCAGAAATAAACGCGAGATTAGGAAAATTTTGCATAATGTTTCGCTAAAGCTTATGTTATTCAGCGACGTCAACGATACGGTCAATCCAAATCAAATATTTCAATTATAGTTTTTCGCTAGTTTAACGTGGCGCTCTGTAAAAACTCTCTATTCTTAAAGGACGATGAAAGATGCAGATGCAAATGAAAACAACTACTGTTGCTCCATTGATTTCTGTGTTAGGAGTTAAATTTCAACCTGTAATTGCAAGTTGTATCGTAAACCCCATCTGCAAAATTAAGCTTTAAAATTGATAGAGTTAACGTCCAGATTGTAGCAACTAACACACCAGCGCATTCTTCTTACTTATTTAGAGAAAAGGCACTGCATCTTGCATCCATTTTCGCAGCGGCTGGGGGCGACTGGATGATTTAACTCAAATTAACGGCCACTGCGGCGGTTGTGCATAACAACAATGGATTAAAAGTAGTAAATTTGCATGCAGAAACTAGGCTGAGGTTCGCCTAATATCATGAATTCATTTGGTCTCGATTTACGGCGCCGCCGCCGCCGCTACGGTCTAATAATCCCCTTATATTAACATAGCACCTCGCCGCTGCACTTATCCCGTTAACAGCGATCTAAACAACATTTTGCGCACTTCGGGTAAAGTATCATGCTGCATACCAAGTAATTGCAATTTTCGGCTATGGGGCTACTTACTCGTCGGTAAGTTTTCGGCCTTCGTGTAGCCAAGGTCTTGTGATTCTTCACTTTCATTGTGGGGCTACGGATTGTTCTAGGTTCCCATCGACCCGTCGCTGTTGCTTTTATGAAATATCGTTTGTTTATTACAAAGCGTAATTGAGACTTCCTCGTTGATTGTTCACATTTGGTTGTACGTAATGCTATTGGGAAAGCTTCTAAGTTTGCACATGTAAAAACGTTATTACTGACGCTTTAATACAGCTGTTCAGGCTGACGTTGTATGGGAGGCAGCTGTGAATTATTCCCCATAAGATAGTTGCAGAAAGGCTTCAGTAAAATATTATTCATAACAGTTGCTGCAATGGAGTGTAAGATTGAGTAGTATTTCTACAGTAAAGGTTGCTGTAATAAATAATTTGAAATATACTACAAACTATAACGTTGATACATACAAGATACTTTATCTCCTAGGCATTACAACATATTGGAGGTTATTGGAAGTAAAGCAATGAGCTAATATTGTTTGAACTCTAGCAAAATGATATTTATTGTGTGACATATATTAACAGTCTAGTCATCTGTGTCGTATCGAAACAGTTCGACCGAGAGGTCAAGTAGCCGAAGATGATGAAAATGCAACTTAAAAAAACATACATAACAGAAGCTTCCTCTTTGTGGCCTTAGGTTTCTTGAATCTACCAATTCGGCTAAACGCCAACCCATCAACTAACGTGAGGTGACGTGTGCCAATGACTAACTCTGGAATGCAAACTTTGATCGGTCTTTATCCGAACCTACGTCGAATATTATCATTTCTTGTAATGCCGAAGAAATGTTACCTTCAAGTAGTAATAGACGTTAATACATCTCATAATAATGACTGCAACGTAAACGGTAACAAAATTTGAAGGTATGAAACTAATTGCTGCATGACCTTACCATCTTACAAACAACACGGAATGGATCGGTGTCTCTATCAAAGCTTCTAACTCAGATGCCATCAATGCATAATATGTATAAGTTCCTTATATTACTAGAAACTATACAGAATAAATCGAAAATTAATATCAAAATAAATTCTGTATCCATTGCAAAGGTTCGTCTCATCGTTCTCATTCCTTTAACCCGTCCTGTACGGCGATTATGTGGTTTGATTTCGGAGGATTTCACGGCCATTGTTATTAAATAACAAACGACTTCCGGGATTGGACCGTGTCATTATTGAAGTCGAAGAACTCAACTTTTCGCCCACTTTCGTAAGGGGCTTCATCAGGAGGAAAAGCAAAGGAGCACGGTAACTCAACGTGTAAGGCACGCCAGAGGCGAAACTCTTCAGAAGAGTGAGTTGATTATGTGGTTTCTCAAATTTACGGTAATTTTCTATGAATCATAATCCTCATTTGGATGTGTAGTTTACCATAGGGTCCGTACAGCTATTTATTTCATTTAAAGGGCCAAGTACATACATGATATATGTCTCAAGTCCAAAGTGTATATAAGTAGAATAGAACAGAATAGAACAAAGGTTAACAATAACAGCGACTGCCTGGCGCAGGATGCTGCACATCTTGTGTACAGAGAGGAGAAAAACTATTTCTATTTTAGAAGAGCTACTGATTAAGTGATGACTTGCATTATATACACAAAAAAAAGTACTTCGGTTATATTATGAGGAGAG
Organism: Agriotes lineatus; assembly: GCA_940337035.1. NCBI lineage: Eukaryota > Metazoa > Arthropoda > Insecta > Coleoptera > Elateridae > Agriotes > Agriotes lineatus. The sequence goes on from OW679197.1 coordinate 16,633,887, forward strand.
ATTAAGAGTCCACGGAGAAATGGAGACTAAAATGCTAAGAGAATGTTCGCCCACTTGATACGTCGGTCAGATAACCAAAATGCCAAGCTGCAAAGTACAGAGATCTACCCAGCTAGCCACGGATCGTGAAAAATGAATGCAATTTGTGAACAACTAATATACAAAAGAATAGTTCGCATGCGGCCTGAAATGGGCAAACGACGCAAAAGAAGAGAATAAATGACCGAGAACAATCAGCACCTTCCACAAAAACAAACTGGTTGCATACCCGCATGCTCCAAGGACTGGCCAAACAGTCTCGAGTGTTACGCAACGTTCGTGGCGGTCGGCACTCGGACAGGTGTCCAACCTATATTGGTAGTAAAATTGCAGCCAGCCGTGCGTCGGATAGCACGTTAGGCCGTCGGTCCCGTGTGTTATTTCGGTGGCAGTCGTTAGGTTACGTCAGATGTGCTCGCGCAACCGGAAAACTCTGACATCAAGCGTCCTACCACAAGCCATGCGATACACACAGACAAAGAAATGTTAAAACAGACCAGGTAGTCATGCTGCCGCAAATTATACAAAAGCAATGAGAAATGATTACTGGAACCACTTCTTTGTACATTGTAAAGCCTCCTCGTTGTCTGTTTTTTACCTCTTGTGTATGGCGATGATATTCATTTAATCGGCCCAACATATGCGTGATATTTGTTTCATGTTAAGAGTTTATAAGTAATAAGTAATAATAAATGTAAATGAAAAACTTGAAGTCTTCCCCACAAATTTAAACTTGTGGGGAAGACTTCAAATTCTTTATTTACATTTATTATTAAATCCAACCCCACTTTAAGCAGCAATGGATCAACGTCAAATTAGTAATAAGTAAGTTATGAGATTATGAAGTTTTGTGTTCTCATATAGTTCTTCTATTCCAAAACCGATTATACGAGCTTTCCATGGTATCCTCCATGCACACCATATTTTGAATGTTGCAATTCTATTTTTTTCTTAATCGTGTTGCAGCTGTAAGTGCTGTGAGCAAGCGTTCTCTTTCGGGTTGGCACCGCCCGGTGTTATTTAGTGGTGATCCAAGATACTACAAGTTTTCAGTTCATATCTCGCTATGTTATAGTAAGTGTAGCCCTGGTTGTTAGTTGAACCTCGATAAGGATATTTATACGGATTGCTTCAATGATCATACCAGCTGCCCATACATACATCACAAGAGCATTACTTATTGAGTATATATTGCCATGCTCTAAAGTTGTTCATGATTTATTTCTATTATAAATAATAAACTGTTCTGTCACATCAATATAATTTTAACAATGGCCACAGAATTTGTATATAACTGTATTTGTCTATCTAACCAGAAATGTTCATTTCAATTGAATTAAATGTTATTATCAGATATGCTGCCCTTTAATTATTTATTTATCGCAATATTAATACTTTTGCACCGACTAGCTCTCCGCTTAGAAATCTCGTATCTCAGAGTTGAGTTTCTACACAATTGAAATATTACTTGGTTGTATGATAACTGCACTATTATGGCAAATGCTCTTTGTTATATTCCAACCTCAGATAAATGGTTAGCAAACGACACAAGATTTGTAACACAAATTTACTTCAGCCAGCTACGGCACAGAAAATAACAATGAAATCTGTGTAATCATGTATGTAAGCAATACCTGTTTATCGGTAACTAGGCCAGTAAACCGACACCATTTCAATCCAAGGATAACTAAATCCAATTTCGCAAGATCGCCGATTGGCTTCAAAACCTCAATTGGACCCTACAAATGCTGGAATTTACATAACTGCCTCTGCTTGGGCCATTTCTGCCTTCTTTGCACTGTAGTGCTGCTCGCTGGTACGATGCAGATTTATAAATTCATCAATGTTTAATTCTCATAACATTTGTATTGTGAGGTTTAATAAAGTACCAATTCTGTTGTTTGATTTTTTATTAATTCGCATTTATTTAGTAACAATAATAGAGCCAGAATTGCTGTAAGTAATATACCATCTCAATATGTTTAACAACAACAGAAAGTGGATGCACCGTTGTCTGACACCTGCTTCAGTTGAAGATGATTGAGAAGATTATGTTGTTTATTTTGACTCTCAAAGGCACACCATCATCGTCATCTATGTTGTTACATCTTTAATGCAAATACATCTCTCTTTTTTTCGTTGAGGAAGTTTAGGCTTGAAGACCTCAAGGTTGCTAAAGCCAGATTGGAAAATCACAATATAGGGAGTGCTAGATGTTTGTTGCTGTTAGAGTCCGTAGGCATTAAACGGCACTTAATTGACTGGTCGCCAAGCATCAATACTTCCGTAGTTAGTATCACAACGTAACTTCACGTTGTATTTTTAGATTGATTTATGATGAATCCTAGCCTTCGTAGCTCTGCCCGGTCATAATTCTATTTATCTTGTTGTATTTAATACAGCTGCATCAGATTTATCCTGTTTCATTTCTTGTGACGCAAAATGCAGTACGCGTTTTCAACGAAGTGAAGTCGTTTAAAAAAATCAGACAAGAAGAAGCCCGCGTTGATCGTTGAGACTTCCGATGCCGTGAAGAAGGTTTTCCTGTGGAGTCTTCTCATTACATCATCGGCGGATGAAACATCATGGTGGCGCTCTAAACAATAACAAACATTTGTCCCCGTCATCGACATATAGAAATGGACCGCTAGTCAGAGCTGCGCGAGCCAAACGGGATAGAAAGAGAACGCATATGACTTGAGAACGCTCTGTCCTTGTTGGCGCTCAGTAGCGTACGGCGCGACCGCCCTGTCGCTGTGACGTCATTTTCTGTCTGCCAATAGAAGGCCGGCAGGAAAAGGAACATTTTCTGTCGGCCAATAGGAGGCCGGCAGGAAAAGAAAAAATAGTTCTTAAAGTGTTCTCTTTCTCTTTCTAATACAAAGAGTTGCGCAGTCGTCGATTAGCGGTCCATTTCTAAATGTCGATGGTCCCCGTAACTACTAATTTGATTATCACAAACGAGCTCTGGTCCTTCAGTTTAAGACCCGCCCACTTCCAACTAGCCTGTCGGGTAACCTTAAGGCTTGTTACAATATCTCACCATGTCCTATGCTTCCAGCACATATCTAAGATGTAGGAGCATTTAATGCATTTTCAAAGCCTCATATCACTGACTGGCTACTCATTCTTAATTTTTAATATATTCATTATTACTACTAATTTATTGTAATCTGATGTACTTTGATTACATATTTCTTTCCACTTTTAAGGGTACCCTTAAGCCAGAATATACAGGGTGTAGAAATGCTTTACGCACCATAGGGATTTCAATGGTAATTTCTTCATATGAAAATATTTGCTTCCCTAATTATTTTAGAGCAAACTTGTATGGAAGTTTTTTGTAGAGAAAAAAATTCTGTATCTATTTATGCCAGCATTTGTCATTTTACATTTGGGAAAACCGAAAATTTAAAGCAATAAAATTACCATTTTTAGACAAATCAGTGGTGCCTTGAGATCATTGAAGCATCTCAAAGCATGAACAAATTAGTTTGTTGTTTATTTTTTTGCATCTGTCAAATGTAGCGGCAACCATGGCACTTATTGCACCTGATCTGCTTCCAGCATACCACCACTTCACAATTTGCACCGATTTTTGAAAAAAATATAATTCTAGTTTCTTTCATTATTAGGTTTTCTGACGTAAAATGACAAAAATGATGGCATAAATGGATGCAGAATTGTTTGCTCTACAAAAAACCTATTTACAAGTTTGCTCTAAAATAATTAGGGAAGCAAATATTTTCATATGAAAAAATTACCATTGAAATCCCTATGGTGCGTAAAGCATTTCTACACCTGAAATATGATAACCAACTGGTTATCTTTCAGTTTCGTTAAGATTGTTCGTCAGTTTGAAAGCAAAGGATGCATCGTCATTCATAGCTCTGTCCATATTTCGACATGTATAGCTATCTTGATAAAATAGTTTCTTCCTCCTATTGTGCTAGATTTTTTTATCAGCTGATATAATCTACTTCGGATAGATAAATTCCAAGAAAACCCATATTAACCTCCAGAGAGTTCTTAATTGGCTAGTGCAGAATGTGAACGAGAACGATTACCATAAAAAATTTATAAAATAAAATTTCAATTAAAAGCTGTTAAAAAGTATTGTATTTTATAAATGCAACAACATAACTAGTGCTCACCTGTTAGTATGGAATATTTTAACGAAGAGTTGTATCAAGTTTGTTTCACAGTATTTTCCCATACAATATTGCCTTGAACACGATGCACAATGTACCCAAATTATCCCTGACATAATGCTCGCTTAGAACTTCGTCATCTCTGCAATCAGCCCGATAAAGGCGAAAGTGTTAAGGGTCCTCCAGCGGTCTTGTTGAAAATGTTTCACAAAACCAAACTGTTATAAAATGCACTAATTACACTTTGTTATATATCAAACGATTCGTATTTTAACAAGGAAAATCGCTAGCATTTTTTATTTAAAAAAAAGTAGTAATAAGAAATTTATTTCAAAAAAACAGATAAAATATACACTTCTGATACTCCCTGCGAATTCTACAAGTTTATTTCGTATCCGATTTCAAAAAACTACATGCCCTTAGAAGCACAACAGAATGAGTTACCACGCTTGCATAAAAGATTTTGTTTAAATTATGTTTTAAAGATAGTAGAAGCAATAATCTAATTGAGTCCGTGGCTATTGAACCATACGAGTAACGCTTATATTTTTTAGAGAAATGGTGACCTACTATGCCACTAATGTTGTAGACCATATCTGGTTCATTTACAACATTAAGTAAAGACAATAATATTCACGTTTGTAATTACAAAATGTTCCTAAATCGGGCCCAGTAGTTCATAGTTTTACCGCCTCCATAAGTTGGCGCTGTTGATATTCCGAACGCTTACGGGCCGCATGGGAAGATTACAATAATCCGATTATAAGGGTGCATAGAAATTCGAGAAACCAGTCAACCGAATATTACAAAGAGAATATTACATTTTTAGACTTTGACCACTTTTACATGCTTTTACGATGTCTAATTATTTATTTATAATGCAATAGCAAATCGTATTTTTATTCATAACACTCTTTCAGATCTCAGGATTGTTTAACGCTCAAAATCTTAGTTATTTAAGATGTGTATTATTAATCAATTACATACCGGGTGTCCGTTCTCAAAGTCGAACATAAGCGATTAACATTGTATTGAACGTTTTTGCCGATTCCTGCTCGCCAATTCAACTTACAGGGAAGGTAATGGTATCAATGGAAAGATAAAATTATTCCGCATCAAATGATACCAATAATAATATTCAAGATGCGATTTTTATTTTAAAATACTAATTTAAAACTTCGGCATTTTTAAATATGCCATGCCTTGCTTTTCAAGTTCGATAGCATTTGTCAAAACAAATGGTAATTAGTTGGCGTAAATGAGATATTTTCCGTGCACGTCTGCTAAAATTATCTACAGAAAAATGAATTATTTCAATGAAGAACGAGTGAATGCACTAATGTTAATTGCCTATGTTCGACTTTGAGAATGGACACCGGGTATAATACAGTAGGTACCTGATCAAATCAAATAAAAGAAAAATTCAAATGTAATAATATATTTACAAGATTTTTACATAACACGTATTTTATTTTAAACCTAGATATACATCCCGCAAAGGCAAATTTCTTAGACGCCGCGAATCTATAAGTTCTGGAAGTAAAGAATTCATATAAAAATCATCTAATTTAAATGCCATGTTTTCCCAGAATTTCTTATCCCTACGAATTTCTTCGATGCAGACTCCTTTGGGGGTCCAAACAACGAAGTAACAAACTTCCTTATTTGCTATTTGCAGTTGTCCTTGTACTTGATACATATATTTATGTTTTGAGTTTAACTTTAGAGAGTCCCCTTGTAACGTACAAAATTTAATTTTTTTCTCCAAAACTCCTTCTTGTGGTGTTAAATTCTTACAAGACGCTGGACATTTGATTTCCAGAATTGCATCGCCGATTTCTGTAACACGATCTGGACTTGCAGCTAAATATGGCTTTGCGTTATCGATGCAAAGCCCTATAATTTTTGTTTTGATGCCGTAAACGGTCTCAAATGCGTTGACTGCGTTTTCTTCATTTTCTTGGCCGTACACTGTAAATTCATTACCCAAAAATTTTGAGTATAATAACGCTTCTACTGTTTTAGCAGTTGATGTTGTGGAGCGCATACAACAAATTCTTCCAAAATTTGATGCAGTAAGACGAAGTTTTCTTTCTCGCTTCCATAATTCCGAAAGAGCTTGTTCTCGAGTATCTATTTCCAGTTGTTTTGCGTCCGTTGTAGATATTTGCTCCAAAAATTGATTTTTTTGGATGTCAAACGCCTCTTTGTTCATATCTGGATAGTCATCAATACTTATGCCGTAGTTGAGATCAGGGCCCGCAACTTCATGTCGTCTTTTCTTAAAAACTGCAAAGTTACAAAAATACTGAAATTCTTCCATCCATTGTTAATTCTCAGAAATCGAGTAGACCAAAAAATTATGATGCACTGACTCGAAATTAATACAAAACCAATAACCGAAATAATGGTAACTCACCTCTTCTGTTACTGTTGCACAATCGTTTCCTTTTCATCCTTTGGCAATAAGTTTTTGTGTATTTTCCGGCTCCGAATTTATTAAGTCTATTTTGGAGTACTTCATGGTAATTTCCGTCGGTATTAAACGATAAAGCAGCTCCAGTGCAGCGGGTTCCATAAGATCCTTTTAAGGAAAAATTAATGCGCTTTCCCCCTATAAATTTTGCCACGATAGAATTATAAGATTCCGCAAGGTTATTGTCCATATTGTGAAGTAGACTCCAAGAGTTGTCTGCTATTCTCCTTGTTCTTTTCATCACCTCTTCGTAAATATTACAGTTTTTCAAAAATGGTATTTGATTTTCCTAAATAAAGGTAAAACGTAAGCAAAAAAAATATTAAATAAGATTCATCGTATATATACCTCTCCAGATTCCATTTTTGCTTGCCTCTTTTCTACACTACAAAAGTAATCCCGACATTTTTCGTGATCACCAAACACATGGTGTGGTCCATTTAAAAGATCTTGTTTCAAAAATATAATTTTTTTCTTTAAGTCTTCTTGACTTTTGGACCAGTAACTGACTGCTCCAGTCACTGCCAACCGTAGCTTTTCAACTCGGACTTCGATAGTTTTTCTTCCTTCTATGTTGTAGGCAGTATTAGATTTTAAATCTGATAGTTTGGAAACGTAGTTCCTCAATAAATGATTTTTGCATTCTACTTTCTGTATATGAAAAGCTGGCCCATAAGGAGATGCACTTATAATTTTACTGTATACGTTACTATCCCCATCGCCAATTAAACGCCCATAAATTAATCCGTGCATATCAATCGACCTTTTAAAGGCTTCTAATAGTATATCAGATTCCATACCTGTGGAACTGTTGGACCAATTTTTATAACAAAGATGGCTGCTGGGCTGTTCATTATAATAAAACTCTTTGGCGCAAACTGTGCAATACTTGTTTCGTACACCCATATATATTATTTTTTTGGTTTTAGCTCCAATTACACAAGCCTAAAAAATATTACATATAAATCAGTATTAGAACAAAATTAATTTAATAATAATAATTCTTACCACGCCCGAAGCTGCGTTGTAATTTGTTCTGTATGATCGTTTGCTCCAGGCACCATCTGCGATGACAGTAATGATAGGAACTCCTTCTGAAGTTACGTCTCCCGCAGCTTTTGCCAACTCAGCTTCTTCTTTTGCGGCATCCTGCATATTTTCCCAGGCGACATTCTTTATTTCGACGGATACTTTTTCAAAATATCTCTGGTAGGTAGTGTCTGCCATACATGGAATGTCCATAGCAGATAAAAGTTCGTTCGTTTGGCTATATCCGATTCCCACTGACAAAGCTCCCGACACTGCCACCATATTCAGGTTCGATTCTCCGTTTGGATTTTCCGTTGGCACTTTTTCTGTAACACCACACATTTTACATTTGAACGTAAAAATACTTTTCAAACCCATCCTAGTTTCACTGATTAATTCCATATTTGTTAGATTGCAGTCTAATCCGGGGTGCGTAATTCCTTGCAGTCGTTCGAAGAAATACTTTATATCCACAATTCTTCTCCCAGCGACGTTAAACACATTGTTTTCTTCGGGAGTGTGTGTTTCTATATAAAGTTCTCCGTCCAATTCCATTTCCGGCGCAGCATGACAAATAATCTTTGTGCTATTTTCTTCCAGAGAAGCGCTTGTTGTTGGAGTTTCTGGAGCGATTTCGGTCCATTCGTTGGACATTTCTCCATCATCGAATGTTTTTTTAATTAAACCACAACTTTCGTCTGCTGTGGTCTTACTATAACAAACATCGTGTTATTGCCAGTATCGGGTAAACACGGATAAAACATCAACCTGCACACATCCTCAAAAAACCTAACTTTTCTATGTTTGAAGTGCAACATGCATTATATTAATTTTTCCGTCAATCGTTTATATATCGACTCATTAATGCATGATTTTGTCTAACAAATCATGCATTAATAGACCCGTTTTCGCAATGATTTTATATAGGCAACCATACGTACTAAACGTCAAATGTATCTGAAATGTCAAAACTAAAGGTTAAATTATTCCGTGGATTTATTAATATAAATATTTACATTAGAAAACGCTTCGCTCAATATCTTTGTGGCAGTTTGTATTTTATACCTATCGAGTTCTCAGTGTATCCTTCGGCAACAGAGGTGGATTTCCAACCGCTAAGTATTTTAATTGCCGCAAAATTGCTCCGGCAGCGGCAACCATACGTACTAAACGTCAAATGTATCTGAAATGTCAAAACTAATAAATATTTTTGATGGATTTTAATAAACGTACGATTGACGGAAAAGTCTTGTAACCAACTCTTATGTTAATCGGTGATTAATAATCTCGCTCATTAACGCGTTCGCTCGCTCCACTCGCTCACGCGTTAAAATCTCTCGATTATTAATCACCTTTATTAACACACTTGTTGGTTAAATAACCATTAACTGCCGCGATTATTACACCCGGGTATTATAATATTTTAAAACGATTGCTGTTAGTGGTGGCAATCCTTAAATAATTTTTATATTGCCAGTTCAAATGCTATAATGACATATTCTTCAATAGGGATTTTATAAATGACATAACATTACACTGCTACTATACGTACTATACTACTAATTAATTCGAAAATGAAGATAGGTAGTAATGAATAATATTTCAACTTATAAAACTAAATTAATCTTTTTATTGAATTAAGTGGTAACGTAAAGTGAATGTAAAATGTGAATAACAAGTCAAATAATATTCAAGAAATCAACTTACCGGATTTTCCACATCCTTTTGGCCAATAGCCGTTTACTTTTCTTCGCTCTGCTAGGTTTTCGTTCCTTATGTGTAAAATTTCGTCCCATTTCAATGTTTTTTTAGCTCAGTAAGCACAATCACATAAACAGTAACACTGTAAACAGGCTCTTTTCACAATAAATTACGCGTGTTGAAACCAAGAGATTTTCAACAACACTAAGAAAGTTTATGCTTTATCTTTGCTTTTATTTAGTCATTGCTCATTACCTAATTACCTGCAATAGGTAATTATTACGATTCAGCATTCCGCATTAGTCGAAATATTTAAATGGATCCGTTGCCTAACTCAAATCATTAGCAAGTACTTGTTGAAATTACTGTATCTCGAATAATATGTCATTGTCATAATAGCAATCAACCCAAAAATACTTATTTTGTTAATGACAATTTTATAGTCGTTTAATGAAATCCCGATAATGTGTTGTAAATAAAAGAAATAACTATCTGCTGTCGTTCCTTTTAGTCAATGCAGCAGGTAAGAGAATATTACAAATGTAATGCAGAAGCGTGGTGAGTTAAATCTTTAAGCCTTTAATCTTTTGAAATGAAAAATGCCAGCGGTTCGGTTGTTATCTACTGCATAATGGGTTGTATAACTTTAAATTTCTAGTTTTCCTGTAGTTTTACATAGCGCTGGAGGACCCTTAATGTGGAAAACGTAATGAACACGAAGGTTGGAAAGCGATGAAAGCCCTAGTCCATCGTGACAGGGGTTAGCTGAAGTAATAATTAATAGTGCATCATCTGTATCTTATCCCTTTCTTCTATACCCGCCATAATGGGATAAGAGGACGTGCGAGGGGCTGCAAGAACAGCAGCGATCTGACCCAATGGCTAATATGATTAAATAACCGCAATGGGTGAGCGCCCGAGGAGAAACCTCGGGAAGACGATTTTATTTAGCATAATAAAGTTACGCAAGGAGATTGCCTGCCTCGTTAATAAATAATGCGAGATTATGGCACTATTTTTCTTGCAACACGCCGGTAAACTGTAACGCGTGGTTTTATGAATTAAATAACAAAGGACGCTGGGAGCGCGAGCAATGATTTGCGCCGCGGTTTCGCACGAGATTAAAGCGACTTGTTTGCTACTTTCCAGTTAGTGTGACCGGATTATTAAAATTAGAGCTAAATTTAATTACGTGTCGGATTAGGTTATTTTTCAGAAAATTAGCAAACCCGAGGGCATCTCTGACAAGATCTTCTTTGTTTAGATTGAACCCTTTCTCACGTAGTTCAGATGTAAAGAATCGTGGATTGGCAAAATTTAAACAACGGCTTCAAACTGTACTTCTGTAGCTGTCATTTTTAAGGTTTACCTCTAAAAAAATTAGTTGTGTGATTGCAACGTAGGGAGTTGAAATTTTGGAATTTAAATGTTAATCTAATAAGCAGAAGCAGCATTTCAAACACGTTAAGAAGTTAAATTCGTCAACAATAGTTAAAATATTTTTCTGTATTAATTTTCGTTGGGTTTCTTGGAAGTAGAATACACACGTCGCAGAAAAATTTTGCTATAGTTTTTCATACCTTGCCATTACTTTGGGAGGAATTCTCGATTTTTGCATGGAGTTTTGCATATCAGTAATTTTAGCAATCTTATAACAAAGCATTACGTGCACTCGAATATCCCAGACAAAAATCCCTGGATTCAAAATCATATTCAGTGTGAAAGTTACTTCTGTTAGGTTGATTTGAAATAGTAACGCCACTACTGCTTTTATGCTGGCGGAAGGAGGCGTAAGTTGAACTTCTTTACACGAACGATAACGCCAGGGGCACGATTCAGAAAGCGGGTAACTAACAAGAAGTGGGGATGCGTCTCCGGGTATTTCGTTTTGTGCCAGGGTATTGCCATATTGGAGCATTTTAAGGCCTTTGCGGCAATTTTGACGTCTTAGCTGAATCTAAAAGCTTCCCAGGTAAACTTATCTTTGTAGTTCTGTTCTCGTTTCGTTGGGATATCTACGAATGTCATTTCTATTTTCTACACTATATGGCAACCACGTCACTGGTTTTGCTACCATCGCTCTATATCGGCTCCGTCTTGTCATCCATGTTACCTTCAACAAACAAACAAACAAAATATCGACGCTGCCTTCCTATCCACGCCGTCCACTTCTTTGAACATGAGCCTGCGCCATACGAAAATAGTCCTGACCGGGGCCCCGCCGCCACCCTAGCTGACAATGCTAAATTACAACCAATTTTTGTATGATACAATAAGTGCATTTATTAAATATTTTAAGATTTGACTTCTTAGCATACCAGTATTTCAAAATCATCTCCGCTGGGTTGTGTCGATCGCTATTTGTAATCGTTGGTTTACCCTAGGCTATCAAAGCTGACTCCCGTAGCTAGTAACCGCTGTGACGTCACGCGGGTAGGTAAATTAAAGGTGGCATATTGCGCGTCTCAGAATTTTTGGCTGTGTCCGGCGGAAGATGTATATATTTTGGTGTGTTGTTTAATACAGTCTTATAAAATTTCGTGCTATTTGATTTCTTGTAAAGCAAAATGCAATACGCATTTTTATTGGAAAGATAAGTTCCTCAACATGGAAAATAAGAGGCAAAATAGGCGGCTTTTCCTGATTAAATTACCCACTACATCACCGGCTGATAAACACTAGGTAATGTTTTAGCAATAGCAAAAATATGTTCTCATTCTACCATTATTTCAACTATCTACCGTGAGCAAGCCCCTGTCTCTGTTTACAACCCCCACGTCCTCCTTCTAGTTAGTCGAGCAACCATTAAGTTTCTGGCTATTCGTAAAGTTATATTTCCATGTAACATGTATTGAAGCAAAGCTATATTTAAAGAATTAAAGAGAAAATTCGTCTGTTAACTAACAATGTAGCAAGCAGTTTTTTTTTCTTTCTTTATTCCTTCATTTTTCTATATCCTTTTGCCCTTGTAGTGGGCGTCAGATGTGGCAAACAGCTAAACATCGATATAATCAACACAAGGAAAAGAAGAAGAATAAGATGACACCTGACGTGTATACGTGTATAATACATTGCGGTAGGGAGAAAAATTGCGCACTTTCCCAGTTAAAGTAATTATTCACCACATAGCATAGAATCACAGATACGTGTATATCGTGTTGCTCATATGTGAATATTGGCTTGCCCTCAAAGAAGAATATGGAAGGTGTATTTGTTGTCCCTAATTGTAAGAATATAAAGGCTTCTTTGTGAATTCACCAGTAGTAAGTTTAACTATATTCACGCACACGTATCAGCGAAGTTTTTGTTGTAAAAATACTTTTTATTATATTAGTTTTGGGATTTTATTAAAAGCTGCTATCTATTTCGTGTCAGGCGTTTGTATGGAAAGCTGTATAAGCCAATTAAGAACTTATGCTTGCCAATTTAATTATGCAGTTGCCACACTGCATAGAATAACGATCTCGTTCTCAGACACTACACATGTAATATTCAGAATATTTTAATTCAGGCCATGACTTTAATATAAAATATTTAATGTATGTAGACAGGGCAGACACTCCCCAATACTGAGAGTTTTGGACAGTGCAGTTGTCTAGAGACTGATGTGGAGCAGCACCAAATAGACACCTACTTACACTGTGGAACATTTCTGACCTGCTTCACTATGAATACAGATCAGGTGTTGATGAACTCTAGTATGACCTAATCACAGGTGTAACAACAAGCTGAATAGTGCAATGATCTTTTGAATTAGGTACTCCAATAATTACAGCAGATCTCTTATCAGTCCTTCTGACATAATTATTGAATTTGAGTTATCTAAACAATGACGCCTAACGATGTTTCGATACAGGAGCCTTTTCTTAGTTTAGATGTGGATTTTCGATTTATGGAAATAACATCAAACGAAAGAAATTTTAAATTCCCTTCTCGTCTCTTTTTTCAGAGTTTTTGAGTCCAATGTTGGTCATAATCACCGCGTTCGCCATGTAAAGTGTTTTTTATCGCCATTTATTTCTTATCCACTGATTTCATTTCCTGTCTTGTATTGTTAGAGCCAGCATTTGCGCCTATGTCGATTCTGATTTTGTTCACCCATTCTGCACTATTATCTGTAACTTTGTTTTTTCAATTAAAGCCATGATCTATAGTTCATAATTTTTAAATCTGAGCTAGCTGATGTGCATAGAGCTTTCTGGTTAATAGAAAGGCAATCAATTCTATAAATAATATATGAATGTGTAATTGTTTATTGATGAGCCTGTGGTTCTAATTCACTACAACTATCAGTGAGTATCTAGAGATGTTAGGGCTGCGGTGCAAGATCTAGCATAGGCCTTAACAAATGTTTTATAGTTGCTGCAAAAGGAAAAATGTAGGTATACAATAAAAAATGTTAATTACCTAAGCGTTTACCTAGGATACACTGAAAGCAAAATGTCAGGTCTGATGTTGTTTCATGTTTACCGAAAATAACATTTCATTGTCACTTTATGGGTAAGTTAAATTGATATATACTCAGATTTGCATATGGATCACCATCAGTTGTTTTGCTATGAAAGAAATAGTTTGCCAAATTTTTTTTTCTGATTACTGCTTTAATGTGTATAGTGGAGCTAATCGAATCTGATACATAACTTATTTGCAGTAGTTACATACTTATAATAAAGAACTAAAATTGTTTTTTTATTCAATACCTACTGTTTCCCCGTTTGGCTACTTCAAAACGATGTCAATAATTTTCTTCACATCGATGTATTTTGCTTGGTTGTGTTTTATCAATAGAGTTGCCAATTTAAAAAATTTTGTAATAAGCAGATTTTTTGAGCTTACACATCCTCAAAGAGATATTAACTGCTAATAAAATGATTCAGATATACCAATTAGATAATTTCTTATGTTTGAGGTCGCTTGGTTGGGATGATAATGGTGATCACTTTCATCGTGTAACGAATATCTGTGCCCATTACAATTTGGGTCGGTTGGTTGGGATGATAATAGTGGCGACTTTTCCTTGTGTGATGAATATTCCACCCACGATATTTAGAGTCGGTTGGTAGGGATTTTGAAACCGGTTACTTTTTTCCAATTATATTTGAGTGGTTTGAGTGGTATGGCAGGTCATTCTTTTTTGTTTTGCCAGATCATCAAGCCGTATTTTCTTTGGGTTGATTAGATTCTGATATCTTCTTTTTTAGTTTTCTGGAGTTTTTTATTTTCGGGTTGGGGTTTGCTATTGTTTTTGGGTTGGTGTGAATTTTACTAACTCATTTACTTTTACCTAGTATTACTATGATGTGTTTTTGCGTTTTTAGTGCCCTTGTTTTGAATTTTGGGGTTGGATGTTTTTGCCTTGTGATTGTGGTTGGATATTAGTGTCGGTGATTGTGGTGAGATTGCCTTCTGTTCGGGGTGTACGTCAGTTTTGTCACAGGTGTCCATCTAGTAGACTCATATTGACGACCAATCTCAATACATTGTTTTGATAATCATTCGCTCTGGTTGTTTAACTTTTCAAATAAATGACTGTTTTTATGATGGTAAGATCGTAATCGCATGTAAATATGGGTAGAGGGCACATAATCAAACGTAGGAGTAGGATGGAAAGGGGGTGGAACATGTATGTGGGCTGATATTGTTGTGCTTCGGGTAAACTGTCAAAATATGACAGTTATTAAAATGGTAATTTAGAAATCAAGTATGTACGTTTGAAAAATAATTTAAAATGATGTAACTAGGAAAAATGTTAAAAGTAAAAAAAGAAATTTACAGTAATCACAGCGGGGCCTGTTGAGTTTTGCTTTTTGTATGCAACGGCATGCTATCCTGAGAGCGACCAGGTGATCTAATTGGCTGGAATTGGTAGCTATTGTTGCCAAACCATCTGGAAGGTTTTATATAATTACATGCTCAATAAATAAAAGAGATTGTTTTCCTACCTAATTATGAAATATTGATCCTATTATGTGTATATCAATTTGTTTGTGCTAGTAACGCCATATAAATTTAATTTGAGGTTATATTGATGTCGAATATCTGGGATTTGCATTTGATCTAATACTATTTAATAAAGTTATCATATGACCAATTTTGTAGAACACCAATCTGAGAGAGAGTTTTTCATGTTCCCAAAGCTAGTCATTCTAATAATGAGTTTACGATAGAATTTATAACAACGGCAGAATATCTGGCTAACTAATTAAGCAAAAGGTAAAGATTCAAAGAGCCGGGTTTTAGGTAGCTAAAAAAATTACATAAGAATTTAATAATAAAAAATTATATACTAATTTTTCTTCACAAATAACAACATTTCAACATGGCTTTGTTGACAAAAAATCAACATAAATCAAAGTTTGGAACAAAAGCATCGAGTAGACTATCTATACGGATTTCAAAAAAGCATTTGATGAAGATGATCACGATATACTTTTGAGAAAACTTAGGCACTGTGGGCTGTCTAAAAGCATGTTGAAATTTTTCGCTTCATATTTATCGACATGTAAATCTGTGGTCAAATTCGACGGCAACACGTCAGGCAAGCATACGGCTACCTCCGGTGTCCCAGAAGGATCAAAGCTAGGACCGGTATTATTTACAATATTTATAGACGATTTAGTCCATTATGTGAAGCACTCGAGGTGCCTATTATTTGCAAACAATTTAAAAATTTTGAAAAATATAAAGGATATTACTGAATTATGCAAGTCGATGTAATTCATTAATATATTAAACTAATAGCAAATTGCAAGGGGCATTGATTATAAACAACTGAATTAGAACTTTAATGTTTGAAAATATTGACAAACGAGCCATTGCTGGATCCTTGTTATTTTAAAATTCGTTTTTGATATTGTGCTTTCCACACACACATTTTAATTATACATAAGTATATTTTTATAATTATGTACTTACAATCAAAGAATAAAAGAAATAATTCATACCTAATTTAGATTTCAAGGATAAATGATAATACAAGTTCAGTTCTATAATTAATATGGAACTTAAATATGTTTCGATTTCTTTGTGGATCTTTGTTTTATGTTCATTCTTATAAATTTAATACAAATTGATTGTTGAAGCATGAGATTAATTTAAAAATAGAATATAATGGCTCATTGTTGAAGCTTTAATAATATATATTATTTAAGATAAGTAACTATCTTTGCAATTGGGCAACTAAGCTGGGTGCTAAGAGATATGGGGTATTGAAAAATAACAAATACGTTTTTGAATATTATTTTAAAATTACAATTCTATAATTTGGAATGAGATAAATTTAAAGGTATCTAATAAGCTTAAATTGGGTAATTTGCAACTAAAGCAGATTTTACACCAAAGAAGTCTCATTAAAAATGTAGGACAAAATATCCAACTAGAAGAAAATATTCAAGAATGTAAAGATAAACACTATGGATTAGCGATTTCTGTCACTGGATGAGAACTAGATAATGGGATGTAAGCAGAGATATGTAGTATTGTAACATTTAACATTGTGCATCATCAGCATTAGGAAGGCCGTTGCAGTGAACAGGTGTTCAGTTCATCGTTAGTGGAAGTTCAATAGTGAACTGATTCGACTAGGAAGCGTTGATGTGCATGGCTGAATGTTCGTCGGGAGAATTTCGCAGAGACATGCAAGATAAAATGAGTTGAATTCAAAGAGAAATGATAAATAATCACCTGAAATAAATGGGAATAGTTGTTCCTTCTGTGTTGTGAGGTGGAATGTTTGACGAACTCTCATAGTATAATTTAATTGAAAGCAAGCTGCAGATTTGACTTGGAACAAAATAATATTGAATTGAGAATAATTACATTGCACGTCCCAACCTGACAGACAGATTGTCATGTTAACATCATAGATTGACAGAGGTATTTTATTGAAATCTAATTAGTAATATTTAATTATTATACCAAGTTAAAATTACTTTAAAAAAGTAGGTAACCACACATATCTTGAGTTACTCGTAAGTCAAAATGTCAGATAAATAAATAACGTTTATGCAAAAGTACATAAAAGAAATTTTGAAAACGAATAACGTTTGTAATGAATTTATATATTTGAGATATCTAATAATATTGCAATATAATCATGACACACAATAAGAATTACTAGCACAATAAGTAAGTAAGATTGTTCTGTGAATTATGATGTCCCCATCCCTCTCTCTCAAAAACGTTAACCATTATTCAAATGTGTTTTTTCCAATATTTTTTCCTTAAAAGAGGTAACCAAATAAGTCGTCATCAGTTGTCTCTATTTATAACCTTTTAAGCACTTCTATTTTGCATAAGGACACATCGCAGCTCTATCCTTACAATCTTTCGTTAGAAATGCCTTTGAACAAATGTTACAGTCTTGCTCTCGTTAAAACTGAAATTGTTCACGAGGCAATTCTATTCTCCGAACAAACTCTAATTATGTCAGCTCAGTCCATAACCAAGACTTTATAGCAGCAATATGTCGTAGCCAA